>OY992885.1:88051924-88191924 GCA_963921405.1 Cepaea hortensis
CTATGCAATTATGGAAGCCTCCCTGGATGGCGGAAAATGCCATGGACTGCCCCTTACTTCCCTTGAGAGCTGACCCGGAAGTCTTTGACTGTTCTAACTAGACCAGCTGGGATGTGGACGGCATCACAACAGTGATAGTCCCCCAGGAATGCTAACCTGAATAAAAATGCACGCTGAAGTCGGATGTGTTGGCTTAAGGATCTGGATCCAAGGGTGCCAAACTTAGACACATCGCAATTACGTCTGGAAAACAAAAACACTCCGGATGGACGCAGAAGAAGAAGAAGAAGAAGAAGAAGAAGAAGAAGAAGAAGAAGAAGAAGAAGAAGAAGAAGAAAACAACAACAACATCAAAAACTCCAACAAGGTGATAACAACACCAACAGCACCAGGTAAAAATAGTTGCATGTTTTTTATAGGACGTTGCAATTAAGACCAGCATTTATTAACTGTGTTGTGATCTGCTAGGTAATGTTAGTTCAGTAGTTAGCCATTGCTATCTGAATAGCCGACGCCTCATATCATGAAAATTAACCAAGGTGGGGAAAATATGTTGCTTGGATTAAGCTGAGCTCCAATGTATACTTCTTCCCTTCATTTCTTCATTGAGTAATGTTTTTCAGGCTTATGGTAAGTGATAAATAATCGTTATGAATTGGTTAATATAATGTACAAATCAATAAGGCCAAAGCCGTGCAGTTTCAAATTATCGCAAGTGGTCACCCCATAATTGCTCCATTCGAAAACCACACGAAATGCTCGTCACTGTTCGTGTGAAATCATAATGGAAACTAGCTTCGACAAGACCAAATCTCCAGAGTACCGACAACAGGTCATCCTTCACGTGAATATCTAGTTCATTGTCGAAGAAGACAGCAGTCCAGACAAACACAAGCAGACTGAGCACACATTATCGCATAAGGCAGCCGCCGGAATGCCGGCAACCAGCCGTCCACCACTTTATGAATTTGTACTTTACAACACATACATCGTGGACACAAATAAAAAACATTTGGAAATAAATTCACAATTCACAGTGTCACATCCAGCTCTTAACTCAGTAGCTGGCCATGAAACAAGATCCCAGATGTTCAGACATTGGGGATCATCATCATCATCATCATGTGTGTTGCCGGTAAGCGTGGGCGGTCATGTTTTGCCATCTCGATCACCAGAGTCGTGGGTCAGCTCAGTGTTCTTGTCTCGACCATAAATCGTGGCCAAGCAATCCAGGTATTTAATTCTCTGCCCTCCCCTTGCTCTCTTCCCTCGATCTTGCCAGTTGTCACAAAGTTCTCCAATGTATTTCTTATCATAACATTTTGACTGTCTACGTCTAATTTCTCTAATCAGTTTACGGTTTTCATTTGTTTCTTATAGGACTTGGTCATTGGTATTTCTGTCCGTCCATGGTATTCTTTGTATTTTTCTCAGAAATCACAGTTCTACAACCATCAGATGTTTTTCAGCTGATCATTGGGTCCAACATTTGGATCCTCTCCGCGAGGCTAATCAATGGGTGCTATTGCTTGTGGACCCTAGCTATGAGGCTGATTATTGGGTGCAGTAATGTGTAGATCTTAGCCATGAGGCTGATTACTGAGTGCTACGTGTGGACTCTGGGAGCCGCGATAATGTGGTGGCAATCACGCTCAAATCCCCGTCGAAGCTGGAATTTGTAAAAGTTGAAATGGGGCGGCCATTTCGACCCAGCCTAGAGCTGGTATAAGGAATTGTTCCGGGAGTAGAGGTGTGCGTTTAGTTTAGTTAGTTTAGTTTAGTTTAGTCGACGGATCACCATCACCCATAAGTGCTTCGTTATACTCCTAACTCAAGCCTGAGTCCGGAGAATCCCAGATCAGTGCACGAACTCCGTAGCACCAGCGAGGATCCTGAAATACTTTGGGGATAATTTTAACTCGAAATTTTACCCGGGCAGCGCCGTTAGGCTACTATTTTTCGATTTCCAACTGCCAAAGGATTTTTTACGTGCGCAACAATACACACGGGCGTCCGATCTCACTACCCAGAGAACAGGGGACATTTTTGTTACTAGAAGTCCACGTGAAAAAAATCCCAGCCCTCACCGGGGCTTGAACCCGGGACCCCCAGCAGGCGAGCCGGACACCATACGCCAAGACCACTCACTCCCCCGAGGTGTACGTGATGTTGCTTACTGATTCCGTCGGGTGCAGATTGGACTATACAAATATAAGGCTGGCACTATTTACCCAATAAGTATGAAGGCAAGAAATATGGTCCTTGAATTCTCGTACTTACTTGCAGATGTTAGCCGCGAGGCTGGTTATTGAGTGCTGTAAAGCGTGGATCTGAACTAGTAGGCTGGTTAGTGGGTGCTGTAAAGCGTGGATCTGAACCAATATGGTGATTATTGGGTGTTGTAAAGCATGCATCTGAACCAGTAGGCTCATTATTGGATACTATAAAGCATGTATTTTAGCCAATAGACTAATTATTGGGTACTGTAAAGCGTGGATCTTAGACAATAGACTTATTATTGGGTACTGTAAAGCGTGGATTTAAACCAATATACTTATTATTTGGTGCTGTAAAGCAAATATCTAAACCAATAAACTGATTATTGGATGCTGTAAAGCGTGGATCTTAGCTATGAGATTTATTGTTGGGTATTGTGAACTGTGGATCTTTACTATGAGATTTATTTTTGAGATTGTAATCTGTAGATCTTGCTATGATATTGATTGTTGGTATTGTGAACTGCGGATCTTTGCTATGAGATTGATTGCTGGGTATTGTAAACTGTGGATATTTGCTATGAGATTGATTGCTGGGTATTGTAAACTGTGGATATTTGCTATGAGATTGATTGTTGGGTATTGTGAACTGTGGATCTTTGCTATGAGATTGATTGCTGGGTATTGTGAACTGTGGATCTTTGCTATGAAATTGATTGTTGGGTATTGTAAACTGTGGATCTTTGCTATGAGATTGATTGTTGGGTATTGTGAACTGTGGATCTTTGCTATGAGATTGATTGTTGGGTATTGTAAACTGTGGATATTTGCTATGAGATTGATTGTTGGGTATTGTGAACTGTGGATCTTTGCTATGAGATTGATTGCTGGGTATTGTGAACTGTGGATCTTTGCTATGAGATTGATTGTTGGGTATTGTGAACTGTGGATCTTTGCTATGAGATTGATTGTTGGATATTGTGAACTGTGGATCTTTGCTATGAGATTGATCGTTGGGTATTGTGAACTGTGGATCTTTGCTATGAGATTGATTATTGGGTATTGTGAACTGTGGATCTTTGCTATGAGATTGATTGTTGGATATTGTGAACTGTGGATCTTTGCTATGAGATTGATTGTTGGATATTGTTAACTGTGGATCTTTGCTATGAGATTGATTGTTGGATATTGTGAACTGTGGATCTTTGCTATGAGATTGATTGTTGGATATTGTGAACTGTGGATCTTTGCTATGAGATTGATCGTTGGGTATTGTGAACTGTGGATCTTTGCTATGAGATTGCTTGTTGGATATTGTGAACTGTGGTTCTTTGCTATGAGATTGATCGTTGGGTATTGTGAACTGTGGATCTTTGCTATGAGATTGATTATTGGGTATTGTGAACTGTGGATCTTTGCTATGAGATTGATTGTTGGATATTGTGAACTGTGGATCTTTGCTATGAGATTGATTATTGGATATTGTGAACTGTGGATCGTTGCTATGAGATTGATTGTTGGATATTGTGAACTGTGGATCTTTGCTATGAGATTGATTGTTGGATATTGTGAACTGTGGATCTTTGTTATGAGATTGATCGTTGGGTATTGTGAACTGTGGATCTTTGCTATGAGATTGATTGTTGGATATTGTGAACTGTGGATTTTTGCTATGTGATTGATTGCTGGGTATTGTGAACTGTGGATCTTTGCTATGAGATTGATTGTTGGATATTGTGAACTGTGGATCTTTGCTATGAGATTGATTGTTGGATATTGTGAACTGCGGATCTTTGCTATGAGATTGATTGTTGGGTATTGTGAACTGTGGATCTTTGCTATGAGATTGATTGTTGGGTATTGTGAACTGTGGATCTTTGCTATGAGATTGATTGTTGGGTATTGTAAACTGTGGATCTTTGCTATGTGATTGGTTGCTGGGTATTGTGAACTGTTGATCTTTGCTATGAGATTGATCATTGGGTATTGTAATGTGTTGATATTAGCCATGTTTATGATTATTTGATATTGTGAAGTGTGAATCTTATTAACAAAACTGTTTACTGACTATTGTGAAATGTGGATCTTAGTAACGAGACAACGTCGTGGTTATTGTACAAAGGCAATACTCCTACATCCAATCTTCGGTAGTATGAGGATACCTCCGCCTCTCCGTCCACACCAGTGGGACTCTGGGGCATTAGCAACCTCATTAACTGGATGTATTATTATATATATTCTTAGTAATGTGTCAGGTCTTAGTCAGATATGACTGAGCTACCGTATGACAGTAGACGGTACTACCTGCTTCTGTTAGCGCCGAATGTTGGGCGGCGCTTACCAAACCCGACACCCTACATTGTGCTAACGGCTTCTGGTGGAAGAGTGCAATTGGGAGTGTACAAGCCTTATCCTGGTGTGAGGAAATGCAACTTAAAGACTCAATGTCATGGCAGGGCAAATCAGGCCCTAAACCTTGGTTGGTAACTGGTCTAATATCGAAGCTCCGAGAGGCGGGCAGTCAGAGCATTGCTTTGTTGATCCAGCAGCTTCTACAGCTTGTCTTGTTCCAGACGTATTGGTGTCACCTTTCCTCTGGAGTAATCTAGACAAGCCGAGAGAGGGATCATGCTGCTTGGGCAACACATGGTCTCTAAATTCAGCCCAGGGTTTGTGCTATGGAGAGATAACCCAATTTTACAAACTATAGTCTGTCAAGACGGCAAGGTGCCAGTCATAAGTCTTAGTAGTTATCGACTTTATAAACAACTCGAGTTGTCGCGAAAGTTGCGTGTATTGTCACAGAACGCCGCTTTACCATCCTATAAGACTTTCCCGGACTTCAAATCTGAGGGGCCACTTAGAGAGATTACAGAAGAAGGAACAACATTCTCTATAATAAAGGAGCTGCGGCAAGGTTATTACAAACACTGTACAAAACCACTGACCCGTGACGTAAGATTGCTCACAAACATAAGGTGCGGAATGGCAACCTAATGGAATGTGAAACTGATCCACAACTGGCAATAAAAACCGCCCAGGCGTGAAACTAATGCAGGTAGAAGTGTCTAGGCCCAGACGTCCAGCTGACCGCGAAGGCTGACTGCCTTGTGAAACAGACTAGAGGCGCAAGGTGTGAACTCACTGCTTGATAAGACTCCCCGGGATAAACAGTGTCAGACTGAGTGGGACATCTCAACCACACAATGTGTGAAAGTCAATCTGATTAGAGACTTGCTACGGTCAACGGTGTGAAAGGACGGACATCACGGCTGGGCCAGGAAAACCACATGGCTGACACCCACCGTCAGATCAGCACAATCTGAAGTTACCTAATAGATAAGAGTAATTAACAAACGAGTATAAGTAGACAGGGCTTTGTCAGTCTCAGTAGATGTGCCTAGTTTTGAATCAGGTAATAGGAAGTGATTTGTATATGTATACATTTCATAAGACTGATCCTCATGTTGTCTAGGATTTTCTCTGAATGGTATTTCGTAGTCCCTATTCACCAGCCTTTAGATTTACCGACTCGTGTTATTTCTATTTGAACTAGACTGGTCTCTTTTTGTCGTGTGCATTCGTTGTATTGAATATAGTCAATTGACTATATTTCTTTTAATTCTTACTACGGACTAAACCCAGCAGACCAGTAATGCAGCTGTCCTGTGGAGTTACTTCAAAGTCTTTATATGTCTCATTTTGTATGTATACAATATTATTACTAACTCATTGTTATGCCATTTGTAGGAATAACGTCATTTGTCAATGTTGAATCAGTATACTTTATGTGTATTGGATGTTTGAGATGTTACTTGTCATATGCAAATTGTCATATGGCAATTTTGTGTTATGCTATGGTATTCTTATGCGGCAGCGCGCATTTGCATATTGCCTATTGACTGTGTTTGAAGAAGAGGTGCAGTGATGCCGACATTACCCACATTCGGGACTGGGTATATGGTGCGCTTAGTCCTTCCAGTGTGTGGTGAACGAGCGTCCACCGTAACTCACTTAGACTTGGCACAGAGACTGATCACGACACTTAAGCCCGGAGATCAGATACTCTCGTGATATCACTACCTACCCTTTGATCTGCAAACCCAAAGTCTGAAAGGAGCGGCTGTAAAGAACCGAGTGTCTGAAGTAGTGACATGAACTTAGGACATTTCATTTCTCACGACAGGACGATATAAGGGATGGCAGGATTTGTAACTACAGGCGTGTTACACTAGAAAAGTCCTTCCCAGACTAGACAGTAAGACAGATTTAGAGGGGGACAGTTGGAGAGTGAACGCAGTAAAGCTGGACGATAGACTCCGCCAGACTAGTAACTGTATATTGGTGTGACAGATTGTATGCATTACCTAGGATCGTACTGATGTAGACCTAGATAATACACATTCTTAATTATATCTTCCAAGCTATCAACAAAAGCGCTTGAGTATAGATCCCAAGAATGAGTGACAACCAGGTAGCGCCAAGACTGTGCATTCGCCCAGAAAACCAACGGGCTTATCCTACTGGAGCGTAGGCGTTTACTGGACCTAAGCAGAACCCTACTGTCCGCGGATCTCACTTGACCCAGGCCACAGATCCAGAGAGGATACAAGTATTTTAGAGTTATGTATATGCTTTCCATCATTTCACATGTATGAGTGTATATTGCATAGTTCCTCATCCTCAATGTGAAGAACATAATATGTTTAATAATATGGAATGTAATTGAACTGAATGTAGTTTGTTTTAAACTCATAGTTATCTGTTATTTTCCAATCGTGTAAGCATGTTTGTGTGTGTACATTGGTGGGGGATTACTTAGACATCAGGGAGGGGAAAAGTCAGGGGTAAAACCTTCACTGAGCTAGTAGTTAATTCATAGACTTAGATCTAGCCCATCTAACGTTCTCCTTCCCACTCCTTGGAGAATATTTAGACCAGCTAATTTAACGAGCCACTTGTAAGCTGTACTCTGAATATTCAGGGGCGTAATTTTTATTTCAGCCATATAGATTTGTCCCGAGTCAATTTCTGACAAACCGGGGTTGCTCGCCAGTGAATAGTACATTCAACTAGGCGGTGGCGCACCCCCACTTCTGACAGTAATCAAAATGGCTCTAGACTAAAGTGCAAGAAATCATGACCCAAAATAACTTATAAAACAATATCAGTAATTATCTCTTGATCTCTTTGTTGCTAGCAGCAGAAGCGGTCACCCGAAAGACACACAGGACGTGGGGACCCGAAGGGGTGGCCTTGGCCCCTGAAATAAAAGCGAATCCTTATTAAAAAGTGACCCAAAATAACATTTCTGTTATGTATGCGTTGTGTGTGTGTGTGTGTGTGTGTGTGTGTGTGTGTGTGTGTGTGTGTGTGTGTGCATATCCTATTTACAGGACATCGCTGTCAACACCAGTATTTTACTGCTATTGTTGATGTCATGGAAAGTTTACGTTCAGAAGTTTGCCATTGCTTTCTGAACGACCGGCTCCCATACCATTACGTTAAAACCAGCGCGACACGGTCTGCTGCAAAATCGGTTGCAGCTGTGTTTCGAACGCAGGTAAGCGGCATCACGAAACGCGTCCGCAAGACCTTAGCCACGGAGGCGGCATATTATGTATTAAATGTTTTGCGTATCCTTTACAGGACATTGCTGTCAACATCAGCATCTTTCAGCTGTATGTTGATTTCTTGGCAAGATTACGCTCAGTAGTTTGCCATTGCTTTCTGAGCGGCCGGCTCATTATCCCGCAAGTCACGAGCGCGGGTCGAACCGCTTCCAATTCTCGCCTCGCTGCGAGACCCTGCGTGGATAAACGGGATTACGGAGAAAGTGGTGTAACCCCTCAGCCAGAGGGACCGGCATATTATGTATTAGCAGCAAATAAATCGGGTATGTGAAGTATTAGGAAAATCATCTTTCGTAGGCCCGAATGTGCGGAGTAATCGGTGGCGAGTCTTTCCCCCTTGTAGCGAACGCCGAAAGCTGACATTGAACCCTCGCCCGATCGCGTTCATTTCATTGTCAGAGTAACATCATAACCATTATACAAATGCACATGCTATAAAACGAAATAAGTGTATTGTGTATTTCCTCACAATTGCTTCCCTTGATATTCCTGCAATTATTTCCCTTTCATTGCACAGTTTTGCTTCATTTCTATTTTACCGTTTACGTTAGGTTATTTTTCTTAAAATATAATTTCTATTTTCTCTAGCTCATTCATTCATTCATTCATTCATTCATTCATTCATTCATTCATTCATTCATTCATTCAGTAGCATATCCTCTGTAGAACTTCGCTCTCATAACAACCGTTCGGAAAACTTCTCGGTCATAAGCAAGATACACACAACAGGAGATCATCCGCCACATCCCGCACCCATCTTCTCTTCGGCATTCCTCTTTCTCTTTTCCCAGGCAAATACCCCTCCATAATTGTTCTCTCCAAACTCTCATGACGTTTCAAGTGACCAACATATTTCAATTTCGTTTGTTTTATCGTCTTTAGTAGCTAACCTTCTTCAATATTCAGCTCTTGACGTTTGGGTGCATTTGTTCTGCATCCAAGATATTCTGAGAACCCGCCTGTAACAGTTATATTCAAAGGCAGAGAAGTAAATACCTGGATGGCTTGGTCATGTGGTATAATCGAGACAAAAACACAGAGCTGATCCACGACTCTGATGATCGCGTGAGATTGCTAAACACGACCGACCTCGTTTGTCGGCATCACACATGATGATGATGATGATGATGATGTATAAGAGCAATGAACATGGAACACTATACACCGTATGATGAAAATAATTATACAGCGCACTCCTAGAGCAGACATGTTTTCACAGCAATTTCATTACACACACACACACACACACGCCATGTTTATTATATTATTACACCACAGTATTAATCAACATATTATTATTTCACCGACATATTCACGGGCCTCGCCAAAGTTCAGATAATATTTCGTATCTTCCGTAACGCTATATTCAATTAATTTCTTTCATTATAAGCCACATTGACAGAGGTAACCAGAATATTCATAACGTAACGAATATGAGAGAAATATGAGAATACACTTTTTATGCGTTGGGTTGAGTGCAGAACCGACATCAGTGCACCAGTGGCATTCCCGTAAGCACTTAGTCCTCATCTTCAACAGCCAGTGAAGAGTTCCAATACTAATGGTGCCCTTTGCAATCTGATTATATGTCCGTCTTGCTATATCTCTTAGGGACGACTGTCGACCAGATCCTCTGACTACCCTCTGCTGCTGCATTCTCCCACTACCATGATAGTATAGGGTGTATTTTTGATGACTGTGCAGAGTTTGAAAATATTGCCGGTCCAAGTTTTGTATTCACATTCTGTAAAGTTCATGCAACACAATAGGTAAATACAAAACTTGGACTGGCAATATATTCAAACACTGCACAGTCAGTTAAAATACACCCTAGCACAGTGGTTCTCAACCGGTGGGGAATCTCTCTCTCTCTCTCTCTCTCTCTCTCTCTCTCTCTCTCTCTCTCTCTCTCTCTCTCTCTCTCTCTCTCTCCCCAGGGGTTGGGGGAATTTTAGTAATTAAGATTATTTCAAGCTCGCATTAATACAAGAACCGATTACTTCATATTGTTTTTCCCTTCATACTTTACGGTTCTGTACGTCTGACCCTTCTGAAATTCATTTTATAACGTAACTAGACCCACAAATCACGTTTTATGTAGACGTGTAGACTTCTTTTAGTATGTGCTATTACATTTAGCTTCCATTATTACGTATACTGTGTAGGGGTTGGGGGGGGGGGGATTTTTAGAGAGGAAATACAAAGGGGAGGAATGCCGTTCTGAAAATATGGTGAAAGGGGACACGAGCCAAGAAAGGTTGAGAACCACTGTCCTAGCATATCTGTTCTTCTGCAGTATTCATATGACGTGTTATGAATATATAAATAATGAAATGACCCCTTCACGCGCCTTACGGCGTATTGAGCATATGGTTCTAGACACATGTTTTTATAGACCAATCGGAACTCGGTAGGTCACGTGGCCAGTTTCCCGCCGTCCTCCTTTAATTCCTCTGACAAATTTTTTGCTGTTGCATCGCTGTCAACACCAGCATTTTACTGCTATTGTTGATGTCCTGGCAAGTTTGCGTTCAGTAGTTTGCCATTGCTTTCTGAACGGTCGGCTCCCATGCCAATTCGTTACAACCTAGCGCTACGCAGTCTGCTGCCAAATCGCCCGCAGCTGTGTTTCGAACGCGGGTAAGCGGGATTGCGAACCACGTCCATAACGCCTTCGCCACGGACTGTAAGACATTACTGGTACCTAATTTAGACTGGGTCGAATTAGGAGCCCAGGTTAGCTTTTAATAAAAAACTGCCTGGATGCGTTTTCACACCCGTGAGCACCAGACAGACTAGCTTCTGACCACCACGCTACCGCGACTCCCCTTGTATGACATCAGACAGACAGACCGACAGAATAGCTTCTGACTACCACGCTACCTCTACTCCCCTTGTATGACACCAGACAGACAGGCCGACAGAATAGCTTCTGACTACCACGCTACCTCTACTCCCCTTGTATGACACCAGACAGACAGACCGACAGAATAGCTTCTGCCCACCACGCTACCGCGACTCCCCTTGTATGACATCAGACAGACAGACCGACAGAATAGCTTCTGACTACCACGCTACCACGACTCCCCTTGTATGACATCAGACCGACCGACAGAATAGCTTCGGACCACCACGCTACCGCGACTCCCCTTGTATGACACCAGACAGACAGACCGACAGAATAGCTTCTGACCACCACGCTACCGCGACTCCCCTTGTATGACACCAGACAGACAGACCGACAGAATAGCTTCTGACCACCACGCTACCTCTACTCCCCTTGTATGACATCAGACAGACAGACCGACATAATAGTTTCTGACCACCACGCTACCGCGACTCCCCTTGTATGACACCAGACAGACAGACCGACAGAATAGCTTCTGACCACCACGCTACCTCTACTCCCCTTGTATGACACCAGACAGACAGACAGACAGGCCGACAGAATAGTTTCTGACCACCACGCTACCGCGACTCCCCTTGTATGACACTAGTCAGACAGGCCGACATAATAGCTTCTGACTACCACGCTACCACGACTCCCCTTGTATGACACCAGACAGACAGGCCGACAGAATAGCTTCTGACTACCACACTACCTCTACTCCGCATGTATGACATCAGACAGACAGGCCGACAGAATAGCTTCTGACTACCACGGTACCTCTACTCCGCATGTATGACATCAGACAGACAGGCCGACAGAATAGCTTCTGACTACCACGCTACCACGGCTCCCCTTGTATGACATCAGACAGACAGGCCGACAGAATAGCTTCTGACCACCACGCTACCGCGACTCCCCTTGTATAACACCAGACAGACAGACAGGCCGACAGAATAGCTTCTGACTACCACGCTACCACGACTCCCCTTGTATGACATCAGACAGACAGGCCGACAGAATAGCTTCTGACCACCACGCTACCGCGACTCCCCTTGTATAACTATATTCGTCCCCACGCAGTTTGCTTCTATGGTCCTGTGATGTGCTAGGGCCATCACACTTTGACGGTGGGAATGCAGGGAGGAATAGATAGCCATACTTTCTCTCACTTAGCAGGTGAGAAGCCCACGCGTCGAACCCTCGTCTGACCGTGCTCATGACATTATCATCGCAGTTCCCTATCAACTTCTCTAAGGTTGCCCGGGTTTATCTGTATATAACCAGAGCAAATGTCCATAGGAAATATTGGGTTTTATTTTAAACCGCATTCATTCTTTTTTTCAATACCATGTCCATTGCAGAACCTAGCTCCCATAACAACCTTCCTGAAAACCTCTCGATCATAAGCAAGATGTCCCGTGACCGATACACCCACCTGGAGATCATCCGCCACATCCTGCACCTATCTTCCCTTTGGCCTTCCTCTTCCTCACCTCCCGTGCTAAACCCCTACATTATTATTATTTCCAAACTTACATGACGTTTCAAGTGACCAAAATATTTCAGTTTTGTTTGTTTTATCGTTTTTAGTAGCCAACCTTCTTCGCTATTCAGCTCTTGTCGTATGGATGCATTTGGTCTTTTCTTTATCCAAGATATTCTTAGAACCGTCGATAACATTTCTATTCAAAGGCATTTATGCCCTGTTCAGCTTGTTTAGTAAATGTAAACCCTATTCACTACTTTGTTATTTGTGAACATTTATTTCCAAAATGCCGAAATCACAAAAAAGATGCCGACTGCAGCCAGCATATAGAACATGGTATGGAGTTAATCCAGCGACAACTACCACACTCTTGACCGACCGGGTTAAATCGATCTTATCCTCTTGATGGGACACAGACTGAACCAACACTGGAATACGTTTATTCTGTTTGCTTCAGTGCTAAGCACGTGTTGAGTTGAGTCAAGAAATGACATCACTGAAGTCGGGGCATTCCCATAAGCTCTCAGTAATCATCTTCAACAGCCAGCGTAGAGTTCAAGTACTAATGGTGCTCGTTGCAATCTGATTATATGACCGTCTTACTTTACCTTTGAGTGACGACTGTCGACCTGATCCTCTGACCACCCCTTGCTGCTGCATTCTCTCTAGACCATGATAGTCTATCTGTTCTTCTGCCTTATTCACGTGCTCCCAGAAGGACTTCACCATATCTGCCTTATCATGCATCAGATCATCCCGCAGACAAACTGTTGAACATGTTGTGCAGGAATTTCTTGTGTATAGCCAGTTTAGACAGACTGACTGCTCTGCTGCATCAACGCTGAATTCCAAGAATTGTGGAACTGAAGACGGAATCCAGCAGAAGCCGAGTTCATCGCGAGAACTCGCCTGAAGGTGTAATCGTCAAAGGCGCTATCCCAAGAAGAAGGGGAGGAGGAGAAGAAGAAAAAGAAGAAGACTTTCAAACAGACAGAAAGACACACGCTCTTACATCACACAGACACACACAAACATACCTATCTAACTACATACCTACTAGTATGCCTACCTACTTGTCCACCTACCTACTTGCCTACCCACCTACGTACCTACCATTGCGTCTACACATGCCTACAAACATACACACATAGTGACATACATAATAATATACACACATAGACACACCGACACATTATGACACAATTACAGAGACATAATAACACAGTTATAAACAGACTCACACTCACACTTATAACATTCACACTCACACAGTTATAAACAGACACATTCACACAGTTACAGACATAAACATATTGTTTCCCAAAATCTCTGTGACTGTTTCATTTCAGACGTACAATCCAAACTGGCTTATACAGGCACTGCGGACAAGTCGACTAAGTCAAGTTGGTACTTTTGCCTTAATTCACCCCAAACAAACGGAATCCCAGGGTATGACTTCACATCCAAGGGTTCCCTGTGTTGCACCGTAGCTCGGTGCGCAATTTTATCGGTGTGCAACAGTTGCTCTCAGCGACATCCCCCCCCCCCCCACCACCTCCCCTCAACTGTAACTTCTTCTTCTTCTTCTTCTTCTTCTTCTTCTTCTTCTTCTTCTTCTTCTTCTTCTTCTTCTTCTTCTTCTTCTTCTTCTTCTTCTTCTTCTTCTTCTTCTTCTTCTTCTTCTTCTTCTTCTTCTTCTTTTTCTTCAGCGTTCCGAGCCATTGAGGTTCTTTGCTGCAAATACAATCCGTCTCCATTCGTCTCTCTGGTGGACCTTCTCTTGCCAGTCGTTGATTCCAAGTGCTTGTAGGTCTGTACATGTATTATCTCTCCACCGCCTTCTTGGTCTACCTCGGGGTCTACGGTCATTTATTTCCTGAGTGTAAGCGAGTTTTGTTTCCCTATTATCTTCCATTCTTTCTATATGCCCCAGCCATTGTAGTCTATTAGCCTTCATGATACCATTGATTAGCGGGGACTTAAACAGATCATAAATGTCTTTGTTACTTCTTCTTTTCCACTCTCCACTTTGTGTATCCCTAATGGGTCCAAAGATGCGTCTAAAAATTTTGTTCTCAAAGGTTTGTAACAAGGCTTCGTCTCCTTTCGTTGTACTCCAGGTTTCAGAGCCATACAGCACAACTGGTTTGATCAGTGTTTTGTATATTGTGATTTTGGTGTTACGAGATAGCGCCTTTGATTTTAGTAGATGTTGTAGTGCGTAGTATATCTTATTTCCAGAGTTGATTCTAAGTTTGTATTTCTTCCCTTATGATGTTGGAGCAGTTGAAGATTGTACCCAGGTATTTGTATGTTTCCGTTCTTTTAATGGTCATATTATCTATTTGTATGTGGCCAGAGTTTCTAGCCATTCCGTCTCTTGAAATTACCATATATTCTGTCTTATCTTGGTTGATAACCAGCCCCATCTGTTGGGCTTTTCCCTTTAAGTGAGTCAATATTTCCAATGTCTTTTGTTCACTTTGCCCTATAATATCTATATCATCTGCATAACCAAGCAGCTTGGATGTTCCTCCAATATCACATTCCTCCTTTACCTTCCTTACAACTTTCTCTAGAGCCAGATTGAAGAGTAGCGGCGATAGTGCATCACCCTGTTTCAAGCCAGATGTTATTTGGAAGGGGTCTGATTTCCTGCCTTTATATGTTACTATATTATAAGTATCCTCCATGCATAGTCTGGTCATGTTGATTAACTTCCTTGGTATTCCAAATTCCTGCATAGCATTCCATAGACTATTCCTATGGACACTATCATAAGCCTTTTTAAAATCCACAAAAATGTTATGGAGATCTCTTTTATATTCCCAATGTTTCTCGGCTATTTGTCGTAAGATAAATATCTGATCTATTGTTGATCTGTTTTGTCTAAAACCCGCCTGGTAGTCACCTAATATGTCTTCTGAATATGGTTTTAGTCTATTTAGTAATACTGCGGATAGTATCTTATAGCTTGTGGACAGTAGTGATATTCCTCTATAATTTCCACATTGGAACTTGTCTCCTTTCTTAAAGATAGGTATCAATAATGACTCTTTCCAGTCATGGGGTAATTCTTCTGTCCTCCAGATTTTTATTATTAGTTCGTATAGCTTTAGATGTAATGCATGGCCACTTGCCTTTATAAATTCAGCAGCAATTCCATCAGTCCCAGTTGCCTTATTGTTTTTAAGTCGTGTGATTACATATAGGATTTCTTCAAATGTAGGTTCTTCAATTTGTGGTTCGCATGTTAGAACCTCTTCCTGTGGGAAAATGTGACTTGGAGCTTCACAATTTAGTAATTCAATAAAATATTCTTTCCATGTGTTGCACATTTCCTCATTGGTATTTATCATATTCCCATTTTTGTCTTTTAAACCATATGTGTTTTGTTGGTGCCCTCGTTTCATTGACTTCAGTTCTTTAAAAAATTTTCTGGATTCATTTTTCTGGTGATTAGTTTCCATATCTTTGATTATATTACTCATATATTCTCGCTTCTGCTGTCTGACTATTTTTGTAGCCTCTTTACATTCATTTCTATAATGCTCTTCCTTTTGGATGTTATTGATGTCATTTAACCATACATGTCTGGCATTCTTCTTCCTAATGACTGCTTCTTCACATTTTTGATTGAACCATCTGTTCTTTCTATGCGTGGTTAACACACCGAGACATTCTTCTGCGGTAGACTGAATTGTATTCTTGATGTTCAACCAAGTTTGGTCAACGCTTTCCTCCAAAGGGTTTTGCAGAGTTTCAAGTTTACATTTTCTTTCATCTGTAAATTTCTCTTTGACTATAATGTCTTGCAGTTTTTCTCTGTTATATGTTGGGTGTAATCTTTGTAATTTAGTATAGAAAGCTCTCTTAAGTTTTATTTTAAATTTTGCTCCAACGAGGAAGTGGTCACTGTGGCACTCAGCTCCTCTATAACTTCTAACTTGCTGTATGTTTGATGCATTTCTGTTGTTAATTAAAATGTGATCTATTTGATTATAGGTTCTCTTGTCACATGATTTCCAAGTTTGTTTGTGTATATCCTCCTCAACTGTAACTGGCAAAATGAATTGCTCAACTCTTGAGACCAGCAGTATACGAAACGAATGATGATGATCTGTCTGTACGGGAGACGCGAGGCCTTGCAGCCATGTGCGCCTTGTCTCAGCGGGAGGATGTCCTGCCGACATACATGATGAATGTCGTCGTCGTCGGCATCTCCATCTGTCCTGACGCTCAGTCAGCGATAGCACCATGATGACATGATTATGAGAACAGTGTCTAGCCAGAATGTCAGATGCCATGATGACATGATTATGAGAACAGTGTCTAGCCAGAATGTCAGATGCCATGATGACATGATTATGAGAACAGTGTCTAGCCAGAATGTCAGATGCCATGATGACATGATTATGAGAACAGTGTCTAGCCAGAATGTCAGATGCCATGATGACATGATTATGAGAACAGTGTCTAGCCAGAATGTCAGATGCCATGATGACATGATTATGAGAACAGTGTCTAGCCAGAATGTCAGATGCCATGATGACATGATTATGAGAACAGTGTCTAGCCAGAATGTCAGATGCCATGATGACATGATTATGAGAACAGTGTCTAGCCAGAATGTCAGATGCCATGATGACATGATTATGAGAACAGTGTCTAGCCAGAATGTCAGATGCCATGATGACATGATTATGAGAACAGTGTCTAGCCAGAATGTCAGATGCCATGATGACATGATTATGAGAACAGTGTCTAGCCAGAATGTCAGATGCCATGATGACATGATTATGAGAACAGTGTCTAGCCAGAATGTCAGATGCCATGATGACATGATTATGAGAACAGTGTCTAGCCAGAATGTCAGATGCCACGATGACATGATTATGAGAACAGTGTCTAGCCAGAATGTCAGATGCCATGATGACATGATTATGAGAACAGTGTCTAGCCAGAATGTCAGATGCCATGATGACATGATTATGAGAACAGTGTCTAGCCAGAATGTCAGATGCCATGATGACATGATTATGAGAACAGTGTCTAGCCAGAATGTCAGATGCCATGATGACATGATTATGAGAACAGTGTCTAGCCAGAATGTCAGATGCCATGATGACATGATTATGAGAACAGTGTCTAGCCAGAATGTCAGATGCCATGATGACATGATTATGAGAACAGTGTCTAGCCAGAATGTCAGATGCCATGATGACATGATTATGAGAACAGTGTCTAGCCAGAATGTCAGATGCCATGATGACATGATTATGAGAACAGTGTCTAGCCAGAATGTCAGATGCCACGATGACATGATTATGAGAACAGTGTCTAGCCAGAATGTCAGATGCCACGATGACATGATTATGAGAACAGTGTCTAGCCAGAATGTCAGATGCCATGATGACATGATTATGAGAACAGTGTCTAGCCAGAATGTCAGATGCCATGATGACATGATTATGAGAACAGTGTCTAGCCAGAATGTCAGATGCCATGATGACATGATTATGAGAACAGTGTCTAGCCAGAATGTCAGATGCCATGATGACATGATTATGAGAACAGTGTCTAGCCAGAATGTCAGATGCCATGATGACATGATTATGAGAACAGTGTCTAGCCAGAATGTCAGATGCCACGATGACATGATTATGAGAACAGTGTCTAGCCAGAATGTCAGATGCCACGATGACATGATTATGAGAACAGTGTCTAGCCAGAATGTCAGATGCCATGATGACATGATTATGAGAACAGTGTCTAGCCAGAATGTCAGATGCCATGATGACATGATTATGAGAACAGTGTCTAGCCAGAATGTCAGATGCCATGATGACATGATTATGAGAACAGTGTCTAGCCAGAATGTCAGATGCCATGATGCTGCCGCAGAAAAGGCAACACTACTCTGGCTTGTCGTGGACAGCTGCTGCCTGCTGCTGCCAGTTCCAGAAGATTCATTATCACACACACACACACACGCACACACACACACACACACGCACACACACACACACACACGCACACACACACACACACACGCACACACACACACACACACGCACACACACACACACACGCACACACACACACACACGCACACACACGCACACACACACGCACACACACACACACACACGCACACACACACGCACACACACACACGCACACACACACACGCACACACACACACACACGCACACACACACACACACACAGAGAGCGAGAGAGAGAGAGAGAAAGAGAGAGAGAGAGAGAGAGAGAGAAAAGGTTGCCAAAGCAAAAGAAACACTGTGGGGCAATTGACACGCACTGACACGCAGTGTACCCGAACACAGAGGAGATCACCGTCAGTGCTAAATATAGCTGGTGACCTTAAATATAGCTGGTGACGTTTGTTTGGGGTGAATTAAGGCAAAAATACGCCAAGTTTCTAGGGCGTGCTACTCTCGTCTTCATTCCCTAAGAATCTTACACCAAAAACATATATTAAACAGCATAAAGAAGTCATCGCTCACTTCATCCCGTCATTGAAGCCTCCATTGTGCTTTTTAACTTCGTCCGCTTCAGGTGACGTAAAACCTCGCTATATATATAATCCGGTGTCAATGATAATATGTCTACATGATTGCATACCCTCTGTGTCATTGACATATAACTGAGTTACCGTATAACATAACAGCATAATAATCTGCTTTATGTTAGCGCCGAATGTTGGGCGGCGCTCACCAAACCCGACACCCCACATTGTGCCAAAGACTTCGGGCGGATAGGAGCTATTGAGAGGGTACAAGCCTTATCTTAGTGCGAGGAAATGCAACCTAACGACTCAATATCATGGCGGGATAGACCGGGCTCAAAGCCTTGGCCGGTAACTTGTCTGGGGTGGGACCTTTGACAGGCGGACAGTTACAGCATTGTTTTGCTCGTTCCAGATGTATTGGTGTTACCTTTCCCCTTGCGTAAACTAGGCAGGCCGAGAGAGGGATCATGTTGCATGGGCAACACATGGCCTCTACAGTTATGTGCTAGGAGAGGTATAACTTCATTCCTTCGCCCCCCCCCCCCCCCTATGGATTACGGTTATTATGCCTGTTTTGCAGTACAATGTAACAACTCTTGTCTGTCAAGAAGGGAAGGTACCAGTGATTGGCATATTGTGCTTCTTACTACCATCCCACAATCCGATTAGCAATGGCTTTATCCACATAGTGCCCGTCTCGGCACTTTTTGAACCAACATGGAATTGGTCTAACCTCTTCATTTCTAAAGACTCTGTTGGTCTTCTCTTATAGGTTCACTAAATGTGTATTTTCATTGTGTGATTCTCATGAATTGGAACAAAAGAGAAAGACATAAACTGGGGCATGAGAGGCAATGATCGACACCACTCCTATCGGGTTACTAACGACATTTTTGTGTTAACATAATCGCAACCCTATTGTGCGACCTGTTTCTCCTGTGTATACTTCTTTTACAAGAAGACAATGGAATGGAGTGGATAATGCCTTGGTGCACATCTTTATGAATTGTAGTTACTATTTTTATTGAGTCTCGTATTGAATTTTGTGTGTACTATTTACTACAAGTCTGATCTAGTCCTTGTGACATATTCACCGCAGTTATCCACTCAAACTGCCATTGTAATAATCCACCTTGGGTATCTTACAACTCACATTGCTGTCTTTCATTGTTTTCTTAATCGTTTTCTTGGAGTAGTCATTTCTAAAAAAAGCCATTTCTATTGTTTGTAGTTCTTCTAGAGTTCACCCTGTTGAGCTGTTTGTTCGCTCCAGAAAATTGCAACTGGCGGTCTCCGTGCTGAATGGGTAGAAGGTGTTCAATAGTTGCATCTCACATCACTTAGCGGAAGTACGCACCCAGGTTCGCCGACTTAAAGTGCAATGAACGCCTCCACCAACTGGCAAGCAATACACCAACACAAGCGGGAAGAAGCATGGACATGGCGGATATCGTCAAAGTAGTACGGGCCCAGCTGGCCGATACCGACGAGTCTGTGACCGTAGTTCGACATAGGAGTGAAACCTGGCCAAGTACGCCGATGCAAGTCTTCGAGGACGAAAGAGTAGGCATTACAGCCAACTCCTCATTGGAATAGTGAGTCGAGATGTTTTGAGATGGCAGCTTCGACGGAGGACAGAGCACGCATAGGAATACTCACGTGCGGCGATGTAGATCGTCGTAGCATAACATAAGACAACATATTTTTGCATGTAGGCGTTTTCCTCGTATTGGAAGACCGCATTCAAAGTTCCTACCACATAATTATGTTTATCTTAAAATCTGTTGGGTGGTTTGGGGTGCTCGTTGGTGCAATGAGTCGTTTTCCCACCATGACTTCCTTCAAATGGCTGATTACCTGTACAGTATTATGTATAGATCGCTTCTCGACCTTTTGAGTAAGATCTGTGCTTGATCTTGCCAGTGCTACTAGCAGAAGCGGTCATTCGAATGACACACTGGGACGCGTGGACCTGATGGACGTTTCTGGCCCCTGGGGGGGGGGGGAACCGCTAAAACTTATTTAACAAAATAGAAAAAATGATTGCTTGTACATGGGTGCCCAGGTGTAGAGACTAACAACATCAACACTAACCGTTATATTAAAATTGAGAGTGCTTTCCGTCAAATTCTTGTAGCCGGTTACATGTGAGTCACACAAACAGCTAACACAGACACACAGCCACTCACACAGCTACACACAGACACACATATAGACAAAAAAAAAAACACACACACTCACACAGCTACACACAGACACACATATAGACACAGAACACATACACACACACACACACACACACACACACACACACAGCTAAACACAGACCAAAAAAAAACAGACACTCTCATACACACATTCAAAGCCACAAAGTAACACAATCACAGTCACACACACACACACACACACACACACACACACACACACACACACACACACACACACGCCATAAACATGTACATGTATAGGTGGGAATCTACAAATGAGTTCATCCATCCATCATGTGCCATGCCGATAAGCGTGGGCGGTCATGTTCTGCCATCTCATTCGATCACCAGAGTCATGGATCAGCTCCGTGTTCCTGTCTCGGCCATGCCAAGTGGCTAAGCCATCCAGGTAGTTACTTCTCGGTCTTCCCCATTGGTCTCTTCCCTTCGATCTTGCCAGTCGTCACAAAGTTCTCCAATTTATTTCTTCTCATAAAATGCGCAAAATAATTTTGACTGTCTACGTCTAATGACTATAATCAGTTTACGGTCTTTATTTGTTTCTTAAAGGACTTGTTCATTGGTTTTTCTGTCTGTCCGTGGTATCCTTTGCATTTTCCTCATAAACCACACTTCCACAGCCATCAGCTGTTTTTCACCTTGACTGCTCATTGTCCACGCTTCACATCCATACAAAAGTACAGGTTCTATGTAGCACTTCAATACTCTTTTTCTCGTTTCAATTGATATCTTTTTATTGGTCAGTATGTGTTTCATCTTGCAAAAGGCTACCTTCGCAATGGCAATTCTTGTTCTAATCTCTTCAGGGCATCTCCCATCAGATGTTATGTCTGTGCCGGGATAACAGTATCGATTCACTTGCTTAAGAATATGCCCATCTACTCGTATATCACATTGTGGTATTTCCTTCTTCCCAGTGAGACCATAATCTGTGTCTTCTTAATATTCAGTTCTAACCCTAGTTGTTCACTGTGTACAACAACCGTATCTACTAAATTTTGCAGGTCCTTTTCATTGTCTGCAATCAAGACTGTATCACCTGCATATCTAATGTTATTGATGTATCACCCCCAGTGTTGATTCCTTCCATATCTTCTATATTTCTGAAAATATTTTCACTGTACAGGGAAAACAGATCTGGAGACATTACACATCCCTGTTTCACACCTCTTTTAATAGGCTGATATTGACCTACATCGTTATCAATTCTGATGGCAGCTTGTTATTTCCAATATATGTTTTCTTTTTACAAGTCTAAGGTCTTTTCCATCAATTTGTAGATCTGCAAGCACCCTTATCATGTCGATATGTCTCACTTTATCGAAAGCCTTTGTGTAGTCAAATGAGTATTATCCCCAAACTACGCTTTTGTCGAACAAGTCGCACAAAACCCAACCGAATCACACCAAATTCAATCCAATCACACAATATGCAATCCAGTCATACAACATACAACCCAGTCATAGAAAATACAATCCAGTCATACAAAATAAAATCCAGTCATACAAAAAACAACAACAATCATGTCACACAAAATACAATCCAGCCACACAAAATAATCATAACACACATATACTCATGCCACACAGCATACAATCCTGCGGCACACAATACAGTCTTGCTACACAAAATACAACGGACTAACACAAAATAAGACACATTCACTTAAAATACAACTGTCACTTAAAATACAATACTTTCACATACAATACAATCCTGGTGCACAAAATACAATCCAGTCACACAAAATGCAACTGAGTAACACACAATACAACACATTCACTCAAAATACAACACTGTCACATAAAATACAACCCTGTCACATAAAATACAACCCTGTCACATAAAATAAAATCCTGTCACATAAAACACAACCCTGTCACATAAAATCCAATCCCGCCTTAACGGGATTTCAATTCCGGACCTCTTATATTGATGATCGCATACTCTCACAACCGGAAGGGCCCGCCTTCATCTTCCATTTTGGCACAAAATGAAGATCTATCGGTTTGACCCTTCTCTAAATGTGTCTTAAGTGCCTTTGACTGGAATATCTCTCCCCGTACAAAGTGGGTTAGACAAGACTACCGCGTGGTATTAAAATCCTCAAGGCAGATAAGATATTTAGCTCACAGCAGACGGCAGAGGTTAAGATGGAGAGTTCTGGGAGATTTTGACCACGGATAATCCAAACTGGCATGGTGGCGAGGTAGCTTAGAGATAGAACGTCTGGTTCTAACTTGAGGCAGACCAATGAAATCCTGGTTAGATAGCATCAGAGAATGGAGAGACTACTGTGCTGCCCTACTTGTACCTATTTCTGAAAATAAGGAGCAATGGATGATCTCTGGATCGCGTCCATTCTGGTACAACAACGGTTCATATGGTTTCTTGTGTGTGTGTTTATTTTTTTTGGGGGGGGGGGGGGGGTGGGGAGGGGTGGAGGCTATACCAAATTTTCTTTAAAAAAATAATCTAAATCAGTGGTTTTCAACAGGTAAGGAATTCCCCCCCCTGCCCCCCCCCCCGGGGGGGGGGGGTAATTTTGTGGTATCCAGGGGGGAAATGAAGATTATTTCAAGACTTCGTTAATACAAGAACCGATTACTTGATCTTGTTTTTCCCTTCATACTTTACGGTTCCGTACGTTTCACCCTTCTAAAATTCATTTTATAAAGTAAGTAAACTCACAAATCACGTTGTATGTGGACGTCTAGACTTGTTTTAGTATGTGCTTCCATTATTACGTATACTGTGTAGGGGCGGGAGGGGGGAATTTTTAGGTAGGAAATACGAAAAAGGGGGAGGGGGGAATGACGTTCTGAAAATATGGTGAAGGGGGGCAGGGGCCATATTTTTAGGTAGGATATACGAAAAGGGGGGGGGGGAGGGGGGGAATGACGTTCTGAAAATATGGTGAAGGGGTGCACGGGCCAAAAAAGGTTGAGAACCACTGATCTAAATGATCTCCAACCAGTTTCCTACTGTGGGTCTGTGATGTGATAAGGTTTTCATATTTTGTAATATATATACATATATATATATATATATAGGGGGTCAGTCTTTGCCTCTGTTGATGGACATCCGACCAGGCTCATGACATTATCCGCGTAGTTCCCTGTCAACCCCACTAACGCGCCCGTCCAAGAAGATATCAGTAGATACAAAAAAAAACGGGTTACAATTCAAAAGGATCGACTTCATTGCACCAGGTGTGTTCCATCTTGCTCGGTCTCTCTCTACAAATCAGTAAAATGAAATTCACCAATCGGCTCTGGTTTAAAAAATAGAAAAATGACGAATCTACATTACAGTAATACAAATAATGTATACTTGTTTAATTCTCTAGGGCAGTGGTTCTCAAACATTTTTGGCCCGTGCCCCCTTCACCATATTTTCAGAACGTCATTTTCCCCCTTTCATATTTCCTATCTAAAAATCCCCCCCCCCCCCCCCACCCCTACACAGTGTACGTAAAAATGGAAGGTAAATTAAATAGCATATACTAAAACAAGTCTAGACATCCACATAAAACGTGATTTGTGGGTCTACTTACTTTATAAAATGAATTTTAGAAGGATGAGACGTACATAACTGTAAAGTATGAAGGGAAAAACAATATCAAGTAATCGGTTCTTGTATTAACGCGATCTTGAAATGGTCTTCATTCCCCCCCCCCCCCCCCCCCCCCCTCGGGAGGAGGAGAGGCATGGACTACAATGACGGAGAGACATGGACTACAATGACGGAGAGACATGGAGTACAATGACATAGAGACATGGACTACAATGACGGAGAGACATGGACTACAATGACAGAGAGACATGGACTACAATGACGGAGAGACCTGGACTACAATGACAGAGAGACATGGACTACAATGACGGAGAGACCTGGACTACAATGACAGAGAGACATGGATTACAATGACGGAGAGACATGGATTACAATGACGGAGAGACATGGATTACAATGACGAAGAGACCTGGACTACAGTGATGGAGAGAGAGTGAGAGAGAGAGAGTGAGAGAGAGAGTGAGAGAGAGAGAGTGAGAGAGAGTGAGAGAGAGTGAGAGAGGGAGAGAGTGAGAGAGAGTGAGAGAGAGAGTGAGAGAGAGAGTGAGAGAGAGTGAGAGAGGGAGAGAGAGTGAGAGAGAGTGAGAGAGAGAGTGAGAGAGAGAGAGTGAGAGAGAGTGAGAGAGAGTGAGAGAGGGAGAGAGTGAGAGAGAGAGAGTGAGAGAGAGAGTGAGAGAGAGAGTGAGAGAGAGTGAGAGAGGAGAGAGAGTGAGAGAGAGTGAGAGAGAGAGTGAGAGAGAGTGAGAGAGAGTGAGAGAGAGTGAGAGAGAGAGAGAGAGAGAGAGAGAGAGAGAGAGAGAGAGAGAGAGAGAGAAACTACCAGAATCATGCGCGGTTTCGTCAAGACGAACATATATGCTTGTTCGTGGCTACATTACACCGCTTGTGCAAAGGAATCCCGTGCGTATAAGTTCTCTTTCCACATACGCACTGTCCCACCCGATAGCTCTCTATTTCATCGAGACTCTTCCTCTTATTCTTCTTCGTCATTGTCGCATCCGCCGTCTCCTTATTCTTCTTTCTTTCTCTCCTCCTCTTTCATTTTCTCGTTTTCCTCCTCCTCCTCTTCCTCATCCTTTTCCGTTTCCTCCTCCTCTTTCTTGTCATCCTCCTTTTCCACCTCCTCTTCTTCCTACTCCTCCTCTGCTTACTCTTATTCGTACACTTTCAGATATCAGCCTGAATATATTTAAAGAAAGCGGCGATAAACTTGCACTTGTTGACACCTCCATAAAGTTTGTCCTCAAATGAAGCAGGTGTGGGCTAACATGATGTTCTCTGTTCTATTTATGTTGGACACTCCTGCAGCAAGCAACGAGCCGTTATTTTACAAATTCCAAAATTACATTGCTCAGGATCTTCTTTCATTAGTTTATTGAACACGTGGTATTTCAGCTTGTTATGCCCTGTGTAAAACCTGAAGATTGCTACTTGTTCACTTCGCTCGAGGTGGCAATAAGCATAATCTCTCTGATGACTTGGATGCTCTGATTCCCACTTGGTTCTAAAAGTGCTTTTCATAAACCTTTTTGCCTCATTATAGGTTATGTCGATGTCAGACTGAGGTAGTCGTTTACCCTCCTTTGCCAGCATCTTAATTTCCAGGTATATTGAAATGAAACTCAGTAAACATGGTCTCATTGGTGACTCTCAATCATAAGTGTGTGGCCAATCATAAGTGTGTGGCCAATCATAAGTGTGTGGCCGCCTGTCTCCCAGCCCGATCCATCTGCCTTATGATCGTAACCATAAATATGGAATATGTCATGATTTCTCAGGTATTCTCTGATCAAACGTAAAAAGTAAGACAAAGTATTATGAGGGGGTATTTGTTTAGGGAGAAGAAAGATCCTCACGTAGTCCGCTTTGTTTGCGACTAAACAAATTGTAAACATCCGGTTTGTGACAAGTCACTAAGACTTTAAAATATATGCATTGACGTCAGCAGTCTATTGTAGCTGTATCTACATTTTTAATATAATTGAAGGGGTTCTAATGTTTTATCAGCTTGTACACAGAAAACATTTGTGAACATCGCGATTATGTAACAAGCCTTTTGCACAATGGCGCACTCATCATGGGCTGCAAAATATGTTTCTCGAGTCATTGCCTGTTCTCCTGCCTTATCAACCTCTTCTTTCAGGAACAACACCTCCGACCACTGATTTCTCACTCTCCCCCAAAACCACTGACAATATATGACCCAACCAGCCTTCTTCCATGTTCAGATCCTCTATCTAGAACAGTGGTTCTCAACCTTTTTTTGCCCATTCCCCCCTTCACCATATATTTAGGACGTCATCCCCCCCCCCCCAACCATATTTTTAGAACGTCATTCCCCCCCCCCTTTCGTATTTCCTCCCTAAAAATTCCCCCCTGCGCCTACACAGTATATGTAATAATTGAAGCTAAATTTAATAGCACATACTAAAATAAGTCTAGACATCTACATAAAACGTTATTTGCGGAACTACTTACGTTATAAAATGAATTTCAGAAGTGTGATACGTACAGAAACGTAAAGTAAGAAGGGAAAAACAATATCAAGTAATCGGTTCTTGTATTAACGCAATCTAGAAATAATCTTAATTCCCACACACCCCCCTGGAAACCCTAAAATTCCCCCCTGGGGGGGGGGGAGGGGGGAGGAATTCCCCACCGGTTGAGAACCACTGATGTAAGGTAAATTTAATAGCACATACTAAAACAAGTCTAGACATCCACATAAAACATGATTTGTGGGTCTACTGACGTTATAAATGAATTTTAGAAGGATGAGACGTACTTAACTGTAAAGTATGAAGGGAAAAACAACATCAAGTAATCGGTTCTTGTATTAACGCGATCTTGAAATGGTCTTCATTCCCCCCCCCCCCCCCCCCCCCCCCCCATGGAAACCCTAAAATTCCCCCGGGGGGGGGGGAATTCCCCACCGGTTGAGAACCACTGATCTAGAATAACAGAATTTAGAACGTTTCTGTAGCATTATCTTCTTTAGTGAGTGCGAAATGGTCCGTGAGTCGCGTTCCTACGGTTCAACTGAAAAGATGCCTGCTCTCAAAAATCTTATTGTGACTAGTTTTCTGGTGTCGTGCCATAGATTGACATAGATTGTAATACTGTTTAAGTAAATTTTATATACAGAGCACTCTGACAATGAACAAGCAGCTAGAAAAAGAACTTGAGGCTCTTGAAATGTGGATGTTCAGAAGGGTATGTAGTATTTCATGGAAACAAAACAATCAAATACAGAGGTTCTAGAGCGACTGGGAAAAATACAGAGGTGATGAAATAAATAAATAAGAGACGAGAGAAATATTTCGGTCACATTAAAAGATAAAACACTATTATAACAACCGCACTGAAAGGAGCGGGCAAAGGGAGCAGAGCAAAATGCACGAGTAGATGGAGATACACATGGGAAGACAGAATCAATATAAGGATGAAATACAGTCTCTTGAAATGCACAACTAGCGCTAGGGACAGAGTGTATTGGAGATCCTTCGTAGCCATACCCATTTCATTTGCAGAACCTCGCTCCCACAAAAACCTTCCGGAAAACCTCTCCATCATAAGCAAGATATCCCGCGTCCGATACACCCATCAGGAGATCATCCGCCACATCCTGCACCCATCTTCTCTTTGGCCTTCCTCTTCCTTTCTTCCCAGGCATATACCTCTTCATTACAGTCCCTCCAAACTTTCGTGACGTTTCAAGTGACCAATTCAATTTTCTTTGTTTTATCGTCTTTACTAGCCAACCTTCTTCAGTATCCAGCTCTTGAAGTATGGATGCATTTGTTATTTTCTTTATCCAATATATTCTTAGAACTCGTCTATAACATTTATATTCAAAAGCATTTATGCGCTGTTCAGCTTGTTTAGTAAGTGTCCAGGTCTCACAGGCGTATGTTGCGATGGGAAAGATGCATGGTCTTACAAATCTAACTTTTGTAGTTCTATCTGTCCCACTCAACAGAATATTCAGTTGTTCAGTCTTTGAAGAGCAATAGATATCCGTCTTTTAATTTCTTTCATTGTGTAACCATTTATTTTTGCTATGTTAAGATATAAGTTGTGATTTTCACTATTCAATTGGGTTGGGGTTATTAGGTTTTCTATACCATTCTGTGTTGTGGATAGCAATACTGTATCATTAGCATTTCAAATCTCTGGTATGTCATGACCACCGATATTTAGGGCATCATATTGCTTGCTCCACGTTTATATCATCTTTGACATTTCTTGTTTTCGTCGCACAGGTTAAACAAATAGGGAGAAAGCACACAGCCCTGACGGACTCTTTGCTTGATGTCAAACAAATCTGAGGTCTCGCCATCTATTCTAACAGCTCGTTGTTGGTCTAGATAGAGCATTTTTTATGAGTTGTGTTACATGTGATGGAAATCCCATATTTCTCATGATTTTGCAAATTTTCTGATGGTGTACATAGTCAAATGCCTTTGAATAATCTACAACATATGAGAATCGGTTTACGTTAAATTATTGTCTATGTACTTCTCTATTCTTAAAGCCACTTAGAAACAGATAATCATTATCGACTGGAGAGAATAGTTTGACAGAGAATCTGGCCGACACTTGGTAAACCGAGGAAAGGCCAGACGGACACATATTAAGACTACAACTGGTATCATTACAAATGGGACTCTTCGCGGGGTTTTGAAGATGACGGAGCACGAGTGCTGTGATGTGGGTGTTTGTCTCAGCTCAGCAGACAACCTTAAAGGTGGATACGATACCAGAATGATTCAATGTGTTATATGTGTCCGGATATCTGTTCCCTAGTTGTGAGCGTAGGCCACACAAGATGTTGTTTTTGTTATAGCCAGAAATTTTGGGCCAGTGTTATCTCGTGCATACACAGATGTTGTAGATACATAAACCCGCTTTCTGTTGACCTTGTTTGAATAGCCAGGGCGGGAAGTTCTGCTGCTTATCTTCGGGATATCTATCTATCTATCTATCTATCTATCTATCTATCTATCTATCTATCTATCTATCTATCTATCTATCTATCTATCTATCTATCTATCTATCTATCTATCTATCTATCTATCTATCTATCTATCTATCTATCTATCTATCTATCTATCTATCTATCTATCTATCTATCTATCTATCTATCTATCCATCCATCCATCCATCCATCCATCCATCCATCCATCCATCCATCCATCCATCCATCCATCCATCCATCTATCTATCTATCTATCTATCTATCTATCTATCTATCTATCTATCTATCTATCTACCTACCTACCTACCTACCTACCTACCTACCTACCTACCTACCTACCTACCTACCTACCTACCTACCTGTCTGTCTGTCTATCCATCCGCCCGCCCGCCTGCCTGCCTGCCTGCCTGTCTGTCTGTCTGTCTGTCTGTCTGTCTGTCTGTCTGTCTGTCTGTCTATCGATCGATCGATCGATCGATCGATCGATCTATTAATCCATCCATCCATCCATCCATCCATCCATCCATCCATCCATCCATCCGCCCACCCACCTACCTACCTACCTACCTAACTACCTACCTTCCTACCTAGCTGTCCGTCCGTCCGTCCGTTCATCCGTCCGTCCGTCCGTCCGTCCGTCCGTCCGTCCGTCTGTCTGTCTGTCTGTCTGTCTGCCTGCCTGCCTGTCTGTCTGTCTGTCTGTCTGTCTGTCTGTCTGTCTGTCTCTGTTTCTCGTTGTCTCTCTGTCTCCCCCATAGTGTGTGTGTGAGATAGAGAAAAGAGAGAGAGAGAGAGAGTTGAATTGCATGTATATGTACAATTTTTTTCTCAATTTCTTACAATTTTTGCGAGAATGCTCACGACAATCGTCAGTGTCTCAACTATGTGTAAAGTGTTGGAGTTTGTTCTTATTAGTTTCAGGGATCATGAGAGATATCATGTAAGTGTCTAGATGTGAGGATGTGTGTGTGCGGGGGTGTTGGGAATGTATGTGTGGAGGGGTTGTGTGTGGGGGATGTGTGGGGGTTGATGGGTGATGTGTGGATGGGTGAAAGGATGTGTGGTCGGTGGGGGATGTATGTGTGTGTGTGTGCGGGATGTGTGTATGGGTGGGGATATTTTGGAGGATGGTTGGAAGTATGTGGGTGTTGGTGGGTTGGGGGTGTGGGTAGGGAATGTGTTTTTGGGTGGGTGAATAGGTATGTGGGAGATGTGTGTGGGTTGGGGGATGGGTGTGTGATGGGTGTGGGGGTTGGGTGTAGGGGTGTGTCTGTGAATGGGATATGTCTGTGTGGGTGGGAATTGTGAGTTTGGATGAGGTAAATGTGAATTGATGGAGGATGTATGTGTGGGTGGTGAGGATGTTTGTAGGTGGGGGATGTGTGGGTGGGGAGATATGTGTGTGGGTGAGAGATGTGTGGACGGGGATGTGTATGGGGATTGCATGTGGGAGATGTGTATGTGTGGGAGGATGTGTTTACGGGTGAGGTGTTGTGTGGGAGGGGAGTTGTGTGAGGGGTGGAGGAGGTGTGGGATATTCGGGTGGATGCAGGATTATGTGAGGATGGGATGTGTGTGCTTGGCTGGGTGGTTTGGGTATGTGTGGGTGGGAGGGTTGTTGAGAGATGCATATGTTGTTGGGTGGGTGGGTGGTGTGGGTGTGAGTGGTTGATGGATCAGTACGTGAGTGGGTGGATGTGTGTGAGAGATGAGTGTATGGGTGGGGGATGTATGTGTGGGTGAGAAGATGTGTGTGAGTGGCGGATGTGTGTTGGTGGGGTATATCTGGGGGTGGGGTGTGTGTGGTTGGGAGGTGTGTGTTTTTGGATGAGGCATCAGTTGGTGGGTGGGGATGTGTGTATGGGTGTGGGGATGTGTGTGTGTGAGTGTATGGGTGGTGAGATGTGTAGTTAAGGGATGTGTGATTGTGGATTGGAGATCGGGGGGGGGGGGGTGGTTGGCGAGTGGGTGGGTGGAGGATGGGTGGGAGGGTGAGTGTGTGTAGGTTCGGGGTTTGTGGGGGATGTATGTGTGTGGGTGCGGGATGTGTGGGTGGGGGAAATTGTGTGGGTGGTTGATGTGTGTAAATGGAGGATGTGTGGGAGGGTGCGGGTTTTGTGTGTGGGTAGGTGCGGGATATGTGAGTTGGCGGTAATATGTGTGTGTGTGAATGTTGGATATGTGGTTGGGGATGTGTGTTTTTGGCTGAGTGGTTGGGGTGTGTGGGTGGGTGGTGGAGGATATGTGGGTTGGTGAGTGTTGGTAGGTTATGGGAGGGGTGGATGATGTGTGCGTGTGGGTGGAGAGATGTGTGAAAGTGGGGGATGTGTGGGTAGCTGATGGATGGGTGGATGCATGCATGTTTGCCTGGGTTTGTGTGTGGGTGGGTGGGGGATGTGTGTGGAGGGATGTGTGGTGGGTGGGAGATGTGTGTGTGTGTGTGGGTGGGGAGATGGTGTATGTGGGATGTGTGGATTGGAGGATGGGTGGATGGATGGGGACATGTATGTGCCTGTGCGTATGTGCGTGGTTGGGTGGTGGATGTGTGAGTGGGGGACACGCGGATGGATAGGGGATGGGTGTGTGGGTGGGTGTAGGATTTGTCTCATAACATGCATTGTTTATGTTTACAACATTCATTTTACAATGTTTTTTTCCCTATGTGAATGCACTTTGCACTGATGAACGAAAGATAAGTGAATGGAAGGGCCGAATGTAAGACGGACCTGCGTGCCCAATTTCTTACCCTTTGAAAATAAAGTTCGTTCGTTCGTTCGTTCCCCTGTCTCTTTCTCTGTCTTTCTCTGTGTCTCTTTCTCTGTGTCTCTCTGCCTCTCTCTCCCGTGTCTCTCTCTGTGTCTCTCTGTGTCTCCGTCTGTCTCTCTCTCTGTCTCTCTCTGTCTGTCTATCTCTGTGTCTGTCTATCTCTGTCTCTCTGTATCTCTTTCTCTGTCTCTCTCTGTCTCTCTCCCGTCTGTCTTTGTCTCTCTACCATTCTCTGTCTCTCTCTGTCTCTCTCAGTCGGTCGGTCGGTCGGCTCCCTCCCCCTACCCAACTGTCTGTTTCTCTCCCTTCTCATCCTTCCACTCTCCATTTCCCCCGCCCTAAAAAAAAACAGCCACAAAGACAATAATAATAGTAAATTATCTCAAACGACAACTCATCATCATCAAGTGCCCTGCCAGCTGGCGTAGGCGTTCTTGATCTCGGTCTTTGGTTTTCTGGATGAACTCTACTGCTGATATTCCTCCGTGCCACCGTCTCAATCCATCCAGCATCATTTCTCTTGGTCTGCCTCTGCCTCTCTTCTCCTCGATCTTTCCAGTTGTCACGATGTTCTCCAATGCCTCTCTTCTCATTACATGACCAAAGAAAGCTGTTTGTCTCTTTCTTATTGTTGTATATAGTATTCTAGTTTCATTAGCCTGTTTCAGGCAGTCGTTTGAGTTTACTCTGGCAAGTCCAAGGAATTCGCAACATTCGTCTCAGGAACCACATCTCTGTTGCTTCTCATTTCTTCTTAATTTGTTCATTTACATTCCAAGATTCACTGCCATACAGCAAAACTGGTTCTACATAGAATTTCAGCACTCTCTTTCTTACACTCAGTGATAGTGACCTATTGCACAAGATACTCTTCATTTTCTGAAATGCGGCCTTTGCTTGCCTTATTCAGCTCTTAATCTCTGTTGTGCATCTTCCATCTGATGTTATAAATGTCCCTAGTTATCTAAAATTATCCACTTAGTTAAGAATTTTTCCTTCTATTTCTATGTCATATTTTGGTGTCACCATTTTCTTTGATATCACCATTGTTACTGTTTTCTTGATATTCAAGGAGAGTCCTTTCCTTGCACTCTCTGTTACTACAGTGTTCAACAATTGTTGTAGGTCTGTTGATTTATCTGCCACCAATACTGTGTCACCTGCATAGCGTATATTATTTATATTATAACCTCCAACTAGTATTCCTGGCATCTCTTTGATCTCTCTTATTATTACTTCGCTATAAAGGGAGAAGAGATCTGGTGACAAGACACATCCCTGTCGTATTCCTAGCTTTATATTATTCCGGTGGATACTAGGTCCCCAGAGCTGTGTTAGCTACACCGTGGTGTGTTTCCCATCCTCTACCGTGGGGAGGTGCAGTTGGGATTTTCCCTTCATTAAGTTATGGTCTGTGACCAAAACTCTCCTAGCAAAAAAAAAACATTCCCATATGTATGGCACGTTACACCCACCTTGGGTATTCATGATGCCCATGTTAAAAATTGCCTCAACGAGTCATGTATTATTGATTATTTTTCATGCGTTTTAATGCTTATTGTCTTTTGTTGTCAAAGAATTGTTTCATAAGAGATGTTGAATGAAAGAATGTATGAGAAGAAATAGAGAAGAAGGGCAGAATGTCAGACGGGCCTGCGTGCCCAATTCTTAACCCTTTGAAAATAAAGATTTTTGTTCGTTCGTTCGCCCCAGTATACACCCATACCTCTCCATGTTAACGTCTATTTGTATACATTCACGTCGCCATGCACTACAAGTTGTTTCACAGTTGTATGTGTTTGCTCTCTGTTTTATCGTCATGCAACAGGTGTCATTTTCGTGCCACGCGTTGTCATATCTGCTTTCTTTGCTTTCACTTAACAACTCTTGTTTTTTTTTTCTGTCTGTCTGTCTGCCTGCCTGCCTGCCTGCCTGCCTTCTTGCCTTCCTGCATATCTGCCTTTCATTCTTTGTTTCCTGCCTATATATTTTCCCCATCTCTCTCTCTCTCTCTCTCTCTCTCTCTCTCTCTCTCTCTCTCTCTCTCTCACTGTCTCTCTCTCTCTCTTTCACTGTCTCTCTCTCTCTCTCTCTCTCTCTCTCTCTCTCTCTCTCTCTCTCTCCTGCCTGTTCATCATCATCATTAAGAAAAAGAGAAAGGGAATAAAATGCAGAACATAACACACCTCCACTAGGCAACACATGTTAAACACGAATGAGAGAACCGTCCAGTCAAGTCTTACACTGGTTATAGAGTAACTCAATCAACTCAATCTCGATGTTTACAGCGCTGAAGATTTGATTTTACATCTTATGACGTGGCTTCCAGTTTTATATTTAACGTTTGATACGGATACTTTGATTGTTTAAGGTTTAATTTTAAATTAACTTCTCTAATTTCATGCTTTTCTTCAGATCTGTTTCTGTTGTTCCTGATGAGGATCACTAAGATCGAAACATCGATTCGTTGTGTTGTGCTGTAACTTATTTTTACACTCCTATTATCATGATTATTTTTATACTGTGACTGACGTTTACCGTAGTGGAGGTCCTTGTAAGGTATGTACTCTGTGTCATTGTCTCTTATCTCTCACTTTGTCACAGCAGTTACACATACCTAACTTTTGACGTTCAGATCTGATAAAATGTTATATTTTAAACTTCTTGATCCACTCCAGAATTTGTCTGCACCATATAAGTTCGTAAGCCTCGACATTTCGCTTTCAACATCATCATCCAGTGCTTTGCCGGCTGGTGTGGGCGACCATGCCTCCCCACAAATTACGATCTCAGACTGCATGGATCAATTCGTGTGTTGACCCTTTCCGTGCCATGAGACAAGACTGTCAAGAATCTTTTCATGTTGTCTTCCTCTATCTCTTTTTCCTCAAATCTTTCCTGTTGTCACAACATGTTCCAGTTTTTGTCTTCTCATAACGTGGCCAAATAGATGACTGCCTCTTTCTGATGTTTGTGATACGTTGTCTTTACGATTAATCTTCATTTAAAATGTTCTGATTGCTAATTTTGGCTGTCCAATTAATTTTCAGCATTCTTCTATAAAACCACATCTCCAAGGCTTCCGGGGATTTTTTCCCCGCTTGTTTACTATTTCTCCAGGATTAGCAGCAGTATGTTAAAACTTGTTCAATGTAACATGCAAGAACTCTTTTCCTAACTTTCGCTTTACTGATTGTGAAATGGTTCGCGATTCACATCTATGTATTACCACAAGAAAGATTCATGTTCTCAGAAGTTTTAACTTGTTTGTTATTGTCATAGATACTTATTGCCGTTTACAGTCGTCATGCCCAAGTTGTTTAGGGGATGGACTTGAAATCCACTGGGATCTTCCCGCGCAAGTTCGAATTCTGCCTTCGACGATTATGTTGGCATGGAGGGATACCATCAACAGACTTGATCCAGAACATCAAGGGCCGAAATCTGTGGAGTTACATATGTTGATGATTTTCCAAAGCAAATATCCGACATCTGCTAGCACAGTGGTTCTCAACCTTGGGGGGAATTCCCCAAGCTAGCAGAAGAAGCTGAAATAAATAAGTATACACGTGCAACAGTAGACGGTACTATCTGCTTTCTGTTAGCGCCGTATAACAGAGCGACAACTCAAAGGCAACTGTATGTAACTGAATGTAGGAAGACAAGCCACCGATGACTGGTAATGACTCAGTTTATTTGAAGAAGCTTCAGTAATATCAAAATGGATACAGCGACTATCAAAGTAGATACATGTTGTTGGTTCGGCGGCTGAGTCTTAACTGCCCCCTATTTACTTCTACGTCAGCACGTGAGCGTCCTTGACAACCTAACTACGGTGCTCACACGTGCATCAACTATTTATTTCCTTCCCTTTGCACGCCGTGCCACCTAACTAAACCCCGTATAACAGCCTACTCTGTTATATTACCTTCTTACGCTAACAAGACTTTTCCCCGAAAAGTCTTAATTCCACAACTCATTTAGCCCAAATCTATGACCCAAGACACTTAACCCAATAATCCCACACAATTAAAGTTACTTCTTCGTTTCTGTGAAATTATAAGCAATCCGCTTACATATCTTGTACCAAACAATCTTAATCTATCTCCATTCCCAATTACAAAATTCATATACCTCTAATCTAACCTGGGACTCTTATTTATCTTATAGCCAGCCGCCACGACCCCATACTCTATAACATCCACATATATTATGCACATATCGTAAGACTATATCACAAAAACTCATCATATAATATTCTTCGCAAAGCAACCCGCTTCATTTCATGGATAAAATGTCGATCGAAATTATGGTTAACAAAAATTGAAGATTCTTATGTATTTCTACAAGCTATCATACTCTCACTAACATCAACAACACAGGATAGACAGGAAAGATAGACAGGAAAGTGGTTGGTGCGTACCGAAGAAAGTAGTAAGAAGTAGTCACACTTATCACATTTATCCTCCCATGCAGTTTCAAAACCTTATAAAATAAAGTTTTCAAAAACCCAAATACATAATCCGCTAATCTTCATTTTTGTTAATAATAAATGCTCTTGTCAAAAGTTACATTGATCTAAAACTCCAGCCTTCTACACTCAGTATTAAAAATATTATTCTACTCTCCAACCTGTATTATTTGCGCTGCCAACAACAGCCAGCAATATATGACTGCACTTTCTATCTGTAACACACCTTCCCAACTTCTATGGCTTTAGTGTTCCTATATTTTAATTTCTACTTCTTCTTTCATGCTGTAAGCACAGCATCCCCCAATTACTATTGCCCATGAATATAAGCACAACCGCCTCCTTTTTGAGTTAAACCACTCTCTTCCCATAGCATTCAATCTATGTATTAACGCTGTTTAATACAGCTCCTATTTTAACCCCCACATCCATGTATTTCTATTAACGCTGTCTACTGCAGCTCCTATTTCATCCCCACATCCATGTGTTTCTATTAACTCATAGCGAGCAACTGGTAACTTAAAAATTTCTATACTTAACAATGCAAAACGATTGAACATGATAACCAATCATAATTTATAACAAAACACTCCCCCCCCCCCTTTTTGTGAACTTGCTTACTTAATCCACTCCCCATGGCTCTCAGTCCACGTTTATTCCAATCGTTGCTGACAACCGCAGCCATTTTCAATGCCAACTATATCCCTCCATGGCTCTCAATCCATGTGTTTCTGTCTACCCCATGAAGATCATTTCTTAAAGTTGCCTCATTTTTTCTGAACGTAACTCTGCATCCAGAACTCCCAAGGACCCTATTAACAAGTCTCTTTAATGTGGACCAGTTCATATTTTATAATACCCCACAACTGAACGCCAAAAGAAAAACTATTTTAAACATGGTCAAGGCAACTTAAGAAGCAAAATCATTATAAGTTTTGCAAGTGAAAATAACCAAACAAAGTAATATGCAAGCTAAATAAAACCACAATTCATAAAAAACTGGAGTCAAGACAAATCAAAATAGAACAATATCACCCCCCCCCCCACCCTCTGGTTTTCAAACGTGTTTTCATATATCCCCACATTTTTCAAAATAAATATACATAATGAAATAGTAATCAAGTTCAAATAAAATCAACTACTTATTGTAATCAAACAACATTAGTCTCTTTTTTGGACTAATGATCTACTCCTAACAACAATAAAAACAACTCAATGCTAGGACAAATATTAACCTGCATTAATCCCAAAATATATTTGTTACCCACAGATTATATTCTCATCATAAGCAAAACAATATTTATTCCCCCAACAAAAGTCATTAATCAAAAATGACCATACTTTTTCTGAAAATCGACAATCACCTCTCCTCCAGCAAGTATAAGCGCAAACCAACCTATTTGTATTTCATTCTACCTAATAGCGTCAGGTACAGTGAATAGGTACAATTACCTCGGAACAGTAATAACATCTGATGGGAGATGCCTTGAAGAGATTAGAACAAGAATCGCCATGGCAAAAGTAGCCTTTAGCAAGATGAAAAACATACTGACCAATAAAAAGATGTCAATTGAAACGAGAAAAAGAGTGTTGAGATGCTACATAGAACCTGTACTTTTATATGGATGTGAAGCTTGGACAATGAGCAGCCAGGCTGAAAAACATCTGATGGCTGTAGAAATGTGGTTTCTGAGGAAAATGCAAAGAATACCATGGACAGCCAGAAAGACCAATGAACAAGTCCTTCAAGAAACAAATGAAGATCGTAAACTGACCAGAGACATTAGACGTAGACAGTCACAATTTTTTGGGCATGTTATGAGAAGAAATGATTTGGAGAACTTGGTGACAACTGGTAAGATCGAGGGGAACAGACCAAGGGGAAGACCTAGAAACAAGTATCTGGATGGCTTGGCCTTGTGGCATGGTCGAGACAGAAACACGGAACTGATCCACGACTCTGTTGATCGAGTGAGATGGCAGAACATGACCGCCCACGCTTACCGGCATGGCACATGATGGATGGATGGAATAGCGTCAGTCTCTTAATTGGTCTCTAGTTTGGGGAAAACTACCACATTGGCCTTACTTCTAATTGTACTAGGTCTGGGGAGCATATCATACAGTTGACGTCTCAAGCTCTACGTTCTTCCGTAACATTAGTCTCCCTTTCATCACGTTTACTGTTTACTGCTTTCAAACAGCTGAGGTAAGAAACGCTGCATTCTCCCGTATTATTAATTCCTCAAGCTCTTAATAAGCCCTACATTCTAACATGCTTCTAACGATTCACATGCTTCTTCACATAATACTTTCTCAGGATTACTCACTTCTGCCTCTCTCACCCTTACTCCTCAATTTTCTTTATTATCTTCACCAACCATCATCAACTTTCAACATCTTCTCTTCACAATTTAACTCAGACAACCAATTCTTCGCCAACCCCCATCATCCAACACAATAATCCTGCTGCCTATACCTTTTACTCGCTGACAATCACTTCCCCATTATCAGCAGCCCTTCGCAACTAACTTCTCTGTGTTTTCTCATTCCTCCGCACACTCACATCTGTCAACGACATGGAATCTGCTTCCTAAAACAACAAACGGAACGTTAATTCTCTATCTGACACCCTGTTGTAGAATTTTCATTAATTATGTCTAATACCACACATTTTAAACAGAAGACCTCGCCAATTTCCAATCATCTTCTCTCTACCTCCCAACTTTCGCATACTCACTTACTCTGTCCTCCACGAAATCACCCGTATGCTTTATAGCGTCCCCACGTAGCAACTCCTCGCATATTCACACCCCACTTCTGCTTCTCATATGCTCTGACCACTCGCTGTGTACTTCACATTTACAACAATACAGACAACCTCGTTCTCGTCATTATTCTCGTATCACGACAACCCGACGTGCATATACCGTTACTTTCAAGAAAACTAATTAGACACCAATTCAACATTCACTCAACGCACCCTAAGTGTATCGATCACTTCTTCTTCCAGCACGCGTATGTATTTTATTCTTGCACAGACAGTGACACAATCTCCCTTCACACCGGAGTCTAAAATATACCAATCACCCTGTATATCCATGCGCTACTACCAATCATCACCCGACATCTTTCTATCCACGCATTCCAACCAGATGGCGTTTCGAAACTTCCCTCTTCACTTCATTCTCTAATCAACACGACGAACACAAGTTTGTCTACACGTTTACACACGCAAATACAACGCATAACCAAACAAATCACTCTGACACTCAACTGCTGACTCACTTCTCCTCACCCTCCTCATCCAACACTATTAACGCGTCGGATTCTCTCAAGGTATTCCGTCACGTCACTCATCAGTCAACTTTTCAAGTCTCACTATAACAAGGTATCTTCTGACAATAATGTCTGTCTTCATGAGAAGTAGCAATCAAACTCGTTTTCAATATCTGTAGCTGTAAAGTATTGAGGTCTTAAACTCATATATTCCCTAAGCTTTCTCTCGTCATCTACGGTATAGGTCGGTTTAAATGTTTTCCTTCGTTTACTCCTATTTGTTGTTCGTGTCGTTACTGCGTCCGTCTGCTCACTATTTTCTGTATACGTAACATATCTCTTATACCTTCTTTCCTCGTCTTCAGAAGATTCACTAATGATGGTTCCCTCAACAGGCTTATTATAGTTGACTGCAGACATGGCAATAATATCCTTATGGTCGGCACTAGAACGTCTGACCCTCTTCTTATTTATACCTCTGCGTTTCATACTTCGGTCAGGAATAATTTCAATGTCTCTATGTGAGGAAGCTGCCACATCAGTCGTACCTACATTGACTACCAGACTAGTTGCAGTTCCATCCCCAACGTTTTTTCTACCCTGTTTCCTGACATCTTTGGTCTTTGGTCTATCTTTCTTAATTTCAACAGTGTCTCCTTTTTCTAATTTCACATGAGGAGTTTCGACAATTTCCAGCAACTCGGTTTGACTTCCCTTCGTTATCTTGCTGGCTGGTTGTACCTGGGTTTTCTTTTCCACGGTATCAATTTGTGTCTGTGTGTTATTATCTACCACTTCCATCATCTGCGTCTGTGTCTCTCTTTCCTGTCTACTTCTAACAACTGAAAACACCTGTCGATCATCAGCTAAGGTTCTATTAGTCTGATGCTGATTTTCTCGTTTGTTTGACTTTGCGAGTACATATCTCAACCTTCTGATCTCAAACCATTGACTTCGCAATGTTCTCAGCTCTTCATTATTAGATGGCCAGTTCCAGTTCCATCTTTTCTTATAAAAATTCTGTCTCTGCCAACCATTGACTTCTGGCCTGCTATGTTGTCTCTTTTCATACCTTCGTGTTCTCGTCACGTCGTTTACATCCCGTCTGCGGTAGTTTCTGTCGTTGTTATAAAGCGGTTGTCTTCTAAAGCAGGTTGAACTTTGACGTGACCTTAGCGTAATGGTATCATTCGATTGGAAACCCCGACTACGTTGCCTTTTATAATTTCTTACCAGTGTCAGTATTTCTGCGCTGGTTTGATTACCTCCGCGTCTTCTTTGCGTTTCTCCAAAATTTCTATTTGGTCTACTATTAACACTTCTATTCTGTGCACTAACCTGAGCACGTCTGTTGCCACAAAATCTAAAAGTGTGTCCCCTCTGTCCACAATTCCAACAGACCATATTTGTATTAGCTACTGTCTCTCTTATAGGATTTCTCATTTGTCTACCTCTATCTTGATTACTTTCGTTATTATTTCCCTGCAATGTCTGTATTTCTCCTCTTCTTCTCCATCCATACCGTGCTTGTCCTATTTCCATAGGTTCTTCCATTCTATCTTCTCTATTACCTCCTATTTCTAGTCCTACCCTTAATCTAAATCTCCTTCTCAAACTTTCTTCCTGTACAGCTATATCCACAGCCTGTGATAATCTTGCAGGATTTTCCCTCATAAGCTTGAATTTAAGTCCATCCGACTTTATTCCATCAACGAATATTCCAACTAACATCCTTTCCACCTCTTCACCCTGTACGTTCTATCCCAGAAACGCCTCCTCAGCTAGATTAATTAACCTATCACTGTATAGTTGCACACTTTCTCCATTGTTCTGCTTAGACTGTCTCAGCACTGAAAATGCATGTTGAGGATCTGTGATCTCCGCGTATTTATGAGCTAGATCATCTTTAAAATGTTCCCAAGTCTCATCTGCCCCAGCTTCTAATTTCCTCCTAATATGATCCAAAACCGGTGTTACAATGGCCTGGTAAGCAATATTTTTCTTTTCTTCATCTGTGGCTCCTACCAAGAATGCATTTTTCTCTACTGCTGTCATCCATTTCTTAAAATCTCTTGCTTGACCCCTGAATTTTTCAACGTCTGTACCTACCCATTGCTGTGTTAAGTCTGCCTATTGCTCTACCTACTCCACCCAAAATTTGTGTCAAAGAAGCCTCATCCTGTGCCATATTAATATTTTTGTTAAATATTCCAATTACTTTACTCAATAATAATATTAAACAATTATAATGTTATTATTACATATAGTCAATATACTTTTTATGTAAGGATACAACTTAAGGCGTATACAGACTACTTTCCAACCGACTAGTGTCCTTCAAAGTTCTCCTAAATGACGAGCGCGACAATTGCTTCTGTTCTGGCTAAGTTTCGCTTGTGGGATGGGTAACTTCGAACTTCACCCATGGATGGGCACTTCTGAGTTCTGATTTCGGACTTCACCCGTGGATGGGCACTTCTGAGTTCTGATTTCAGATATCGGACTTCGGATGGGCACTTCTGTATCGTTTTGGCTTCTAGGCGTTTCGAGCTCAACTCTGTTCAGGTAAACAAAGCGATCGAAATAGGCTCTCCTCTTTAGCAGATTCGGCAACCATTATGCCCAACCATCTCAGAGGAGCCCGATGCGGCTGGATCGCATATTATGCAACAAATCTTCATGACCAGAGCGTTATTAGTTGACGTTTCCTTCAGCCTCGAACAGTTGCTAAAAATTGGGTTTACATTTCTTCAGGCTCGAACAGTTGACAAAAATTGAATTTGCATTTCTTCAGGCTCGAACAGTTGACAAAAATTGCCTGACTTTGAAGTTGAACTTGAGCGGACCTCCAAAGTATCTTGAAATTTAGATTTCTACGCCATCTCTTCAGCTTGAGTGTGCATTTGACATCAACTTTGATGGCGTCTGTTCTGTAGTAGTTCTCGGACGTGCATCAATAAAACGTGTAGTTTGAAACATACTTCGTTTGGCCGCGGCAGGTCAAGTAAGAAAACCTGGCCACGGCACCAATTTGAGATGTATAACAGAGCGACAACTCAAAGGCAACTGTATGTAACTGAATGTAGGAAGACAAGCCACCGATGACTGGTAATGACTCAGTTTATTTGAAGAAGCTTCAGTAATATCAAAATGGATACAGCGACTATCAAAGTAGATACATGTTGTTTTTTCGGCGGCTGAGTCTTAACTGCCCCCCTATTTACCTCTACGTCAGCACGTGAGCGTCCTTGACTACCTAACTACGGTGCTCACACGTGCATCAACTATTTATTTCCTTCCCTTTGCACGCCGTGCCACCTAACTAAACCCCGTATAACAGCCTACTCTGTTATAGCCGAATGCAAAATTGTGCCAATTGTTTCAGGCGGAGGAGCGCAGTTGGGAGGGTACAAGCCTAATTCTTTTGCGAGAAAATGCAGCCTAAAGATTAAATGTCGTGGCAGCGCAGAATAGGCCTAAGCCTTGGTCGGAAACTGGTCTAGGATCGAAACTCCTACAGGAAGGCAGTTAGAGCATTGCTTTACTGATCCACCAGGTTCTAAAGCTTGTATTCCAGACCTATTGATGTTACCTTTCCTCTGGAGTAAACTATACAGACCGAGAGAGGGATCATGCTTCATGGGCAACACATGGTCTCTACCATTCAGCCCAGGCTTTGTACATTAGATATGTGTAACTCCATCCCTGGTCCCCGCAATGTATTGTAGTTATTATATCCTTTTTTGAAGCACAATGTAACAAAATATCGTCTGTCGAGATGAAAAGGCGCCAGTACTTATTTTTGTTTACCTCTAGATTGCTAGAAACAGCGTAATTCTGACATCCCGTGAAACCACTAGGTTGGACAATTAACACGCATTTAACTACTTTTGTCCAAAACTGTTATTGCGAGGGGAAGTGAATGTACGAATAACTTTTTCACAGTAGTACGAACTGGACAATTTGTGTGTGGTATTTCTCAACATATCCCCCTTGACTGATTTGATCACTACCTTGTTGATGCCCTCTAAGAAAAAGTTTGTGTGTGTGGCCTTAACCAGTTGTTCACAACCTCAATTACCTCGTTATCATCTGCAAACCGCTGATCCCGCAAATGTCCTTTCAAGGGGACAAGCAAGTGAAAATCCGATAGCGCCACGTCTGGAAGGTCTGCTGGACGTTCCAAGAAACCTCAAATTGCTGAACACGTAGAATTTCTTCTACCGTTTATCAATGAACCTTTTGAAATCTTTCTACGATTCATACACTCTTCCCTGACTCAAACATTTAACTGTCTCCATTCTGAACTATCATTCTTCTGTAGATTTCGCAAAATTTCACACCCTCTGACAATAAAAAACGATTGATGCCTCGTTTTCTTCCACGGTGCAAGGTGATAGTGGGGCCGTGGGGAAATCAACAATCAGCTGAAAGATGCTGATGTTGACAGCGATGTCCTGTAAAGGATATGCAAACATTTTTACATTTCTATACTCTTCTTGCACTTTATAATAACATTTCTCTTAATGACTTTCCCTCGTACTTAAAATCAGTGGTTCTCAAACCTGTCCTTTTTAGCACACACATAACGCTAGGCCCCTTCCCCAATGTCCCCTTGAAAACAAATATGAAGTAAGTCTCTTCTTTCTTGGTACTAATTCTATTTTTTCTTAGCAACTTTGCCCAGAATCTTCCCACAACTAGACATTAATTGATATCTCCAACTTTAGGAACAACAACAACAACAACAACAACAACAACAACAACAACAACAACAACAACAACAACAACAACAACAACAACAACAACAACAACAACAACAACAACAACAACAACAACACCAATAACAACAACAACAACAACTACTACTACTACTACTACTACTACTACTACTACTACTACTACTACTACTACTACTACTACTACTACTACTATTACTACTACTACTACTACTACTACTACTACTACTACTACTACTACTACTACTACTACTACTACTACTACTACTACTACTACTGTTGCTGTTGCCGATGCTGCCGCCGCTGTAATTACTACTACTACTACTACTACTACTACTACTACTACTACTACTACTGCTGCTGCTGCTGCTGCTGCTGCTGCTGCTGCTGCTGCTGCTGCTACTACTACTACTACTACTACTACTACTACTACTACTACTACTACTACTACTGTTGCTGTTGCTGCCGCCGCTGTAATTACTACTACTACTTCTACAACTGCTGCAGCAGCAGCAGCAGCTGCTACTACAACTCTACTACTACTACTACTACTACTACTTCCCCCCCCCCCCCCCCACACACACACACACTATATCTACAAAAGAAACGACAGCTCACGAAGTTCCCAGCACGTTCATATTCATGCATGAAAAGATATGGTATTTCCGTTTCCTAGCTGTTGCTACAAGATCCCAGTACATCGACAATGATGCACATTTTCCGTCCGTCCGTCCGTCTGCCTGGCTGTCAATATTTCCATTTCCTCCTGCCCGATCGCCTGCATGTCTGTCCTTGTAGTCACCAATCCATTCAATTACCCATGCATTTACCCATACGTCCAACAACTCACTTACCTGTCCATTCGTCCACCTACTCATATCTCTGTCATCTGCAGTGCCTATGTCTATCTCTTCTTAATTCTATAACATTATACCCGTCTGTTTCCACCCCTGGTGTCTCTCCTCCTTTCATAACTACTCTCCCTTTTACCCGTTCTACATTTCTCTGTCTGCTTATCCTTCTCTCAGTCATATCCACTGTATGCCCTTCTCTAAATAAAATCCAATGTCTGTCCTCTAAATAAAATCCACTGTCTGTCCTTCTCTCAATAAAATCCACTGTCAGTTCTTCTCTCAATCAAATCCACTGCATGTCCTTCTCTCAGTTTAATCCACTGTCTGTTCTTCTCTCAATAAAATCCAATGTCTGTCCTTCTCTCAACTAAATCCATTGTCTGTCCTTCTCTCATTCAAACCTAGTGAAACAACACCCTATGGTACTCCCACACTGTTTCATACAAAAGAAACGACATCTCACGCGGTTCCTATCACGTTCAGATTCATGTATGAAAACATCTGTTATTTCCGTTTACCAGCTGTTACAATACGATCGAAGTACAACGAGAACGATGATCATTTTCCACTGATGCTACGAACAAAAAAATACCCGACTGTCTGGGGACTGGCTTATGGCAATCAGTAAGCTCAACTCGTTACGCGTAATAACAGCAGATGCTAACATTTCTGCGTCCAGGGTATATGGGATCAGGTGGCTTGTTCTGTTTCACATCTTATATTTATGTCTGCCGACACATGTGACAGTTATCCATAAAGACGGTTGTGGGTTTACATTTATGAAGCTTTCTGGTCTAGTTTGTATATTATTTGTATATAAGTTGTGCGCTTTTCTGTTTGTTTGCACACTGCTTTATCTTACGTTTACTATTTTATGCAATAAATACACGATAAGAGCGCTCGTTCTTAAACTTCCTTGCAATGATATTAAGTTGGGCTTAAACTTTGACTTCTTGTTAAGAAAACAATGGCAAATTACTGAAAGTAACATTACCTAGGAAATCAACATGGGGTTGATCCGCAACGTCCTGCAAAGGATATACAACATAAAAATAGTAATAATTACAGGACCCTTATGGTGCTGGACCTATATTTCTATAGACCAACCAGCACTAGGTGACTGAAGTGGTCAGTATTACACTGGCCACTTTTGCTTCCCAAAATTATTCTGGTACACACTTGAGGTTGAGTCGACCTGTCAGCCATAGTTAATTAAAAAAACAAAACAACTCTGGATGTAAGTTCGAACTCAAAAGCTCTGGACCAGCTGGTTAGGCACTGCACCACGGCGACTCTCCATTTACTACACGGGGCTTCAAATGAATATCTCAAATGTGTGTGTTTTTTGGGTGAATATATTCTGGAAAAGTAAAGACCAAATGTATAATTTCTAGGTGTGGTCAATACTGTGTTCAATGCAAGTCCTCCAGCGCATATAAAGTGCTTGGATTCTTGTAGAAAAAAATGATCTTGGTCGCGTGTGTAACCACTCATACATCACCTGCTGCACATCTTTACAGAAGTCACGCCGTTGTGAAACTTCCTATTCCACTCATACATACACTTGCTGGACTGACAGCCATGCATCACCGTACTGGACCTTCATTATCCGATGAATTTCTATAGGTTTCACCACTTCACTGATCAAAACACGGATAACGGCACGCTGCTCTTTCTTTTTTTTTGTTTTGGGGTGTGTCAAAAGTGGAGCGGCATCTTTAATCTGTCCTTATGACGTCACAGTGTTCATATGCACCGTGATATCCCATGCTTAACATTCTTGACATCCTTAACAACAATATTGGCAAGTTACAAGACAATGGCATGGCCATTGTAATTTATGTCACACTTTTAAGGTTTCTATGTGATCCCCCACGTAAAATTTGACTTGGGTTCCCAGGTGGTCCCAGCCTAAAATAAGTAGCAGGAAATTCTCTGCTAAGTAAAGTCGGCTGAGTGATACTGACCACAGCATCCACCCAGTACCCATTAGTCTATACAAATATGGGTCTAGCACACAATACAGAGTCATACTGGGAAAATATTTTGCAAAATTCTTGAAAAAAGATTACGAACTACTTTAGAACCCCAGCTAAGCGAAACAACTTGGATTTAGGAAAAACAAAGGACGCACAGATGCCATTTTTGCTCTTAGACAACTTGTAGAAAAATCAATCAAATTCAATGAAACACTCTACTAAGCCTTTGTCAACCAAGAAAAGGCATTCGATAGAGTAGATAGAAACAAGCTGTGGGAAATCCTTAAACAATATGGAGTGAGTACATATCTAACAAACCTATGTAGAAGTTTATACAACAACAGTGAATGCATAGTGAGAGCAACTGGAGGACACTCAGAACCCTTCACCATAAGATATGGAGTACGACAAGGTTGTGTCCTGTCCCCTCTCTTTTGTATAACATATATAGACAACAAATGTAAAGAAACCAGCCAAGCAGAGACAGCAAGAATACCGCATGACGAGAACACAGAAGAACAACCATCTGCAAATTTAACCATTATAGAACTCCTGTTTGCGGACGATCAAGCACTAATAGGAAAATCAGAAGTTGAATTACAAGACCACTTGAATAGTCTAAACGAAATATGTAGGGAACATAACATGAAAATTAGCACAAGCAAAACAGAGGTAATGACTATAACTAAAGAAGAACAAACAACAACAATTCACCTAAACGAACATCCCTTATAACAAGTAAAGAGTTTCAAGTACCTAGGAAGTATAATATCATCAAATGACAGATCAGAAGACGAGATCGAAAATAGGTGCAATAAGGAAAATCAACTCATTGGACAAATGGCACCAATACTAAAGAACAAACATAAACTACTAAGAAAGCACTTTACAATACAATCTTCCTACCAACTCTATACTACCAATGCCAAACCTGGGCAATAACAGAAACAGAGAAAAGAAAAATCACAACAACAGAAATAAGGTTCCTGAGAAGAATACTCAACGTATCAAGAAGAGTGTCGTGATAAGTACTTTCTCTCTACTATAGTGTCTTGAGAGATTATACTTCTATAGTTTCGTCCCTGGAGTCAGCGGAATCACCACCCACATTTTACTAAAACCCATATCATATTCTGGAGAAATCCACTAGATTCCGCCCACAACACTCCGTCAGTCTATAGACACCTCTTTCTCTCTCACTCTCTATCACCACTGGATCGTGCCCCCTCTCATTCTACCCCAAAACAACATACTCAACAACTCTAGCTTCTAAACGTTAATAACAATTAATTTATTCAAAAAACAAAAAAAAAAACAAAAAAAAAAAACAAAAAACAAAGAAGAGTTGTATGTGAGAAGTGTAAGCGTGGAATGTGTGTTGTATACTCTAGTGTAAATGTAGAAATCAGACCACAAAGCTCAGGATCAGAGTCCACTCATCATGGCAAGGATTACACGACATCATAATAGTCAGCACAATTGACCTCACCAAACGATGCGTCTCTCCCGCCAGACGTTGCCCACCTCCAGGAGCTTTGATAACCACGATGCTTGGTCACCACTCAAATATACAGTCTGGGACTGATCCTACCTTGTCCCTAAACACTGTTCCTATATGTTTATAGAAACTGAGACCACACAATTCCTGCACAGTGAAAAGCGGAACACTGTCCCATGAAAATGACATTCTTCCTTCCTACGAAATGTTCTAAAGTTTTCACTCTTAAAACAGTCATTGTACATAGTCTCATATGAATCTCTCAATTTCCCAGATAAGTCCTAATGTTCTAATTTCCATGTTATGTATAACAAACACTCTCTAAAGTTTTGGTTTCATGTAGTGTGAAAGTCAATCACTACTGTTCTAGTTATAAGTGGAGTGAAAATCCATTACTACTGGTTTATTCACGAATGGTGTGAAAACTAAAAACCATTACTATGTTGCTGTCCACAGGTAGTGTGAAATACTATCACCAATGTTCTCAGTATTTATCATGTAGGATACTTATATGATTCAGCTCCACAGAGCAATGTTCTTTCAAACCTTTTCTAGCATAGGCCCAGTGAGAATGTCGCTGACTAATCCCCTGCTCCAAAAATATCCCGGATCTGAATTTTCAATGTTTCCGTGGTTTTCATCCTAACCTGAGGGAACCTGTGAAATAGAGAACACACCTGGTGAGAGCCACCCCGTCACTGATCCCTATTAGATGAGTGTAGGCCACTGGCCTCGCTCAGATAAATAACAGTGAACCAAACTCTGTCATAGACAGATGAGCTCATCACATAGGTCTGAGTTAGGGTAAGACAAGGGAAGACCAAAATAGAAAGTGCAGGACCCCAGTAGCCACCCCACTGTAAGATCCCACCATTGGACATTTCCCCTATCCCCCAACCAACTTCAATCCTTTTAAATATCATCCTCCTTCACTATTCATAACAAGCTGAGCAAATTGATTTCCCATACTAGTTAATTTTAACAAGGCAACTTTCTACTGTCGCCGACACTCCTTGAACGACTAACCACAACACAACACTATGTTAATGACCTAAACTCTATTTATCCCTAGACTGCACTACATTATTCACACCTTATGAAAACTCCACTATCCCTTAATCGAATCTTATCCTTGTCATAACAGACACATGTCCAACCATGTAAAATGGATATTAACACGTTAGATTCTCTTTTCTACACCAGAATACGGCTATTCGAATTACGTCCGCCTAGGTTGACTTTATTCTGCACACTAACGGAAACCAGTTTAGTTTTCTCATTTCCAGTCGGGGATTGTCCTAGTGACGTCCTTTGATGTCACACAGGTGTCCCCAAGGGCAGACTATCTTTGTCACTAACCTCACAAGAGTAGTTTATCTCCTCCTTGGTACAACGAAAACAAACCGGTGTTTTTCCTTCATTCTCCCGATCGGGCAAACATCATGGCAACGTTTCTTTTGATGTAGAAGAATTCTCAAGGACTCCCGACTGTCTTGATCTCACCGCTACTAGAGGTAAACAACTTGCAACTGTGAACACAGACTGTTTTCTGTAATTTTTTTCATTTATCGCCAACCACAGTGGTTTTCGTGACAAAGAGATAAGATCAGAAATGAAGAAATCAGGACTAAAGTGGGGATTAAAGCAACACTGGATTTTATTAGAAAGAAGCAAGTCAAATGGTTTGGCCATGCAAGTAGGTTACAAGTCAACAGCATACCAGCACAAGCAATGATGTACAGACCAGATGGAAACAGAGGAAGAGGCCGACCAAGTAAACGTTGGACGGAGGGAATAGCAGAGTCCATGGAAATATCGATATATGAAGCCCATAATCTGGCACTCTCACGATGTTTATACTTTATCGATTAAAGAAAAATAAAATAAAAACAAATAACCCTAATCTAAAAATAGAAAATAATTAAAATTATAAGCAGACTTGACACTTTACAGGAAATATTAAACTTCTTTGCAATCTCATTGCTTTATTTTTTTAGGACAAAAAAAAATTAAAAAAAAAAATTGATAACAATAAAGTAAATACTGAAGAAACAGTAAAAAGCACGCACTCATTCAGTGTTGACATTGACGAAAGCCAGCACTCGAAAAGCTGCACAGAAATTGATTATAAATAAAAACCAAAAGAACTAGAAAAATAAGCACATATACAAAAAAAACAAACATCAAATCCCGTGAACAAACATGGATGATTACATACAGAAATGAGATTCCATCTTGCAAATAAAGCACACACACATATACATATAATACGTCGCATACAACGTTGGTGAATATTTTCTTTATGTAAACTGCATTAATCAATTCGTAAACCAGATTTGGACTTGAATGAAATAACCTTTTAAAAATCTCAATGGCGTCTGTGAGAATAATGTGGCTTTTCCGTTTCTCTTCTTCAGACTTTTGTCTGCCCTTTGGTTCTTACAAATTTACGCCAAGCTGTCATATCTGTTGCTATTCCCTGCAGCTCCCTTTATGTCCTCTCGTCCTATCAGTTGCTATTCCCTGCAGCTCCCTTTATGTCCTCTCACTCTATCTGTTGCTATTCCCTGCAGCTCCCTTTATGTCCTCTCGTCCTATCTGTTGCTATTCTCTGTAGGTCCCTTTATGTCCTCTCGTCCTATCTGTTGCTATTCCATGCAGCCCCATTTATGTCCTCACGTCCTATCTGTTGCTATTCCCTACAGCTCCCTTTATGTCCTCTCATTATATCTGTTGCTATTTCCCACAGCTCCCTTTATGTCCTTTCATTCTATATGTCGCTATTCCCTGCAGCTCTCTTTATGTCCTCGCATTCTATATGTCGCTATTCCCTACAGCTCCATTTATGTCCTCTCATTCTATTTGTTGCTATTCCCTGCAGCTCACTTTATGTCCTCTCATTCTATATGTTGCTATTCCCTACAGCTCCCTTTATGTCCTCTCATTCTATATGTTGCTATTCCCTGCAGCTCCCTTTATGTCCTCTCATTCTATCTGTTGCTATTCCCTACAGCTCCCTTTATGTCATCTCATTCTATCTGTTGCTATTCCCTACAGCTCCCTTTATGTCCTCTCATTCTATCTGTTGCTATTCCCTGCAGCTCCCTTTATGTCCTCTCATTCTATCTGTTGCTATTCCCTGCAGCTCCCTTTATGTCCTCTCATTTTATCTCTTGCTATCCCCTGCAGCTGCCTTTATGTCCTCTCATTCTATCTGTTGCTATTCCCTGCAGCTCCCTTTATGTCCTCTCATTTTATCTGTTACTATTCCCTGCAGCTCCCTTTATGTCCTCTCATTTTATCTCTTGCTATCCCCTGCAGCTGCATTTATGTCCTCTCATTTTATCTGTTGCTATTCCCTGCAGCTCCCTTTATGTCCTCTCATTTTATCTGTTGCTATTCGTTGCAGCTCCCTTTATGTCCTCTCATTCTATCTGTTGCTATTCCCTGCAGCTCCCTGTATGTCCTCTAATTCTATCTGTTGCTATTCCCTGCAGCTCCCTTTATATCCTCTCATTCTATCTGTTGCTATTCCCTGCAGCTCCCTTTATGTCCTCTCATTCTATCTGTTGCTATTTCCTGTAGCTCTCTTTATGTCCTCTCATTCTATTTATCGATATTCCCTGCAGCTCCCGTTATGTCCTCTCGTCCTATCTGTTGCTATTCCCTGCAGCTCCCTTTATGTCCTCTCATTCTATCTGTTGCTATTCACTGTAGCTCCCTGTATGTCCTCTCATTCTATCTGTTGCTATTCCCTGCAGCTCCCTGTATGTCCTCTAATTCTATCTGTTGCTATTCCCTGCAGCTCCCTTTATGTCCTCTCATTCTATCTGTTGCTATTCCCTGCAGTTCCCTTTATGTCCTCTCATTCTATCTGTTGCTATTTCCTGTAGCTCTCTTTATGTCCTCTCATTCTATCTGTTGCTGTTCCCTGCAGCTCCCTTTATGTCCTCTCATTATATCTGTTGCTATTCCCTGCAGCTCCCTTTATGTCCTCTCATTCTATATGTCGCTATTCCCTGCAGCTCCCGTTATGTCCTCTCCTTCTATCTGTTGCTATTCCCTGCAGCTCCCTTTATGTCCTCTCATTTTACCTGTTGCTATTCCTTGCAGCTCCCTTTATGTCCTCTCATTCTATCTGTTGCTATTCCCTGCAGCTCCCTTTATGTCCTCTCATTCTATCTATCGATATTCCCTGCAGCTCCCTTTATGTCCTCTCGTCCTATCTGTTGCTATTCTCTGCAGCTCCCTTTATGTCCTCTCATTTTATCTGTTGCTATTCCCTGCAGCTCCCTGTATGTCCTCTCATTCTATCTGTTGCTATTCCCTGCAGCTCCCTTTATGTCCTCTCATTCTATCTGTTGCTATTTCCTGCAGATCTCTTTATGTCATCTCATTCTATCTGTTGCTGTTCCCTGCAGCTCCCTTTATGTCCTTTCATTTTATCTGTTGCTATTCCTTGCAGCTCCCTTTATGTCCTCTCATTCTATATGTCGCTATTCCCTGCAGCTCCCTTTATGTCCTCTCATTCTATCTTTTGCTATTTCCTGCAGCTCTCTTTATGTCCTCTCATTCTATCTGTTACTATTCCCTGCATCTCCCTTTATGTCCTCTCATTCTATCTGTTGCTATTCCCTGCAGCCCCCTTTATGTCCTCTCATTCTATCTGTTGCTAGTCCCTGCAGCTGCCTTTATGTCCTCTCTTTATCTGTTGCTATTCCCTGCAGCTGCCTTTATGTCCTCTCATTCTTTCTGTTGCTATTCCCTGCAGCCCCCTTTATGTCCTCTCATTCTATCTGTTGCTATTTCCTGCAGCTGTCTTTATGTCCTCTCGTCCTATCTGTTGCTATTCCCTGCAGCTCCCTTTATGTCCTCTCGTCCTATCTGTTGCTATTCCCTGTAGCTCTCTTTATGTCCTCTCCTTCTATCTGTTGCTATTCCCTGCAGCTCCCTTCTTCAACTCTTGTTACAGCAGGCGATTATTTACTTATCCGTATTTGTATGGACTATACCATATCGCAGGAATCATGCTGCTTATTATTATTCTTTGGTAGCGTGATATCCTTTATTGGTCCTCTCGTCCTATATGGTGCTACACTCTGTAGCTCTTTGTATGTCCTCTCGTCGTATCTATTGCTATTATTTTCATCTCCCTCTGTGTCCTCCATACTATTCATCTCTGTCTGTAATTCTCTTCTCCGTGTGTCTAAGAATATAAAGTTATAGACGAGTTCTAAGAATACCTTGGGTAAAGAAAAGAACAAATGCACCCATACTTCAAGAGCTGAATATTGAAGAGGGTTGGCTAATAGAAACGATAAAACAAAAAAAATTGATATATTTTGGTCACTTGAAACGCCATTAACGTTTGGAGAGAACAATAATGGAGGAGTATATGCCTGAGAAGAGAGGAAGAGGAAAGCCAAAAAGAAGATGGGTGCAGGATGTGGCGGATGATCTCCAGGTGGCTGTATCGGACGCGGGACATCTTGATTATGATGGAGAAGTTTTCCGGAAGGTTGTTAAGGGAGCGAGATTCTGCAAAGGACATGCTACTTCTTCTTCTTCTTCTTCTTCTTCTTCTTCTTCTTCTTCTTCTTCTTCTTCTTCTTCTTCTTCTTCTTCTTCTTCTTCTTCTTCTTCTTCTTCTTCTTCTTCTTCTTCTTCTTCTTCTTCTTCTTCTTCTTCTTCTTCTTCTTCTTCTTCTTCTTCTTCTTCTTCTTCTTCTTCTTCTTCTTCTTCTTCTTCTTCTTCTTCTTCTTCTTCTTCTTCTTCTTCTTCTTCTTCTTCTTCTTCTTCTTCTTCTTCTTCTTCTTCTTCTTCTTCTTCTTCTTCTTCTTCTTCTTCTTCTTCTTCTTCTTCTTCTTCTTCTTCTTCTTCTTCTTCTTCTTCTTCTTCTTCTTCTTCTTCTTCTTCTTCTTCTTCTTCTTCTTCTTCTTCTTCTTCTTCTTCTTCTTCTTCTTCTTCTTCTTTCGTTCGCTTGAACTATGTCTATAACTGCAATGTTGTCTCTTGTATGAATTTAATTGTCTTTTTTAGTTCACTCAGCTGTCCGTAGAGTTTATCTTCCACACTCTGTTATGGCAGTACTTTCCTGTTGGTACTCTGGTAGTGTCCATAGTATTATTTGGATATTCTATGTATATGTAGCAGAATGAGTACCATCTCTGTTATTGGCTTCGATGTGCAACCTTAGGGCACGGTTGAGCATCCTATACGAACGATGCTCAAGCCGTGACGTGGGTTGTTTTGGTTAGTGGAGTTACAGCTAAAGTGAAGACCAGATAACATCATATCTCGTGGTCTCTGTATTATATTCGGCCTAATTTGAACTAATAAACCTTCTGAAAGAAATACCAAGACTTGTTTTACACCGTCCCTGCATCTGTACTGTTACAGGAGGAATTTTGGTGCCGTGACCAGGCTTCGAACCTAGATCGATGCAGGAATCATAGTGCACAAGCGGGGATTTTTTTGACCACGTCTGGAAAATAGATGCATACTATTTTTGTTGATTATAATTGAGAGGCGCAGCAACTGAAAGCCCGCCCAGGGATAGTTGTTGTGATTTCTCGGGCTACTGAATTATCAAAATAGTCCTCTGTGAAGGTCAAGAAGCTACTCCGTATCGCTTAACCAAGGTACCGATGTTCTGTGGCCATGCATGACTCATTTTTACACAGTGGCCTGATACTTGACGTACAGTGATTTTTGCTGAACTCGAGGCCAATTGACTGCTGCTTCACGTCGTCACTCTTGGAAGATGCCGCTGGTGAATATATCATCCACCTTATGAACCTGGGGCGTTACAGTGAGAATTGTATAGCTGCAGCCGGATAATCAGATCTAATCGGACAGCAAAGACACGATAACGCTAAACTTTATACAAGTAAGAACGTTGCCTCAGACCAGTTAATTTTTTTGAGGTCACTCAAGGTTGGCTGTTACCCCAGGTCAGTAAACGTTTCGAGACTGCTCAGGTTATCTCAAGTCAGTAAAATTAAAATTTTCCAGAATGGCGATTAATTTGAACTGGTCGTTTTGTCGAATTTCATCCAAAGTCGAAGCAAATTTTGAGTCCTGTTGCAACTTAATTGTTTTAGAGAAAAGGATTTTTTTAATCAAGGGCCAACCAGGGCGGCAGTTAAATGGTTCATTAATCTATCGATTGGGCCATGTCTTTTGGACGATACTAGATCATTTCCTAGCTCTGTTGTTCACGAGAGCCGTTTTCAAGGCGTCGCTTGGAAGAGCCCTGTTTAGGGTGAAAAGAAGGCTCAAGACTGGTGTACCCATCCAGGGGCGAAAATAGAAGCATTCCTTCCACTGAAGAAGCCGTAAAATTGAGAGCGTCGACAATTTGAGAAGAGAGGAATCCGGAGGCTGTTTCTTTTCAACATGATATACTCGTTCCTTCGTGTGTGAAGTCTACAATTGTTGAACATAGACGTCGAGAGGAATTTTTGGGAGTTGATGTTCGAGTGGACCAGTGAAAAAAACAGAATACGGTAATTCCAATGACCTTTATGTTAGATGGAAAATTTATTGACTAATCTGAACCCATTTTTTAGGAAGAAAAACTATGGATTACGTCCTTTAGCTAATTTAAATGTGCCTATAGTACACTTATTAATATTTATTAATTGTTTTTTGCTTGTATAAGTGCATAGTGAAATATTTCAGCATGGCAGAAGAACCAGGTTCATTAGCACAAGTTTTGACTGGAGTGGGTATAGCAACAGGTTAACTCAACAGGTACCAAGAAATATATAGATAAATTACAGAGAAATTAGTATGAACTATCTACATATAGAATTAAAACGAATTGGTGCATGGTTGGGAGAGTTAAAAGTGGCGGTTAGTGAAGTAGAACATTTTGTGGAAACGTTACAGAGCAGAACGACTAGACAAGAGCCGTATAGATTTAAGATAGACTGCAATAGAGTAGGAAAGAATAACAGGAGACAGCCACTACCTAATAAAGACAGAAGACAATATGGTTCTGATTATGCGGTTAGTTATGACGAACCAAGGCCTGATGTTTATAGGGTAAAAGACGGTGAGAACAGAGGTAATAGTGAAAGGTCGGACTGGTATAGGTGTTATAGGTATAAGAATGGTCCTGAGAGAGACCTTTCCAATAAACTATGGAAGTGGCCATCCCATAGCAATATTGTTAGGAAAAAACGTGATGACTGGTTTGAACGAAGACAATATCTGAGGTCAGAGTCAAGGAAAAGAGTAGAAAACGTAAGTAGGAATTCAACTACTCCTAAGGTGATTACGAATTTGACTGTTAAACAGGAAAAGAAGATGACGGTGGTAATTAAGAAAATAGACCAAGAGACTCAGACGCAGGTGATTGAAGTGGTAGAACGGAACACACAGACACAGATTGATACAGTAGAGAAAAAAGTCCAGGTACAACCAACCAGCAAGATAACAAAGGGAAGTCAAACCGAGTTAGTAGAGACTCAATCAAAACCAACTCACTTGACTAAGGGAGACACGGTTGAAATTAAGAAAGATAAACAGACGAGAACCAAAGACGAAAAGAGACCAAAGAGGAAAAGTATTGGGGAAAGAAATATAAACAGTCTGACAGTCAATAAAGGTACAACTGAGATGTCAGTTTCCTCAGCTAAAGATATTGAAGTTGTCCCGAACCGGAGCATGGGAAATAGAGGTAAGAGGAAAGTCAGACGTCCTAAAGCTGACTATGCGAATATGATCGACGTGTCTGCAGTAAACTATTATGAGTCTGATGAGGGAACTATCATCAGTGTATCATCTGAAGACGAAATGGGGAGATGTAAGCGTTATGTAAGGAGGCATACAAAAAACAGTGAGCAGACTGACGCAAATAAAGGGAACAGAAGGAAAGTATTTAAGAAGAAGAATAGTAATAGACAGATAGCGGAAATTTACTCGACGACAGAAAATAACATAAGAAAACTCAGAGAATTAAGACATGGTGTACTTTAACAACGGATTAACAAGTACGGATATTGAAGATGACATAATTGAAGAGAGACGCACATTAGTACTAGGAGACAATGAAATATTTGGCTTAGATGCACTCTATAACTGTTAGAATTCCGAGGGTGAGGAATGACAGATGGTATTGTTTTAGCTTATGAGAGAAATTGCGGTTTGAGCATATACATATGGGCTGTCTAAAATAGGCAGATGAATTTTTTTGGTGTAGCATCACATGGTACAGGGTAGACAATAGTGTTGTTGAGGATAGAGAGTCACGGCAACTGATAGAATATTCAACGTGGATACGTTATAAAGAATATCTTGTGTTTAGTTGTGGTGTGGGGAGAGTAAACAATGTAGAAATTGAAATGTCCCTTGTCCGGAATGGCTAGATAGAGAGAGTTGATCACGTTGAGTGATGTATAACTGGTGTGATTAAACTAGGGTAGATTCAGCACAGAATTAGCAGAGAGAGAGAGAGAGAGAGATAAACTAAGTATGAATGCTCGTAATAGAATTGGTTCGACGCAGGGCTATGACGTGATGTCTGAAATAGTTTCGCTTGGTAGTTTGAGAAGTAGGTATAGTAGCATTGGCAGATGAACCGAGCGTGTCTGATGAGGAGATATAGATTAAGGAGGAATTGAGTATCCTGTGTAAAATAGCCAGTGGAGCGCAAGAGTATTAAGAGTAAAAGACTATGGAAGCTGATGCTTGAAGAATACGAGTTCTTGGTGAGAGGGTTGACGTAATTACATGATGCATGTGATTAAATCTGAGAAAGTTGTTGTGTGGAGAAGTATAGAATGATGGTTACGAGGTTAGTAGCTCGTCGGAGTGAGGGTTGTTCTGAGAGATCGTTGATAGTGCTGGTTAGTGTGTAAAAGAGATATAGTTTGCGAGAGATAATGTATAGGCTATGATCTTTGAAAAGGAGTGAATGATTGAGAAAAGTAGAAATAAGAAAACAGTTGAATTGTGAAAGTCCTGCTGAGTGTTGAAGTAATTCGTCTGGTAATGCGTTGTTCTTGCATGTGTAAAAAGGTAGACAAACATATGTGCGTCGTGTCAGATGATTAGTAGTAGTAGCGCATGCATGTACAAGGCGTTTAGTATATCTGGTGTCACTGTCTGTGGAAGTGATCGACACGCTTAGGCTTAGTAGTTATTGATACATGTTTGTCCAATTGTCCAGAGACTTGATTAGCCTTATTGCACCTGTTTTCAATCTCGTTTTCTGGTTTGCCATTTGATGATATTATACTTTCTAGGTGTCAGAGTCCAGAAAGGGTACAGTGATGCAGTGACATCGTTACGCCCGCCAGGCGTCTTAGCTCCCAGCAGGGATGCAGCAACTTCGTTACGCCGCCAGGCGAGTAGTAGTTACCGGCCTGCAAGATTGCTGGCTGACGAACGACCAGCGGTCAGGCCAGGACGACGCTAGACGCACGCATGCCTCGTGAAGCCACCTGAGGCGGGAGGCAAGTTGCTAACTAGCGGCAGACAGCTCTGGGACTTCGACTCGGACAGACGTATGATGAGAGAAAGGCGTTGTGTGGTTTTCTGTGCTTGAAAGTCGAGTGTCTGGACATCTTGAGAGTTAGACTTGTGAGCTGTATTGTGGATGTAAGTGTTTTGAAGTATCAAGTATATATTGTTGTGATCATCGTAAGGTATTTAATCTGTGAATAAATCCATTGAACGGTGTGTCGTTGAGTCTACGTCAAATCACGTTGTACTTGTACTGTCTCACATGTGTTAGGTTAGCGAGCCAAGTTTAAGACCCTGACATGTGTGGACGTGGTGGCACTCGTCCGGCTTTGAGATGAACGTGTTTATGGGATTAACGATTTAAAACTAGAGTTTGTGAACTTAGAAATTTTGTCAAACTGTATAGTACATGTAAATGTGATCGTGGAAGGCTCATTTTGATTTATTACTACATTGTTTAAACATGGAGACCATTTGTAAACGTACAGTGCATACATATTGTTTGATCTTGTAAGCGTGTAAAACATTTGTGATTTGTGAAACTTGTCACCGTTTTGACCTTGTCGACATTGTGATCTTGTCGCCATTGTGACCTTGTCGCCATCTTGTAAACTTGATGTCTATGTCCTTACTGAATGTCATCTTGATGTAAGTGATGTGTCATCAATGTTGTAGAGTGTTGAGATACATGTAGATTGTTTTTGTGCATTGAGTTGTGGAAAGCAGAAAGTTCTTGGAAAGAAAGTGACTTGTTTTGGAAAAAAAAAATTGTTGACGGACAAACTTACGACCTACAATTACACTCTACGCCATACAAACCTAATCAATACTTAGTGACAAGCAGGCACACACCACCAAATAGACGCTAATTTATTTTCCTCCAAAAACAAAGCAGGTTTTCCGTACCATCCGAAACCTTGCCGTAGAGGTCATTTGTGTTTTCGAAGTAGCGACCCTACAGTTCCTAGCCCGATTTCCAACCGCTCTTCACCGCATCCGGGGCACTTGAGTATATTTTTCTTTTCATATACTTTAAGGATGCAATTTTAGGCACATATTGTCAATAGAAATCAATTGTAAATTGTTGATTACTAACCACTTACAACATATTTTGTGTGGCTGGTATTTCATTGACATTTTTCATCATGTCTTCATTATTTGATTTCATCGATATGGGGATAAAATTACAGTTGACAGGTGATGAATTAACAAATTGGAGTGAGAAGAAATACTCTGAATACCTACTAGTACAAGAGAAAGCTAATGAACGCGAAGAAAGGGCAGCTGAAAGGGCCGCCAGGCAAATAGAGGCAGAAACAGCCTTAAAGCAAGCTGAGATAGATAGTGAGCTGAAGAAGGCAGAAATAGCAGCTCAGAGTAAGAGAGAAGAACTGGAGTTACAGTTAAAGATGAAACAACTTGACACTGAGACTGCGATTAACAAAGAGTATAAGAAATCTGAGAGACTGGAGAAAGAAAACCAGTACAAGAAATATCAGGGTATTGTACGTAATTATACCTCGGGTGACTGCATCGCAGCCTTTACCCAAAATTTTGAAACTTTAATGGAACATTACCAAGTTCCACTGTCTGAATGGAATATTGTGTATATGAGGAGTTTATCAGGGGAACCACTTAAAGTCATTGAGACCATCCCCAAAGACCTCAGAAAAGATTACCATTATCTGAAATCTAAGATTATGGCACATTTTATGTTAGATGAGGCAGGTTACAGAGAACAATTCAGTAAGTTGAGCCCAAAACCGACTCAAACGTTCTCTGATTACCTCTGCTTAGTCCGAGATATATTTACCAAATGGACTTCAGCAGCTAAAATTGACAAAAATTATCAGAGACTAGAAGATCTGATCATTAGAGATAAAATCATTTCATCCATTCCATCAGCATTTTCAAAATTTTTGCAAGAGAATGAATGCACTAGTGTAGATGAGATTGAGAGACGTGGTTCGGCGTATTACACAGCCAACAAACATTGTTTTGCCAGTGAAGCTACTGACATAAATTTTGTAGCAGCGGCTAACTATGACAAACCCTATAGTAGGCAGAAACCTCATAGGCCTACCTCTGAGAAGTTTAAGCACTGTAACTATTGTAAATTTTCACATCATCCTGGTGAAATGTGCGATCAGCACCCACAATACAACACTTACCTTCGAAACATGGTAAACAGACAAGATAATGAGCGTAGGTCCTTCAGAAACTTGCGTAAATGTTTCCTCTGTAAGGCGCACGGACACCATCGGAAAGACTGTAAAGGTAGGCAAATGAGCAACAAAGCAAATGCCGCCTTGTTTTACAGTTCGGCGTCAGACGAAGAACAGCCAGAGAAACATCCTGTGAACTCAGCACAGGTTTTTGACATATTTAGCGCAAATAAATGCTCTGTTTGTAACACCTTTTATGAAGATGGTATTTTAACATGCGGTCACGCCATCCCTATTGCCAATGAAGAAGCTAATTTGGTAGTAGATTCAAAAGGCAAGATAATCGTCCATCACGGATATGTGAATGGCAAGTCTGCTACAGTCCTTCGCGACACGGGCAGTTCACTCATTGGTCTGAAAAGAACGTTCATAATGCCTACAGACTATACAGGCAGGCACGTAACATGCAGAACATTCTCAGGCAATATTGAGAAATACCCACTAGCATGGGCATATATTGAAACACCGTTCCTCACTGGGAAAGTAAAGTGCGCTGCATTAACAAACCCAGTGTGTGATGTAATTATTGGAAATTTATCAGAGGTGAATGATAAACCTCATGACATAACATCTCTGTGTGTTGATGATAACATAACATCACCATCAAATGTCATCATTGATAATGTCACACCACCTATTGATTGTATGGTAGCTAATGTAGCACTAACATCTCATGACATCATTGATAACATTGTTCCATCACCATCTGAGATCATTGAATGTGTGAACGCAGTAAATAGATCTACTGCTAGAGTGCAAGAAGAAAGTAATCAAACTGATGCTATACAAATGCTTAGCCCAGTTTCACTACCTACTAATACCATGAAGGAAACGTTTGTAACAGCTCAAAAAGCTGATCCTTCATTGTCAAAATACTTTAATCTGATCGGCCAAAAGCCAAAGGTAACCAAGAATGCAAAATGGCATTGTGCTGTGAAAAATGATATACTCACCAGGTATTATACCAGAGGTGACAATACAACAGCGCAAACTGTTTTGCCAACTAATTATCGCAAGCAAGCCTTACATCTTGCCCACGATATACCTCTTGCATGGCATATGGCATATGTTAAGACCAGATCAAGGTTATTGACACAGTTTCATTGGCCAAAATTTTGCAATGACATTAAAGAATATTGCAGAAGTTGTGACACCTGCCAGAAACTGGTAAAAAAAGGTAAACACCCACAGGCAAAGTTACAAGTTACTGACTTAGCCAGTCGACCCTTTGAAAAACTATCTGTTGACATAGTGGGCCCTCTTAATCATACAACAACTAGAGGGAATAAATATATTTTAACTGTCATTGATCAATGTAGTCGCTGGCCAGAAGCTATTCCGCTAAAGAACATAACTGCCAATGATATAATGGAAGTATTCTTCCATATATTTTCTCGGATAGGTTTTCCAGATACTATCCAATCTGATAGGGGCACTCAGGTTATCGCCGCATCTACCCAAGCTTTCACCAAAATGTTTGGAGTGAAGCAATGTTTCAATTCCCCGTACCATCCTCACTCTAGTGGAGTAATAGAAAAATTTAACGGGGATCTAAAGCACATGCTTGCAAAAGTAACGCAAGAGCACCCCAATAACTGGGATTTATATCTACCAGCTATTCTTTTTGCTTATCGCGAGGTACCACATTCTAGTACCGGTTTCTCTCCTTTTGAACTTATCTATGGTGCCAAACCACGTGGCCCATTGACTATTTATCACCAAATGTTAACCGACTCTACTCCAGTACTTAAACCCATAGCATCATACGTATATGTTACATCATTGCGTGAAAGAATCATCAAATCTTGTATTATTGCAAAGAATGCACTAAAATTATCTGGTGCTACTTACAGACAGTATGCTGACAAAGGTAACAGGACAATAACGTTAACACCTGGACAGGACGTTCTTCCTCTACTACCTAGTGATAGACACTTATTGACTGATTCTTGGCAGGGACCTTTTAAAGTGACGAGACAGATTTCACCTGTAGACTACGAAATCCAAATAAAAGACAAACACAAAATATTTCACATAAATATGCTAAGACCTTACCACAACAGAGACAACGAACAAGACGATACGACAGCTTGTACAGTGATAATAGATCACGAAGATGACGATGCTAGTGACGAAATTCCAACACCTGCATTAGACACGACAAACTGCTTGAAGGAGATCAAAATCAACCCAAAGTTAACTCAAGCAGAGACAAACAGTTGCAAACAGCTTATACAACAGTACAACACCATCTTTTCCAACAACCCAGGACAAACAGAATTAGTGCAGCATCACATCACACTCACATCAAACACACCCATAAGATGCAGACCATACACCATCCCATTACATTACAAAGAACATTTACATCAGGAGATCATCAACTTAGAGAAAAACAACATCATAAGACGATCCCAATCAGACTTCTCATCTCCAATGGTCACAGTACGCAAAAAGGACAATACAATAAGACTGTGCATCGACTATCGAAAGCTCAATAAAATAACTGTTCTAGATCTTGAGCCAATGGCTAACTCTGACGATCTTCTGACAGAACTGACAGACGCTAGGTTCTTTACGAAGATAGATATGACGAAAGGATATTGGCAAATAGGACTAGACGAACAGAGCAGACATCTGACAGCATTTGCCACACCTTGGGGACTGTACGAATGGTGCAAACTTCCATTTGGGCTTGTCAATGCCCCTGCCACATTCGTACGTATGACACGACTTCTCCTAGTAGACATTCCTAACATAATCTGCTACATAGACGACATCTGTGTTCACACAGAGACAATGACAGAGCACATTAAGACGTTAGAACAGACATTTGAACGTATTAGACAGCACGGACTGACAGTAAAGCCTGCGAAAGTAGACATAGCCTACCAGGAAATATCCTTCTTGGGGTACAAAATATCCAATGGTTTTGTCACGACAGACGATAACATTGTGTCCAAGATACTAAAACTATCACTTCCGACTACAAAAAAAAAAACAAGTCAGAAGTTTATTGGGACTGATAAATTATTACCGGCAGTTCATTCCTGATTTTTCCGAACTGACCGAAATGTTTACTAATTTACTAACCAAAGATAAACCAGATAAAATTGTAAACAATGAATGCCTAAAAATTGCATTCAATAAAGTACTAGCATGTTTTTCTGATAATAGTTCAAATAATCTCATCCTGAAATTGCCCAATCTCCATTTACCTTTCAGATTGCGCACAGATGCTAGCTCCGTGGCGATTGGAGCAGTCTTGTTGCAAGAGTACAATAACATCCTCCATCCCGTGTACTCCGTATCCAGAAAACTAAAGCCCAGAGAACGGGCGTGGTCTATACCCCAGTTAGAAGCCCTAGCTTTAGTGGTGGGTATAACTAAATTATCCAGATTTCTTCTAGGACGCCATTTCATCGTGGAATCTGACAGCAGCCCGTTGCGTTTTATAAATTCAGGTGTACCTTCAAACCATATGGTAGCGCGCTGGTCTCTTAAACTTCAAGATTATAGCTTTGAGGTTCGACATATCCCAGGCAGAACCAATTCAATTGCCGATCTTTTGTCCCGTTGTCCGACCGACCCAGTAAGCACCAATGTCTGAGTGCAGTGTGTACAAATACACTCAGACCGACACAGCCAGTTATTAGTGAATATATTTTTTTTATTCACAAAAAGCTGTGTAATGTCTACAATATGATGTGATAGGGGTTACTCCCAATATATATATAGTGTTCTTATTTTACTAATTCATGTAGTGATTGTCGTGTATAATTGTGTAGTGTGTGGTAGAAAGCGAACTTTATTAATTGTATATATCACGAACAAGAACAGTGTCACATTCGCTCAAAAACTTACCGTAAGCGAACTATCCAATTTGATAGTGACATCTGCGTGTGGAACATTCCAGGGATATTTTAAAGACGTGTGTGAACGTGTAAACTAAACATTGACAGCTACACCATTGCAGTTAACCGAAATCCATAATGTTCGGTAGTGTAACATCCAACACATGAACAGTCAATCGTAATCCAGAAGGTTTTGTAGTGAAACATCCAACACACATGAACTGTGAGAACATTGTACTTTCCGTAACTACATCAAACCGGAACAAGTGTGTTCTGCAAGCTTCAACATCAGCTGATTTTAGTATTCGTGTGTACTTCCGGATTAGTTAGAAATTTAGAGCAAAATTAGCAGACGACAAATAAAAGTTTAAAAAGCTATGACGATTCTAAAATCTTTGGGAATCAACAAAGTTAAATACACGAATTGTGTGTTCATATATTTATGTAGTGTAATCTTAGAATCATATCTTGATTAATGTATTCATATTACCGACTTTTTCTCGTTAATATGAAGAAACGTCAAGCGATGACGCTAAGAAATAGGATAATTATTGTAAATTATTGTATTTCATTAATGTGGAAATTATTCCCCTTTTCATTATTTTGTTATGACATCATTACACAAAGGGCCATAATTTGAAATATATTCAGTAATGTGTTGTGTATAAATAGCCAAGTGTTGACAGATTATTGACACAACAGGTAGCCATCTACTGGGCATGGCAGAGGTTTGCCGACATTGCAGACCAACACAAGTGCTACTGGCCAAATAAGGTCAGGGTTTGAGCGTTTTATACGACTTATATAAGGTCGTATTTCGGTCTAGCTAGATGGTTTTTGTTTCAAGAACCATATTATTACGTTTTTTTTTGTAAGCTGCGAGGTAGATGCGTGAAGCTGGTACTACCGATCTGACTGGGTCATTAATGCAATTGAGGTAATCAGCCATCGAGAGGATGAAACCTGACATGTGTTAAGGGTTGAACACCACATGTCGTTGAATGCAACTTCCATTGCTTATATATTTCTATGGCATATGTGTATTTATTTGCATTTTGATACCAATGTATATAACAACAGAAGGGTAGACTCTGACAAGTTTAGAATATTAACCCAGTATGTACATATATTATACATGAAAGATGACATCTTTCATGAATTTGCCGGGGGAGCGTGTCAGAGTCCAGAAAGGGTACAGTGATGCAGTGACATCGTTACGCCCGCCAGGCGACTTAGCTCCCAGCAGGGATGCAGCAACTTCGTTACGCCGCCAGGCGAGTAGTAGTTACCGGCCTGCAAGATTGCTGGCTGACGAACGACCAGCGGTCAGGCCAGGACGACGCTAGACGCACGCATGCCTCGTGAAGCCACCTGAGGCGGGAGGCAAGTTGCTAACTAGCGGCAGACAGCTCTGGGACTTCGACTCGGACAGACGTATGATGAGAGAAAGGCGTTGTGTGGTTTTCTGTGCTTGAAAGTCGAGTGTCTGGACATCTTGAGAGTTAGACTTGTGAGCTGTATTGTGGATGTAAGTGTTTTGAAGTATCAAGTATATATTGTTGTGATCATCGTAAGGTATTTAATCTGTGAATAAATCCATTGAACGGTGTGTCGTTGAGTCTTACGTCAAATCACGTTGTACTTGTACTGTCTCACATGTGTTAGGTTAGCGAGCCAAATTTAAGACCCTGACACTAGGCACTTGAGACTCTTTACTTGTTTCGAGAAATCTTCGTTTAGCTGAATTGTTATTGTTTGTTCTTCTTTGGTTATAGTCGTTGCCTCTGTTTTGCTTGTGCTAAATGGTTAAAGTAGGTGATTAGAAAGGTGTGATGTCTTTTGTTTGGAATGTGTGATCTTGGACGGAATCGATGAAAATTGTATGACAGGCTGACGGAAAGAGAGTTAACATTTTGTATGACGTTTCATAAAACAGATTTAGTATTGTTGGCAGGGACATGTCGAAGCATGAATGCCTGATACTGAAAAATTAGAGAAGATGGTTTGCTCAATCGGAGTGAGGTCTGTCGTTAGTAATGTTGTGGTGTTGTTTGCTGTTTCTGAAAGAGTCCCGATAAATAGGAGGAGGAGTGATAGATAGTGAGGTAAACAAGATTAGCTAAATGAATGTCAGAGTATTATAAATAGAGTACTAGAGAACGTGTTCCGATAAGTGTGACTGGCTTGACTACCATCGCGGTGTGTGAACGAAGTTAAGAGAAAGTTGAGGATAGGTTAGAGTTGTTGTAGTGAGATGTTAGGAAGTACTGATGCAGGAGAATGAAATGTTAGTTACGTCGGGTAGATGAGAGGCTTAACAGTAGAATGACTGGTGGTACATCGAGATAGTCGCCACACTAGTACTAGGTGAAGCGATTAGAGCTGTAGGTTACAGCGGTTGTTTAGGGTTATATTTCAAATATTGTAATGTGTTAGGAGTTAGTTTTGTAAAGACTGAAATGTTGAGAGGGGAGATAATTAATGCTTGACTTCCAGAAAAAGTACAGTCATTTGTTAATTAATGACTTTTGGTGAGAGAATAGATATTGTTATACGTTAGGATGAGAATATAGTCTGTAGGTAGCAGATATATATATATATATATATATATATATATATATATATATATATATATATATATATATATATATATATATATATATATATATATATATATATATATATATATATATTTTTTGGGGGGGGGGGGATTAATGCAGGTTAATTGGCCTAGCATTGAACGTTTTTATTACGGTTATAAGAGTAGCCGTTGTAGTAAATAGATATGTTTTACATTGGTTCGTAGAAGAGCCCAATGTTGTTTGGTTACTTAAGGTTATGTAGAATTATTTTTTTGAAAAAGGTTCTCTTTAGCGAGAAGATAATTGTTTTTATGGAATTTCAATGCATCATATATGGTATGTTATAGTATTTTTTAGTTGACTTGGTTTTTGTAAAATGATTGACATTTGATTTTAAGATTGGACTTGTTGAGTTTCTGAAATAGATAAATAAATTATTGTTAGTCCGTAAAAGTGACTAACAATTGATAGGATGTATGTTAAATTATTTTTGAATTGCTTGATTACCTTTATTTGATATGAGGGGTAAGAGAAATGATATTTAATAACATGGGGGGGGGGGGGTATGATGTCCTGTTGTGATTTTATTTTGCATAACTCATAATTTAAGTGAATTGTCTTGTGTGTTGAATAAGAATTACCTTGTTTATAAATATGTTGGAATTTGGTTAAGTTAAGTTTAGTTTACAAACAGTTAGGGTTGTCCAGTATAAAGCCCTTCGTTCAGAAAATAGTTAATAAACTACTGAGGACTGATAGAGAGACACATTCTTCTTGTGAATAATAAGTTCATGAGTATATTCTATTAGTAAGATGGCTGTGATAATCAGCGTTGATAATTTAGAATAGGGAGGTTAATTACATAGTGGCTACGAAGTTGTGGAAACATATGCCATACTTAAATGGGGTTACTACACAAGTAAAAGGGTTCTGGGGGAGTTAAAAATAGGAGCTGCATTGATTGAATATATATGGACTGGATGCCATATTGAGGAAGAAAAGATTAACGTGACTAACGTCTATAGCAGTGGGGTAAATGTGGGAAAGTTTAAAACATGGTTTCCATGGGTTCGGAATTAAACATGGATTTAGAGCCATGATGTACTTTCATAAGAGAAACGAGGTGGCTGGGTTAGTAAAAGAAGAAGTGGATAACGTGCTACGCCAGACAGTGTGAAGACAAATAGTAAAAACATGAATTGAATCCCATGTTTTTTTTTATATACAATAGTAAAGGGAAGTAAGTATGTTAGTGAGAAATGGACATTGTCAGTATGGAAGGCTCATAGCGAACAGAAATAAAATGCCATGAGGTTTTAGGGGTCCGTGATATATGGACTGAGAGAGAATAACATTAATTGCAAGCAGTCACAGACATGAGTTCAGTGGCGGTATATTGTTGCTGTTGATAACAGCATAAATTGAGGTTCAGGAGGACATTAGTGGGTTGCTGAGGTTTTCGGCGAAATTAAGAGGGAATTCTGAGTGAGGTATAGGAGAAGATTAGTTAAATGAGTTGAGGTGTATAATGTGGAGAAGGTCTTGAGAAATAATGGACCTTTTTAAATTGTGTAATATATAGACATTTAGGAGTGAATAATATTTTTAATGGTTACTTGATGCTGTAGATAGCAGCGCAAACTGTAAAATTGCCATAATAAGTGGTATAAGTGAACTGTAGAAGATATATAATTGTTTTAGACTTTATTACATAAAGTCTCAGGTAACATAGGGGGGTAAGTATGAGTGTGGTTTTTGTGAGGAAGAGTTCTGTTTCTTTTAAATTCCGGTGGCCACCGATTCTTTGTCTTCCTATCGTGTGAGAGTGATTTCAGGTTGGTTGAAAGGGGAGAAGTAGTAATGTGGAGGTAATTCGGTTAGTGATGATGATAGAGAGTTTGAGATAGTATCAGAAGGGTACGGTGTTTTTATAGTTGAGACCAGATATTGGTCGTGATGAAAAAGGTTTTAAGCGGATCGCTTATGAAGAGAAGAAGAAGTACACATATATGGTTAGGATGGATGGTATAAAACTGAGATTTAAATATGATGGGGTATAATAGATACCTATACAAGAGATAAGGTAGGTAAATTATAATCCTGTGTTGAAATATCTTTATGAATGTTTTTTTTTGTATTGAAACTTTGAAGAGCTAGAAACGAAGAAGAGGTATAACTTCATAACGGTTTGCTATGTGGGATGGTGATAAGAGACAAGTAGAAGAAAGTAGTTACTTAAGATAGAGTTATTTTGGAACGGCTGGTTAACGGTAGATAAGGGGGTTAGGAGTTAAGACTTTTGAAGAAGAAAAGTCTTTTTAAAAGAAAGGGAGGTGTAGCAGAATGAGTACCATCTCTGTTATTGGCTTCGATGTGCAACCTTAGGGCACGGTTGAGCATCCTATACGAACGATGCTCAAGCCGTGACGTGGGTTGTTTTGGTTAGTGGAGTTACAGCTAAAGTGAAGACCAGATAACATCATATCTCGTGGTCTCTGTATTATATTCGGCCTAATTTGAACTAATAAACCCTCTGAAAGAAATACCAAGACTTGTTTTACATCGTCCCTGCATCTGTACTGTTACATATACTCCCGCTCCTCCATTTCGAACAGCATTTTGTGCTGACCCATCTGTGTAGACTCGGATCCAGAGTTCCTGTGGATATTCTTCATCAAGGAAATTGAGAGTGGCTGTTCTGCGCTGTACACTGTTCTGTTCTTCCTTGTCAAATATTCCTCTCACTTTTGTCTGGATTTGTAGTGATAGTCTACGTTCATCGTTCTATGGAGTACGCTCTGGAATTGTCAGCAACCGATGTTTCAGGCATCACAGGATTACTTCTCTCGCACCACACAAGGAACTTGCAAGTCGTGTGAGAGGAAATGGATGATACATTTTATTTGCCGTTGGCTCTTTACATTTACAAAACAGTCGCTATCAAATCACACACAAAGCCACAGAATTGCCTATCACTAGTTTCCTAAGCCTATTGCTAATCTCTATCTACTTGGCTACAGAAACCCCTATCGACACTAAACGGTGCGCTCGCTAAGAAGTCAGTCCCCAGTCTGATTCTTCTCCTCGCGTGGCTACACAGCACGCGGAAGGACCTTGTGCGTCCTTCGACTTTTTGCCTGCTGTCACACTCAGCACGCTTATAGTAGCCGTCTCCTATTGATTGGCAATCCACTTCTCTGTGGCTATCACGTAGGCGTGATTCTGCCGTGACCAGAGTACTAACTATCTGGTCGACGCCTCCGTGTCTCCTGAGAGAACTAGTTAAAAGTCCCCCTTCCTATCACCTACCCTGCCCTCATACCGGGGCACTGTGTTACCTCTGATCTACTTGAGGTTGACCACTCTTCCCGGTGGTCTTCTATCTTGAGGCAGACCTCAGACCTCTATACTTCAGTCTTTGACACACACCCTCCCCTCCTGTGTTGCGTCACCAACTTTGACTCCTTGGTTGTGACGCAAGAGGTTTCTAAAAAATTAGTGTATCTAATTTTTGTCAAAGACTGTTGATAACCTGGCTTTGGGTAACTCAATAGACTTCTACTGACTATTGTCACAATGTAGTATCACTTTACTTGGCTACTGGCAATCGCCACACACTTGTCTGGTTTGCGTGAGCCCTCTTCTCAATCGCAATATTATATTAATTAGAGGTATGTCTGAACCGGACCATTGTCTTATAAGACCTGCCCTCAAATAGTAAATTAACTCACTACCCATACAAAGTTGACTTTCTTAGGGTCAACACATGAATTGCTTCATGTTCCCCATATAATATTAAACAACCATTACACAAGCTGTGTGCGACAGGCTTTACCTATCTCGCTTCCGCGTGTAAAGTTATCTTTCACTGTTAAGTTAGTGTTTCGTTGTCTATTGTGTCCCCTGACCCGGAGTTATCTCCCTTTGATCTACCGAAAATGTATGCAATTTACATGTTAGTTTTCCTGGATGTTTGCGTGTTTGGATCTAACTAATAGTATAATCTAACTTCTAACATGTGTGTTTATTTATAATATGTATGTAAGTTAGTTTTCAAGTGCCATAATTCGGTTAAATGTGGCCACAAACCAGTGTATAACACTAATTCGTGACTACGTTTCCGTCTTATGAGACTTAAAATACTTTCTCTAAGATCTATACTAAACTACACACAACACATTCAAAACAGCACACTTTCAACATCGAAAGCAAACATTTGACGCAGACAAAAAACCAAAAAAATCGCGTTGAGCGGCAGAAAAAAATCCGCTGACTGATCTCACTCTCTCTTGTATATTTTACATATGCTCTCACTTTTACACTTCTGTCACACATCTTTTACCTTCACAATTATTTAAAAACCTTGGAGTGACACTGTACAAGTTTGGCTCAGTTTGAGAAAGTTGAGCTTCATGACTGTGCGTAAATTGTTGCACGAGTCATGTATTTACAAATATTTACATGTAAGAAAAAGGGTTGATGGTTTGTACCCTGGTATTATTAACCACTATATTCTACTAAAATAATACTCTAAATACTGAAATACTAATACTAGTTCTATAAATATGTATTTAATGTGTTACCTAATTTAATCTAATTTAAGGGAAGTAATCTAACTATTTATAATGAAATTGATGTGAGATGAGTTATGTAACTAACTAAAATGGGTAATATAAAATGTAATAAATTATTTCCCTTTCTAACATGGGTAATGTGAAATGTAATAAATTATGTCCATTTCTAACATGGGTAATGTGAAATATAACAAAATTATGAATAATGTTTTTAAATGAAAAAAAAAAATATATGATTGATATATTTACTCTAAATGGTGTAAATGAAGTATGTTTATTTGTATAATTCTTTTATCCTATCCGGTGTAAATTAATCATAATATTAAATGAACAAGTTTGTTAAATGGACTGGTTCATTAAGATGGCATGAACTCTAGTGAAATGAACCAAAGTGAAATGTAACAAACTCAATGGTACTATTACTATCTAAACTTTTTATCCTAGTTATAATTAGATGTTATTACGTTTAAATTACTATCCTAATCTACTTTTAAGCTAAGTAAGTGGGTAAATTATTGATCTATCTAAACTACTAAAAAAAATGAAAACTATTATATTTCCTAAATCTAAATGTATCTTAGAGTGACCTAATCTAACTATAATTTATCACTATATTAAAACGTTATAATACATATCACAATGAGTCTATATATACATGGTATTTAAATACCTCAGGTTAGTCGTTGCCCTAATGTTTAGAAATTGCTTTCATTGGCATAGTCTATATACACAATTGTCCTGGGTATATTAAATACATTATCCAGTCATACTTGTGTCCTATGGGTATTGCACCTGTAGAGTTTGCTGGTGTCGTAGACAAGTATCTTCGTGTCTGTTATTTATGTACTGTTCTGACACTGTTTTTCCCTGCTTACCACAGATGATTCACCGGAACACATATGGAGCTTAGTATGTAACGAGCTGTCTTAGTTCATACGGTGATATACTTGTTCACGGAGTACAGTTCTTATTTTGCTGTCTACGGACACATCGTAGTTCACTGCTCTTAGTACATAGTTCAGAACATAATGTCTATGTATTCGTAAACTATTTCATATAGAATATTCTAATGTACTAATTTAACCTCTCTTACTCTACACTCTCATGTGGGATATCTGGTATTTCTACCTCAGCTGGTCTACTAAGGGTATCTGCCAGAATGTTGTCCTTACCCTTAATATGCTCTATACTAAAAGTATAATTTTGTAGTATTAACGACCACCTGTAAATCCGGTCATTCCGATGCACACCACTTTGTATGACCGTGATTGGGGAGTTGTCTGTCTGGACAACGAAGTGAACACCCGCTAGAAATCGATGCAGCTTCCTCACCGCATAGATGACGCTTAGGGCTTCCAACTCTGATATGGAATATCTGGACTCAGCAGGTGTGATCTTGCGGCTCACGTAGCAAATCGGATGAAAGATGCCATCATAAAACTGGCCTAATACTGCAGCGATGGAGATCCTGCTGGCATCTGTCCTAAGATAATAAACGAGCCTAGGATTAGACAAGCGGAGGATTGGTACATAGCTAAACAGGATTTTCAATTTTGACAATGCAGAAATTAATAATGCATCTTTGACATCTAATTTTACAGATGCTTTTAAAACATTTGAAAATACACTTGTAATTTCCGCTAAGTTTGGTATAAACTTGCTATAGTAATTTACTAAACCCAAAAGGCTTCTGACCTGCTTCTTTGTCGTAGGCATGGTCAGGTTCATAATTTTGGTAATAATTCTATTGTCAGTTTTTAGTTGACCTTGTGAAATGACATGACCCAAAAAATCAATTTCTTGTAGGCCCAATTCAACTTTGCTCGGTTTGACAGTGAGACCGAAGAGTCGCAACCTATCGAAGACATGTCTTAGTTTCAGTAAGTGTGTTGTCCAGTCATCTGTATGGACACATATATCATCTATATACGTCACTGTATTCGTCACCCCATGAAGTAGATCTCTAGTTAAGCGTACGAAAGTGGCAGGAGCGTTTCGAAGTCCGAAGCCACTCGTAAAGTCCTAAAGGTGTTGAAAAAGCAGTAAGATGAATGGATTGAGTCTGCATAGGGACCTGCCAATATCCCTTTGTAAGATCTAATTTAGAAAAGATTTTGGAGGTGGACATGTCAAGAATAAGATCTTCACAGGAAGGAATTGGTTCTGCGTCGATCTTAGTGACGTTGTTGAGCTTTCTATAGTCCACACACAGACGAATTGTGGAGTCTTTTTTCTTAACTAGGACGATTGGAAAGGAGTACTCAGATGTAGATTTCTGGATGATCCCACTAGCTTCTAAATTAAGAATTTCCTTATTTAGATTTTCTCTATAGCTCAGTGGGATAGAGTACGGCCTGCATTTTATAGGCTTAGAGTCCGAAAGAAGAATGGAGTGCTCGATTCTGTCCGTCCTACCTGGAATGTCAGAAAATATGTCTTTATACTCCGTCACTAATTCTATTAATTGTCGTCGTTGAACGTCTGTTAGTCCCTGTTCTATGCGTATGCTATCTAATGTAGCAGTCTTGTCCACAATAGGAACAGGTAGTTCCATTCCGTCGTCGTCTACCTGATTCAGTACGGTAGTGGTGCTAAGTGCGTTTTCTGTAATCTCACTAAGTGTATGCATCTCGTCGGATTTGCCAGTCTCGCTAACTAGTGTAGTTGCGTTGTGTACGTCTGTCGTCTCATCACTAGGTGTGGGTGCACTATGTTCGTCTGTCTCTACTTCTGTCTCTTGTCGTGAAAAGTAGGGTTTCAACATGTTGACATGAAATATCTTTAAGTGTCCGTTTATCGATATTTCATAGTCGACATCTGAAATTTTTCGTACCACCTTGAATGGCCCTTGCCATGAGGTCAATAATAAATTTCGTTTGTCTGGAAGTAACAAAAGTATGTCTTGATCTGGTTCAAGATCAATTGTTCTCGCACCTTTGTTTGCGTATTGGCGGTAGATTTGACCCTACCTCTCCAAAGCTGCCTTAGCTATGATACACGATTTCATGATTTTATCTCGTGTTTCTGTCACTATTTCATAAGGTGTTTTTGGGGTTGGAACTTCAATAGAATTAGTTATTACCTGATGATAAATGGTTAGGGGTCCACGTGGGTTAGCCCCGTATACTAATTCGAACGGTGAGAACCCCGTGCTTGAATGGGGAATCTCCCGATAGGCGAACAGCACTGTTGGTAACAGTGTATCCCAATCAGCTGGGTTTTCTGCTGTTACCTTAGCCAGCATATGCTTAAGATCTCCGTTAATTTTCTCTACTATACCATTGCTGGCTGGATGGTACGCTGTTGTAAAATGCTGTTTAATCCCTAACATTTTTGTAAGGGCTTGCATTGCAGCCGATATGAATTGAGTTCCACGATCGGATAAGATGGTACGTGGAAATCTGAATCGTGAGAACAGGTGTAGAAATACATTGGCAACATCTTTGGAGGTGATGTATTTCAAAGCTACTGCCTCAACCCACCTTGAACATAGGTCGACCATCGTTAATATGAAGTGATTTCCTTTGCTGGACACCTGATTCAGGGGTCCAACAATATCTACCGCCACACTCTCAAATGGCCTAGAAGCCAGTGTAGAAGGTTGTACTTCAGCTGTAGGATGTTTACCCTTACGTACTAGTTGTTGACAGACATTACAAGAACGACAAAATAATTTTATATCATTACAAAAACCTGGCCAATAAAAATGAGCCTGAATTCTGGCCCTGGTTTTGTCATATGCAAGGTGAACAGCAAACGGTGACTCATGTGCAATCTTTAGCACAGTTAGGCGGTGTTGTACAGGTAACACCGTTTGCTGAATCTCATGGTTACCAGTTGTATAATACCTAGTAAGAATACCATTACTAAGTCTAAAGAACCATGATGCGTTTTTTGTCACTTTGGTTTTTTCTTTCAATAATTTTAAATATCGAGACACACTAGGATCAGCTTTCTGCTGTTCTATAAATTTTTGTCTGGTGGTATCATCCGTGCTAGTTGGTGATAGCAACAGTAATCTCTCATCTTGTAGTGTGTCTTGATGTTTCATAGCGTCTGCTCTGGTTGTTGCATTAGCTGCATTTAATTTTTCCCATGCAGCTATTTCATTGCTAGTACATTGTTTCAATTGGGGTAAGCAACCCAAAATTAAATCAGTACAAGGGTTGTCAAGTATTGCACAAGTAAAGGTACCAGAAAGGAAAGGAGTGTTAATACGGGCTTTGGCCAAATGGTAGATTTCAATGTTACCCGAAAATGTTCGGCATTTGACAGAGTCACCTGTATAATCATTTGGATTTACCAGTTCCTTTCTAAGACCAATAAGGGTGCTGCCGCTGTCCAGCAAACATTGGCATGGTCTGTCGTTGACCATTGCATTGTGGAACACCAAATTGCCTCTGGAGGCTGATGCTGCATTTACACTCTCAGTTGAGAATGGTACTGTATGTCCACATTCTAATTTTCCGTCTGCATGAAATTGGTGACATCGCTCACAACTGTCAAAGCTCAATATATCGTTCACACAACACACATCTTCAGATTGGTTAAAAGGTAATTCATTTTCAACTTCACACTCAGTCTCACTACCACTATCAGAAGATGTATCAATCAAAATAGCATTGTTGGCTTTCATGCGTTGGCGCCCCAGGCATTTATTTGAATAATGGCCGTAGCTGGAACAGAAGAAGCATTTGACTGCACGCCTGTATGCAGTTCTTTTGTTTTGTTGCTTCTTAATGACATTCTCAAGATGTGCCGGATAGTTAGGCGATTTATTACACATAGAATAAGTGTCATGCAAAAGTTGACAGTAGACACATTTCGACACTTTCTTATCTTTCTTGTCGACTCTATGAAATGGTTTTCTATTACTCTGATAGTTTTTAGGTTGGTCCTTTACAAAAGAAACTATTTCAGAGTCGCTATTTGATGTCTTAAAAATATCTCTATTTGAGGAAAAATATGCAGAGCCTTTCTTTTCAAATTGTTCTATGGTCTCAATGTCTGACTGCTGCAGGAATTTAGCAAAAGGAGATGGTATAGTGGATATGACTTTATCCATGGCTATTAGATTTTTAAGTCTGTCAAAGTCTTTTCCTATATTAGCTGCATTAAGCCACCTATTTAGTACACTTTGGACATTTGAGACGTAATCAATGAAAGTCTCACTAGGTTTTGGTTTTAAATTTGAGAACTGAACTTGATACCCAGGGGCATCAAGTAAAAAGTGTTGCATTATCCTATCATGGATGTACTGATAGTTAGATCTAAGATCAGTTGGTATTGATTCTATCACCTTAAGGGGCTCACCACTCAGATTCTTCATATAAATCATAGCCCACATCTCTATTGGAACTTGGTGGTATTTAAACTGATACTCGACATTTTCTGTCCAGGCTGATATGGAATCTTCTTTACAGAATGGTTTAATAATATTTTTGTATTTATTGAACTTATTTTCTTCTTGTTGACTTTTTAATTTAGTAGCAGAGATCTCTACGTGTGAGTCTACATCCATACCTTTCATCTTTAACTGTGTTTCTGATTCCACTTGTATTTGTTTTTCCTTAACTCTTGCCGTTTCATCTATCTCTTTTTGCTTTAGTTCTTTCTCCTGATCTAACTGCTTTTGTTTTAAATCTAATTCCTTCTGTTTAATTTCCTTATCATGTTCTAAATGCTTCTGTTTTAATTCTAATTCTTTATGTTTAATCTCTATTTCTTTCTGTTTATTTTCCTTATCATGTTCTGACTGTTTTAGCTTAATCTCCTTATCATGTTCTAACTGTTGTTGCTTAATCTCCTTATCATGTTCTAGCTGTTTTTGTTTTGTTATCTCAGCTAGTTCTGCAATCTCCTTTTTGGTGTTGTCTTTCTCGTGCGCGTTCATCTCTCTCCGCATCCTCTTTTCGTGTCCGTTCAGCTAACTCAGTATCTTTTGCTTCTTTAAACTTTTGATCAGCATATTGTTCTAGCTCCTTTCCTGTGTATTGTAACTCTTTACCTGCTTTTATGAAATCAGCTAAAGTAGCCATGTTGTTGGGTAATTAGCTAGCGTTAACAGGCACTGACCTCTTTAATCACTTATTTATCTTAGATATGTTATGTTTCTTAATCTCTGAGTACTAACAATTGTACTCTTAGTTTATAACCTGGAAGATTTTCCCTGAAAAACAGAGCACAAAAATATACTAATGCATCACACGCTGAAAAAGAGATGCATTATTAATCACATTGCATGCCAAATACGTTGAGTATACTCATCTTAATGTTCCAGAAAATCAGGAACAATCGTTTGGCAACTCAGGTCTAATCGTTTGGCACTGCGGCATACACACGAGTTACTTTTCTATTCGGCTGTTGTTCACCCTGGTTCACAAGAGCAGCAACAATTAACAAATTGCAAACGACATATCACTTTCGACAAATTGGTACGATCACAATGACATGCCCCCGGACAATTACAATCTAATTTAATTAATATTAAATGTCAATGTCCTGTCTTCGTTCTAACGTTTTATGCCTTTCGTTCCTACTCTAGTTTAATCTATGGAAGTGTTGTGCAGACCAAGTCTAATTTGCATAGCCAGAAGTAGTGCCATCGCGACGGTAAACAAATAGAAAAAGTACGAAAAAAAATTCAATAACTGCTTTGAAATCAATATAAATGTAATAATATTGTTTAAATAAATAAATATATTCATTCACTAACTTAAATAAACAAATAATAGTTAATATAAAGCACAGATTTAGGCGGGCAGCAGCTTGGCGATGTGTAAACAATCAGATGCTGAATGCAAATGGCGTTAAACAACTGTTTGTCAGTCGCAATACGTCAGAGGCGCAGCGCTATTTTTAGCTTGCAAAAATCGATAATGTCGCCGGCATGTGTATCGCTCCGCCATGAATCATATTTGATAATTATTCATAAACAAATAAGTAATTACATAAATAAATGAAAGAAAACTATAATATCAATACTTACAACTTCAAAGAACACATGAATATAAGTACACAATATTTTAACTAAACACAAATAAACATAATTTTGTCACGATAGGCACAGCTCAGCTCGCAACTTGTTCTAGTCTGCACACGTCATCAGTCACTGACACAAATTAAACCCTGTAATTCACTACTAGTAACCTTAGTCTAGAGCCGTGGGTGAGTGTAATAGCTTGAACATTTGTCCAAGCCACACTTCTGACACCACTTTAATCCTCGCCTGTCAGCAACCGATGTTTCAGGCATCACAGGATTACTTCTCTCGCACCACACAAGGAACTTGCAAGTCGTGTGAGAGGAAATGGATGATACATTTTATTTGCCGTTGGCTCTTTACATTTACAAAACAGTCGCTATCAAATCACACACAAAGCCACAGAATTGCCTATCACTAGTTTCCTAAGCCTATTGCTAATCTCTATCTACTTGGCTACAGAAACCCGTATCGACACTAAACGGTGCGCTCGCTAAGAAGTCAGTCCCCAGTCTGATTCTTCTCCTCGCGTGGCTACACAGCACGCGGAAGGACCTTGTGCGTCCTTCGACTTTTTGCGTGCTGTCACACTCAGCACGCTTATAGCAGCCGTCTCCTATTGAGTGGCAATCCACTTCTCTGTGGCTATCACGTAGGCGTGATTCTGCCGTGACCAGAGTACTAACTATCTGGTCGACGCCTCCGTGTCTCCTGAGAGAACTAGTTAATAGTCCCCCTTCCTATCACCTACCCTGCCCTCATACCGGGGCACTGTGTTACCTCTGATCTACTTGAGGTTGACCACTCTTCCCGGTGGTCTTCTATCTTGAGGCAGACCTCAGACCTCTATACTTCAGTCTTTGACAGGAATAATTTTCAGGGGGATACCAACTGTGGGCAGATCGGTGGTTTCTCTGCAGAGTCGTTTGGCCAGGTGGATAAAACTGCTTTTTTTCATCAGCCCCATAGCTAAGTTTTCAAATCTATTCTTCATAGTGTGGCCTGGCAAACTGAGTAACGTTTCTGCTTGTTTTAGCGTTTTCGTATCTCTCCGCTCTCTCAGTGCTTGTGCCCTCCCCATCTTCTCCATCTCCACTATATGGGTTGATCTCATCCCTCCTGTGGTGACTCTAAATGCTTGATTTCGCACCTTGTCCAGCTCTTGTAGTGCAGTTTTCGATGCTTAACACCACGCAGTTGACCCGTATTCCAGGTGTGGTCGTATGCTCTGTTGATAAACTTTGCTAAGTATTTTCCCACTGGCTCCCCATGTGGTTCCACTTAGTTTTCTCAGGATGGCTATTTTCCTTCTGGCTTTTGCTACTGGTTTGTTGATGTGCTTTCTCCATATCAGTCTGCATCAAATGTTACTCCAAGGTATGTTGGTTCTTTATCTTCTCTAAGGGGTATTCCATTTATCTGGATGACCCCTGCCTTTTGTTTTGGGGAGCGGGTAAATAGAGTGCAGCTGCACTTGTAAGTGTTTATGCTGACACATCATCTATTTGCCCATGCAACAAATGCATCTACAGCTCTTTGTAGCGATCTGGTGGCCACTGATGCATGTTCATTTGTGCTCCATAGAACCAGGTCATCAGCGTGCATTGCCGCTTTAATTCATGCGTAGATTAGCAACAAGATCGCTGATGAAGATTAGAAAAAGTGTGGAGGACAAGACTTTGCCCTGGGGAACACCGTGACGCAATAGTACTTTCTTGCTCTTGAGTCCACCTATCTGTACTCGGGCTCTTCTGTTGTGCTAGAATGCTTTCACCCATTTGTACATTCTTCCATAGACTTTACAGTTTCTCAGTGTCTTCATCAGATCTTCTTTCCAGACGTTGTCAAAGGCTTTCTTCGGATCTATCCATGCAGCACGCGCCAGCTTCTTCTCTTGGAATGCATCCTCAATTTCGTGAGAGAGGTATGTTGTCTGATCTTCCGTAGAGTAGCACTGCCTAAAGCCAGCCTGCTGTGTCACAAGGATGTTTTTACTTTCAATATACCACTGCAGACTGTTATTGATGATGCTCTCCATTGTTTTGCAGAGACAGCTGGTGAGGCTGGTGAGGTGGTGGTCTGTAGCTAGAGGCAATGGAACTATCTTTCCCTGATTTTAGGTGGGGTATCACGATTGCTTCTCTCCAGGCACGTGGAACAGCTGCCTAAGGTCCAGCTGTTATTGAAGATCTGCAACAGCTTTGCTTTGGCCTCTGTTCCTAGGTTCCTGATCATTTCATTGGAGATACCATCAGCTCCTGGTGACTTTCTCATTTTCAGTTTTGATATGGCTAGCTCCAGTTCGCTGATTGTGATAGGTGTCTCCAGAACCTCACGTAGTATTTCATTCTGTCCTGCATGTTGCCATTTATCTTGAATTTCTTGTTGCTTCTCTGGACTAATTTCGATATTATTATCTTGTGCGAATGAGTCCGCAAAATGGTCAGCTGCTTGCTTTCTTGTTAAGATGTTTCTGTATTTATGTAGTGCAGATTTTGAGTTTCTCCCTGTGCCCTCATCGTTAAGTTGTTTTATAAGCTTCCACAACTTCCTTGTGTCTATTTCAAAGTTCAATGAATCTATTTTCTCCTGCCAACTTTTCCGTCTAGCCTGCAGTTTGGCCTTTTGAAATTTGGCTTTTTCGTGCTAGTATTTATTGTGGTGCTCTTTGCTGGGTTTGGCTTGCTTTCTACACACTTCCACATCATTATGCAACTGTTCCAGTTCACTACTCCAGTAGGGTTTATAATGTTTACGGGCTCCTCTTGGTACTGTTTCTCGTGCTGCCTGTAGTATGCATTTCCCAAACTCTTTAACTACTTTATTTATGTCTTTCGCAGTGTTCAGGTTTCTAACCAGTGTGCTGCTGCGGTGTTTGTACATTGCCCAGTCTGCTTTCTAATAGTTCCACCTCGAGAGGGTGCTGCTTTCACATACAAGCTAATTTTTTACAGTTAGAAAGAGTGACCGATAGTTATTGCCACCAATTTGTTTCCTAACAATTGGTATAATGTTCCACTCCGATTTAGGGCGATTTTAGCCCTAAAAATATGTCATTCTCTGCAGCAATTGGTATGTTACATCTACATTATTAATACGTATTTATGTATTTTTATAAGGTACATAGTCCATTGTGTTTAATTAAGAATTGGTTAAAATGTTAAATCAACAATTCTTGTAAACTAGAGCCTGATTGATTTTTACTACTGAGCGCCATGTGTGTGCCACGCTGTAAAATTTCCATACTTACAATTTCTAATTCCCATGTTAAAATCTCTTATAGGCATTGTGAACCTATATCTCACTAGCAATGCTTATAATCTATAAATATTATGTGTACTGTTGAGTATTCAACTCATTTCAGAAGCACATTTCAGAAACTTTCTCTCCATGCGGACGCAAAATATTGATGACGCATCTTATCTGATAGACATGGTTTCATGTTGGAGAAATTGTTTTCCTAAATTGCTGATCTGTAACTTGAAACTATTGTGCTAAATTTTGGTACACTCTTCTTGTTAACATATTAGTAACCACTCAATATGGGTTATGGACATGTAATCATTTCATAAAATATTTCTAGGGAAATGCCCTGTGGGAGAGTATAATCCCACGGAAAAAAGAAAACGCATGATATAACCAAGCCTTTAGCCACAACTGGAATAATATTATATGTTCCGAACACCTATCAGGCTGCATAAATCATTTCTAATAAATAAGGAATTTTCTTACAAATAGCAGCACTTGGCAAAATAAATCACAGCGTTCACTAACCTCATGCTGCTGTAAGCAGTGGGGGAAAACAATTTATGTTTTAGTTTTATGGATTAATCAATGAGGAAATTCAAAAAACATAGGCTCCTTGCACAATCATTATGATTAATTATTATGTATGATTATCATGTACTTAATATCAGAGAAATGTACACATTTGTTTTTCTCTGTTATGAGAATTATATTCTGTCCTGATTGTTACTCTTTACTGTGGTAATATACATTTTAATGTGACCCCTGGAGACATGATGATGTTGATGTAAGAATCCTTGTGCATGTCAGTACATAAGAAGACAATGTGAATAGCCTTGGCCTAATGCTGAATATAGAGAAGGAATGGAGACGAGGAATCCGAAACAAAAGAGCCTATGTCTGGACAATTCTCTTCAAGGTATGACAGATGCACTAGCAAAGTGTTGGATAGAAAGGATGGCTTCACACATCAGAAAGTCTCAGTAACAACATGGGAAGGAATACAGAGTGAGAACATACCTTACTCACATTTAGAGTCAGAATGGCTCTACAACAAGCAAGGAGGGACATGGAACTTGGAAACCCACTCCTATCTCCTTCCCCTTTTATGTTTGTAATTGTGTTGTGAAAATGTTATCACACCACAAAGTATTAATGCCTGTGTTGTATTTTTTTGTCATCTATTTCTATAGACAGTAGCGAGTGGTGGTTTGGATTTGTTGGACTATATCACTAAAACTGGATCTTGGGTCAACAGCCAGAAAGTGATAAATGGCAACCTGTCCTAACCATTGTCTGGATCTAGAAAAACATCAACGTTGACTGCTACGCTTATCCGCTGCCTAGCCAGCGAAAGACCTGTTGAAGAGAGACACTCAGCGATTGATAGTCCTACTTCTGTCAGGATATCCAGGATGGATCTCTGTATTTAATTGTCCATCAAGAAAAATGGATATTCAAAATACACCGACAACAGAGTATCGTCTACTTTTACGTCTGGGAGATACCGCCTAGTACGCCATCAATCCGCGAGGTCAACGAAACCATGGGACATTCCAAGTTTCCTGTTCAGGATTGAATAATCCTTCAATCAGTCATACAACACCAAGTTCTAGATACGAACACCAACTCAAACAAATGGGAAGAGACACTGAAACAACATAAGCCAGTACAACCAAGGTACCAACTTAATATCAACTGAATAACCATGAAATAAGCCAGATCAACTCCAGATCTCAGACCGAAACACCATCAGAAGACCACATGAAAGAAGCTAGCTGAGTAACTGCCTCTACGCATGCAACAACTTGAATCATCTGATTGTTGTGCGACTCCCATATTATGTTGGAAATAATATTCTTCAGTTCTTTGCCTGTAGCAGACCAATGCTGGACAAAAGTCCAGATGAAACGAATGAATGACTCAACATCGTATGTTCTACACTGAAATGGAATTAATCAGAACTCTATGCTGGTTCCATGTCGGCCTAATTGCCCCATCACCAAGTGTGGGATGACCTATCAACATGAACCGGGTGTGTGAAAAATCCCTTTGAACTAAGTTGGGAAACGGTTAACATAAACCGAGCTGTTGGACAGTCTTCATCTTTTTCATCGATAAGATGATCTAGGGAAGAACCTTCTGCAAGAGCTTAAGTTGCATCTCCTGAAAGTATGACAGACTTAGGCATCAATTTCAATTGGAACACAGAGCCCAATGGCAACAGAGTATTCTTGAATTCAGTCCCTCGGAGGGGATATGTGATTGTGTATAATTCTATTCTTGGATTATGGATTATAAATATTCACCAGCCAACTTCAGTGAACATAATGTAAGGAGAACATGACTGTGAGTACATTTATTTCTGCCCCAGATAAATATGGACATTATCTGCTTCGCACTGGAGAAGAATAACCAACCGCAACATCTAAGGAAAAAGGCAGTAATTAAATAATTAGTTTAATTATTAATACTAGGATGCTTCCATATGTGTGTTTTTTTCCCATGCCATGGATGTGTAAGGTCAATAGCTTTTTTCAGTGAATGGTGGAATCAACAGGTGGGTGTTGTTTTGGTTGAGTACTCTGACACCATCTCATTATCTTTTAAATATGAGAATTGTAATTGGTGTCAGAAACAATTGTTTATATGTCGGGTTTTATGAACTTAGACCATTGTTTACTTTACTGATGTACAGTGGGTCAAAGATGTAGAACCAATTAGTGGTTGTTGTATTGTTTGTAATAACATTGGGTTTTTTTCTGGGGACAATGTGGGTAATGTGTTCTTTTTCCATATTGAAAATCATTCCCATGCCTGTTCTGGAAATTCAATGTGGCCATTACAATTTCATGTATGTTACTACAGATCTTGATTTAATGCCTGAACTGTTTGTCCAAAATTGTTGTTGCTTACGTCAAGTCCAGTGTTGATGGTTGTTCAACCGTGGTTGTTTTATATGTTGTAAACAATCAATATCCTCTAACACTGTAGGAAATTTATAAGGTGATAAGTGGGAATGGAGAAGTGCTCATAAATACAGTTATGAACAGGAGTGTTTATGGTAGAAGTCCATGATCACCTTGCAGTCTAGCAGTGACCAGAGAATCAAACCTAAATCCCCTAGACACTTTTAACAAAATATTCTCTTAGATTAAAATCCACATCCCACAATATGTCTATTCTTCCACACTATACACATGATCCCAAACGGCCTGTCCTTATTTGCAATATCGTGAACCAATACCCGAGCCAATCTGCCTGTCTGTTCATTTCCCAACACACCAACAAACCCTGGAGTAAAGACCCAACGGATACTCTGTATCTGATATTTCAATTGAATCATGTCACTCTGCACACAGTATAACTGTTTTCAGCATTCTCAGCATTCTCTGTGAGCCCATTACAATCACAGAATGTGCGTACTGTTTGTCCTACAGCCAGCAGAACGCCGCAGTGGTTTCCTCTATCTCCATTCTCAGACTAGATGCTGTGGTATCATACGCCAGGCTCTCCTGCACTAACACCGTCTATTAACCTTTGTTAGATCCCGCATGCGATTGACAGAGATATTTTGCAGGGAATAATAGGAAGACAGCGAGAGAAAATTCTTGAAAGCATTTCATCATCATGGAAAAATGGCAACACGCGAACTGTTACATTTTGTCAGGAATCGTGAGGTGTGAAGAAGCATAATTGCCCAGGCCAGTCGACAAGGCACCTGCGTGATAAACGATACCTCTAACTCCAATATTTCATCCAGATTTTCTAGCATTTAACATGGAAGATTTCCAATCAATAAAAAAATTAAGTTGATTGTAGACGTGAATTTTCTGTCGGTATTCTGGAGACAGCCGTTGTGTCTCTTATCTCTTAAATACACTGGATCGCCAACGGATAAGCATCTTCATCGCCTTATGGAATACCCTGAGAACTGGCGCGATCAAATCTGAAGATTTTATTAAGAGGTTTCGATTTTTTTATAAGCGCGAAAAGCTTTCTGAGTCAAAAGGTCAAAGAGATGAAAGTAGACGAGTAACGGATGCTGTGTAGTGGCATGAAGGGTTCATCATCATCATCATCATCATCATCATCATCATCATCATCATCATCATCATCATCATCATCATCATCATCATCATCATCATCATCATCCATCATCATCATCATCATCGTCAATATAGCACACGAACTACGTAACACAGGAAATGATCAAAATGCGTGTTTAACGGAGGTATTCAGGCTATCATCATCATGATGCGTCATGCCGGTCATGGTTCGCCATCTGACATCGTGGATTAGCTCTGTGTTCTTGTCTCAACCATGCTACATGGCAAGCCATCCAGATATTGACTTATGCTATGCATATATTCTTCTCGTGGGTTATTTTGGCAAAAAAAATCCTGCTCTATTAGCAGAATTGTTAAGAAACCAACGGTGGATTTGCTACACTGACAATCATTAACGCAATGGATGTGTCGACAGCAGCTGCAGCAGTACCTTGACTTGAGTCACACAACTATACCTATGCTTGCATACTAAATGATTCATTCAGCGTAATCTAAATCTAGACAGATTAGAGCACGGTCACTTGATTATGCCCCCTTATCATAGATCAGTGTGTCACATAGTGCCCATCCAGCATAACTTTCCTTTATGTCTTTGTCTCTTTTCCCATTGATTTTTCCAAATGTCACGATATTCTCTAATGGCTCTTTTCTCATCACGTGACAAGCGAATGTTGTGTGTCTCTTTCTTATTAATGGTCTAGTTTCACGAATCTCTTTTAGGAAGTCATTGTTAGTTACTCTGATAGTCCATCCCAGGAACGACATCTCAGTTGCTTCCAAGATTTATCTAATTTGTTCATTAACTTTCCGTGATTCGCTGCCTGTCTGTCATACAGCCAAACAGGATCTACACAGCACTACAGCAATCTTTTTCTTACTTCCCTTCAGCGTTCCAAAATGAGTAAACAACGCTCACTGTTGTACCATGACAAACGGGTGTTGAGGAACATAAAAATGTAGAACTGTTGGTCGGCGCTGGAACTGTATCAGACGATTAACCAATGGATCAAGCCGACATCGTGAATGTCATTAAAGCTCTGGCGGGAAACGGGGACTTTGAGCTGACTGAATTAGCCTCAATAGTCAGAATACTAATATTGAGAATTAGCCTCAATAGTCAGAATATACTTCATAAGAAAATGGAAGAAAAGATTAACGTGGTTCAAGCTGGATTTAGACAAGGAGGAGGAACAAGAGATCACATACTCAACATGCGTTTAATAATAGAGAGGTGCAGAGAATTTAATGTCAACCTATTCTCATGTTTTGTGGATTATTCAAAGGCATTTGACTGTGTACAACATCATAAACTTTGAGAAATCACAAGGAATATGAGATTTCCATCAAATGTAGTACAACTCATAAAACTGCTCTATCTAGACCAAGAAGCAGCGGTTAGAATAGATGGCGAGACATCAGATTGGTTTGACATCAAGCAAGGAGTCCGTCAGGGCTGTGTGCTGTCACCCTATTTGTTTAACCTGTACGCCGAAAATATAACGAGAAATGTCAGAGATGATATAACCAGGGAGCAATATGATGCCCTAAGTATCGGTGGTTATGGAATACCAAAGATTCCATATGCTGATGATACAGTATTACTATCCACATCACAGACTGTTATAGAAAATCTCTACCCAAAGAAATAGTGAAAATCACAACTTATATCTTAACATAGCAAAAACAAAGATAATGTATACAGATAAAACTACTATGGAGAAAGAAATATATGCTAATGAGGAAAGAATGGAGGTAGTGGAAATTTTCGAATATCTTGGGTCATTGATTACCAACAATGGTGACACAATGAAATAAATTAAGCGACGACTATCACTTGCTCTTCAATGACTAACACAACTTAATAAATTATGGAGTGGGACAGATAGAACTACAAAAATTAGATTTTTAAGAGCATGCATCTTTCCCATTGTAACATACGCCTGTGAGACCTGGACACTTACTAAACAAGCTGAACAGCGCATAGATGCTTTTTAATATAAATGTTATAGACGGGTTCTAAGAATATCTTGGGTAAAGAAAAGAAAAAATGCATCCATACTTCAAGAGCTGAATACTGAAGATGGTTGGTTTTTAAAGACGATAAAATAAAGAAAATTGATTTATTTTGATCACTTGAAACGTCATGAAAGTTTGGAGAGAACAATAATGGAGGGGTATATGCCTGGGAAGAGAGGAAGAGGAAGGCCAAAGAGAAGATGGGTGCAGGATGTGTCGGATGATCTCCAGATGTGTGTATCGGACGCGGGACATCTTGCTTGTGATCGAAAAGTTTTCAGGAGGGTTGTTATGGGAGCGGGGTTCTACAAAGGACATGCTACTGAATGAATGAGTCAGAATACAAGCATCAAAATCTGCGCGACCAGGAAAGGTCAGCACACCAAGTGCTCGACTAGGCTTGTCAGTCAACAACCGACTGGTCTAATAAATCTCTGTTCGCTGATGGACGTTTTAAGAGAACAACGGAGCATAATGCACGTGTCTGCAGTGCAATGATGAAAATACGAACCAGCCTGTGCTGTGGACTGTTCCTACTCGTTTCTGTTTCAAACTGCCGGGGAGACTTCTAACACGCGTACCTTGCACACGGAAACCTGCTAGTTGTTGGAACTTGTCCGATAAGCTAAGCACTACCCGCAGATCTAGGGGGTAAGCAACATCATTGGTTCCTTGGTGCAAACATCGACACATTGATTCCAAATCGGTCGTATCGAAACAGGCAAACAGGTATCTATAAATCGTTGCCCATTAGAGTGTACAACAAGAAACAGAGTTGAAGTGCTACATAGAACCTGCACTTTTGTATGGGTGTGAAACATGGACAATGAGTAGACAAGCTGAAAAGCAAGCCCTATAAGAAACAAATGAAAACCGTAAACTGATTAGAGAAATTAGACGTAAACGGTCAACATTTTGTAGGCAGGCTATGAGAAGGAAAAAAAAACACACTAGAGAACGTAGTGATAACTGGCAAGATTGAGGGGAAAAGAACAAGGGGAAGCAGAGAAGTAAATATGTGGATGGCTTGGCCAAATGGCATGGTGGAGGCAAGAACACGGAGCTGATCCAGGACTTTAGTGATCGAGTGAGATGGCGATACATGACCGCCCACGTTTATTGGCATGACACAGGATGATGATTAGAGTTTACATAACGATCAACTAATGGATCGTGCCGACATCGAGAATGTCATTAAATTCTGTCGGGATGAGTGATGAGTTGTATTTGTTTATGTACGTAAATGGGCGTTGCTAGTGATGTAACCAAGGAAGCACGGAAATGACGGCCTGGACATGTTTGAGAGTCTCTGATGCAAATGTTCATTTGGTTGTTAAGAGTGTAATTTTATGTCACAACACTTTGGACATTCTCGGGGGTATCATGTAAACATTAATAGTGAATCGACTGATATTTGGATCACAAGGTGACCTAGACCAGGACTAACATACTGTCCCTATTTCTAGAAAATTTCCTCAAGTTGACAATTTAAAGGGACTTTGTGTACCGTGTTTTGCTTCAGGATACATCAGTTACAGTTTTCATGGTTAGAATTTTGTTCAATGTTTGTTACAGGATAGATCACTTAGACTTTTCATGGCTAGATTTTTGTTCCGTGTTTGTTACCGGATAGAGTACTATGAGTTTTCATGGTTAGCTTGTTGTTCCATGTTTGTTACTGGATATATCACTTAGAGTTTTCACGTACACGCCGAGAAGAGGAAGGTTTAATTATTTCCACATGCTTACTAAATAATGTAGATGGTATACAAGTATGCCATGATATGTTATGTTGTGTCATGTTATGTTATGTTATGATATGTTATGTTATATCATGTTATTTAAACTGAAGATAAAGTAAGTAGACGCACATTTTTCGCACCTAAAGGCGCAATGGACACATGGTTTCAGACCCGTATTTAACTGATACCTTGACGTCTTGACAGACAATAATTTGTAACATGGAGTTATAACTCCCCATAACACAAAGCCTAAGCTGAATTTAAGAGATCATGTGTTGCCAACGGAGCATAATCTCTTTCTCGACCTGCCTAGTGTACTCCAGAAGAAAGGTAACACCAGTACGATTGCCTCACCTCGATGTCTAGTAACTAGTAACACTTGCTGAAGAAGGGCTGGCCGAGTAGCTTGAACGCGGAGTTCTCCTTCGGGTGACACGGGTTCGATTCCCCGATAGGTTTGAATTTTTTTCTGGCCAAACGAAAACCCTGACCTGCGCAGTTCGCGGCGACTGCACTAGCCAGGCGGCCTTAATTCCCCAGGCTCAGGCTCAAGACACCCCCCCCCCCCCCATGTCCTACACCACAAGGTACTATAGGCAGTAAATGACAGACAGTAGCACTTGCTGGTGTCGATCAAATTATTCAACCACGTAGTTTGTTTGCCCAAAAGATAGTTCCATTGATCAATTCGCACGGACCGCCTGTTGCACTCACTTTCCAATATCAACACAGCTGACCATTTCATCATCTTCAGTAAGGTCGCTCTTTGTTCCTGTGAGAAAACAACATCGCAAAAACGTAATCTAATCTAACTCACACGGCACGAAATATCGACTTGGAACAGTTGTGTTTATCCACTGTCGCCAACATGCGCCAGCCTCACTGCCCTCACGCAGACACTTGGGGGGACTTGTTGCGCGTTGGCGACCGATGGATTTTGTCCCGGAGAGCTTTTTCCCAGGGACTTGTACATACAGGTTGTGAAGTATCTATTGTGTCGGTTGTGTTAAACGAGAGGAGGGACAATGAAAGGAGTATTTTTTTCCAAATGGGATAATGAGGTCAACCGTTGATATTCAGAAGCCATTCGTGTACAGTGTGAAGGGGTGACAAAACGGACACAATGAGTATCACACTGAATATAATATTAATAGTGTAATGTGTTATAGAAGTTAATTCAAATACAAGGTTTGATTGTTGTGGTGAAAGACGTGATTGACAGGATTTATTGTAATTTGATATATTTATTTGGATAAGAACTTTCTGTCTGCCAGTGATATAGGTAAGTAAATCACTAATTGTGTTTAAACTGTCTAACATAGATAAATAATTTGTATTTGTTTGTTTCATACGAATGTTACTTGTGCGTGCTTGGGTTAAACTGGTCAGAAGGGTTAAATAATGTATAGGGTGCATTTTTAATGACTATGCAATGTTTGAAAATATTGCCGGTCCAAGTTTTGTATTCCCCCTCTGTAAAGTTCATGCAACATAACAGGTAAATACAAAACTTGGACCGGCAATATTTTCAAACACTGCACAGTCATTAAAAATACACCCTGTATATATCACTATGATCATCGTCATTCAACAGAACTCGATGGAAAAAAAAAAGAAAACCTCTTGGGGTAAATACATGTTTGTTTCGTTCACTCGCTTTGACCTCGAGCGTAGTTCCCACATGCTCCTACTTCTAGTACTTGCTACTACTAATTAGTGCACTGGGCTGATTTTTGCCTGAGTGTTAGCTTTCCCTGTTACCAGTGTCCCTCGCCATCAGATGAATACGTCTCCGAATTCTGAGATACCTGCAACTGACCTCCCTAAGTCAAGGTCATGTCAACATTTAAGGCCAACTGACTAGTGTAATTCAAAACAATGTTTTCCCGTGATGAATTTGAATAACGAAGACACAAACAATAGATTGCACGATTTATTGCCTGGCATATTTCGCTGCATCTCGTCAGGTACATACTGCAGAAATCACACAACTTACGTGAATTAATTAGATAAATCCTTCAAACTGAAATATACACATGTTCGCACAGTAATGTCGATTGTCTACCACGGTAAGTGACTAGTGTAAGTCCAACTTTGTTTGTTTGTTCGCATATCCTTTACAGGACATCACTGTCAACATCAGCATCTTTCAGCTGTTTGTCGATTGCTTGGCAAGATTACGCTCAGTAGTTTGCCATTGCTTTCTGAATGACCGGCTCACATACCCCGTAATTTACGGACTCGGAGAGAACAGCTACCGATTCTCGCGCTCGCCACGTTACTCACGAGAGCATACGGGATTACGGAGAAAGACGTTAAACCTCGAGGCCAGGGAGCAGGCTGTAAGTCCAACTGACTAGTGTAAATCCAACTGACTAGCGTAAATCCAACTGATTGTAAGTCCAATTGACTAGAACGAATTCTCTACTTCGCGGTCTGAAGAGACAATTTGAGCGCATTCAATATCTCAGTCACGCCGACCTCCGATAAATAAATAAAAATGATGTGACTGAATTTTATTAACGCTTGGAAGTCAAGTAAAGGACTCGTGTCCGTGCCTTGAGGGATATGGTTCTAACCAACGTTTGTATAGACTTAGGGCAGTCAAACGGGCTATCTGGTCAACAGCAGACAATCAATCAATCAGGTGCCGTCTCCACAATGAAGGTTGGCTGCAGTGGATCTCCAACACTGTATGTCTTTCGGTTTGACTGTACTTTCTGTCAGAGTGATGCTCGTCCATCTCTTGATGTTATCTTCCCACTTGTATCGTTGTCTACCTCTTGCTCGCTTGCCCTCAATCTTGCCCTCCAGTATGGCTTTTATAAGAGTGTTGTGTCTTTTAACGTGGCCGAAATATTTCACTTGCCTCTTTTTTATTTCTTTCAACTCTCTTTTTATTCCCAGTTTTCCTAGAACCTCTGTATTTGATTGTTTTTGTTTCCATGAAATACGACATATTCTTATGTATATCCACATCTCCAGAGAATCTATTCGACTTTATAGTTGTTTGGTCAATTTCCAGGCTTCCGCGCCATACAATAGTGTTGAATATTCGTAACATTTGACAAATCTAATTTTTAACGCGTCGTTAATCTCTCTGGATGATAATGCATATTTCATACTGTTGAAAGCAATTTTGGCCATTGCTATTCTATTATTTTAAATTTATATTTCACTTCTGCCATCATCTGTTACTTGTTACTTGTTCTAGTATCTCCCCGTTTACTGTGATCTTCATTGATGACCTTTTCTTTCCAACAGCAGATAGGAGTTAGATAATTACCACATTCCCCGGTACTGATTTGAGGGTAGAGCGACCTGAGATGCCTGGTGAATTTAAAAACAAATTCCAACCAATTGGGATTCGAGCACTTGACCACTCGGTTGGCAGACACACTTACTAGACCGCGGCTTCCTTGTGAGGTCCAATCAAGCAATCAAGCAAGATAGTATCGAGCCAGTTTTGAAGGGGACAATAAACAGAAAGACGTTTGAACAAGTCGGTAGTTTTTTTCCTGTAGGACGTTTAATCAGAGCGAACGACAGAACGAACGAACTTTAGTTTCAAAGGTTTCAAAACTGAGCACGCAGGCCCGTCTACCTTTCGACCCTTCTTATACAATATGTTATTCATACATCACTTATGAAGCTAATCAAAGACAACAATAGAAGCAATATATTCATTATAAACTCGGTGGAATTGTGAAATGATCAATAATACACGACTCAATTAAAATGTATTTTGATATGACAATTATAATTACCTAAGGTAGATAAGAGATAACATGGCAGGTGTAAGGCAGATATCAATAAACCAGGTACCGCCTCCGTAATGAAGGTTGGCTGCAATGGATCTCCAATACTGTCTGTGTCTCGCCTTGATTTTACATTCTGTCAGATTGCTGTTCGTTCTCCTCTCGATTTTGTCTTCCCACTAGTATCGCTGTCTACCTCTTGCTCGCTTGCCTTCAACCTTACCATCCAGTATGGTTTTTATGAGTGTTATATCTTTTATCGTGGCCGACATATTTCATTTGTCTTATTTTTATTTCTGTCATCGACTCTCTTTTCATTACGTTTTTCTCGAACCTCTGTATTTGATTGTTTCTGTTTCCATGAAATACGACACACTCTTCTGTACATCCACATCTCCAGGGCATCTATTCGTCTTTCTAATTGCTTGTTCATTGTCCAGGCTTCTGCGCCATATAGTGGTGTTGAATATACATATCATGTTACAAATCTAATCTTTAATACGTTTTTAATCTTTCTAGATGTTATTACTGATTTCATATTCTTGACAACATTTTGTATTGCGGACAACATTCATATCCCTGCCCTACTAGTCTTTTGATCTCTATCGATGATGAAAAATTATTTCCGTATCTAATTGCCGCCCATTGTTCCCAATACAGGTTACTAATAAGTCTGATGTCCACTGCGTCTACTCCTATATCTTGAAGACATGTAATTAATCGTTCATGTTGCATTCTCTGAAAAGCTTATTTCTAGTCTATAACACACAAACACACAAGTACGCACGCACGTACGCACGTACGCACGTACGCATGCTTGTATGTAAATATAAATGTTATAGACGGGTTGTAAGAATATCTTGGAAACAGAAAAGAACAAATGCATCCAAAGGACGAACTGAATATTGAAGAAGGTTGGCTACTAAAGACGATACACAAAGACAGTTGAAATATTTTGGTCACTTAAAGATAATAACGGATGTGATAAAATCCGTACATAACGTAATTCTGTAAGAGTATCAATGCTAAAGTTAGATACGGATTTTATCATATCATTTATTATCTTGTCAGAACCTGCAGCTTTTCTTTGTTTCATCTCTTTAATAGCCTTCTCTACTTCGGTCTTTAATATGCTTGGTCCATCTTGGGTACTATACGATGTTGGTTTATTGGCCCTGTTATCCCAAAATAAATGTTGTGTGTCTATCTTTTGTTATTTATTATATCGGTATTATCAACTGCAATTTCGCCGTTCTTTTATCTAATACAATCATTTGCTGTTATATTAAATTCTTCTTTGTAAGTCTTTTTATATTTTCATGCAATCCCTGGGAGTTGTTCTATTTCTAGATCCTCTGTTTCCTTCCATTTATCTGAATTCACGTTTCTTTGGCTGATCACGTGTCGTATTATATTTGCTTACTTTCCTTGAGACAGTTTGTTTTTGATTTCATCAGTTATCCACAATTGCTTTTTTTTCTGATTTTTCTATACTGGTCAGTTGGTATGTGCAGTCTGCATGCTAATTTTTACGCATTCTCATTTTGTACTAACAGTTTCCTCAGGATTTTCATGTATTGTTCCATGCTTTCAACTAATAGCCTATCATATTTGTTTTATTTCATTTTATTTCGACTATGTATAGCTGACTTGCCGGTCGCCGTGGCTAAGGTCTTGCAAACGCGGTTTGTGAGCCCATATACCCGGGTTCGAAACACAGCGGTGCTGGTTTTTCGAAAAAGGTATAGGTGCCGGTTGTTCAGAAAGCAATGGCAAACTACTGAACGTAAAATTTGCCCAGGATTCACGAACATCAAAAATGCTGGGGTTGACTGCTACGTCCTGTGAAGAACATGCAACTAAATTAAATAGCTGACTTATGTCTGGCTCTTTCAATGCTGTTATATTATTTCTATTTGGGGGTCCCAGATGTCCTTATGCCTGTAGCTTGTCGTCCCTGGGGGAAAGTGGAGTCAACAAGCACACTTTTAAAATCCTTCTTATACTTTGGAACGATTGTCAGACCTTTGTCTACACTCCCCCGTTATGTCTTCTACTCACTATCTCTCTCTATCTCTCTCTCTTTTATTCCTTCATAACATACCCCGACAACAGTTTCCTCAAACAATTAATAGCATATTTAATGCTGAAAACTATGTCAGGTGTAGGTATTGAATGTGTATATGTAATTTGTGGTGTAGTCTATTGTGTAGGTGAGATAAAATTGACAGTCCAAGATTCATCTCACAGTGCTCATCACATAGCGGCATATATTGTCACCACAGCACAGAACTTGTTTACTCTCACCCAGTATAGTGTCTCTCAGACTGATGATGATGATGTCTTCACGATATCCTTGACAATGTTAGAATTAAACAGTTTGTTCACCACTGCGTGTTTTAGTAGATAATGTCTTTCCTTGTGAACTATCCAATCACATGAACCACATGATATTCCAGGTAATGTTTATACCTCCGATATCATCGAATGACTTATCGTCTCTATATGGATACATAATTCCAACAAACACTGTCTATAGAATATCACTGATTCACGGTGTTCGTCTTATTCGTTACTGTTCTGTTTATCCAATAATAAATTCTGGCCTTATAGCCTCTTCATTTAAGATAGTTCAGGTGCACAACATTGAGCTTCCGATCTATGTTTAGTTGCACTTATTCTGCTGTAAGTCTCTTAGCCAGAATGCCTTATAGGTATCCGTTAATGCTAGAACTGGCTGACCTGTATGTCTGACATCCGACTTCAATCTGGCCGATATTTATTACTTTACCAGATTAGAGTCCATTCTTTCTTTTCAGGAGTGTTGCTATTGCTTTGTTCATGGGAACCTTATAATTATCCTCGGCTGAATCGGGAATACTAATTGCACAATATATACAAAATGCTCGTCAGTATTATCCGACTTGAAACATTGTAACTCCCTTTTCATAATCACTCAAGAATAAACCACCACTTCTCGTGGAAGCCAAATAGCACACTCAATTCCACTAGAATATCCAGCCTATTAATACTCTGGCTCTGTACGACTATATGGGCTTATTCCACCAATTTCCCCCTGTCCTCCTCATCTGTTTCTCAATAACAACCGAATTGTTCTTTTGATGCCCGGTCATTTCGGGACATCAATGATTATCTACTCGTTTTCTCCGACCACAGATATTCTTCTCCTTTATCACAAAAGACCGCGATACGACGTGATTGTTAATCTCCGTTTCTCACTTCAAAGGTTTCTTGCAATTGCTTTATCGCGATACATCGGTGTTCAAAGTGTTGGACCTCGTCGTATTCCGTTGTCCGTTAGTTCCCGTAGACTTCGCTCCCGTCTTCAATCATTCCGATCGTTCAATCAAGGCTCTCTCAACAAACAAAATACCGCGGCTGAGGACGCCGTTCGTTGTTCTAGTAACATTTTGGATCGTTGACCTCTAGTATCGTGACACTGCCTACATTGTAAAGTTTTATTTGTAATAGTATAACTGCAGGTTTCTGTTAAGAGGTGATATCAGCAACATAGTATATCTTGGAATTGTTAACATTATTTTAAAATTATATTTCTAATCATAATGTAGCCTGTTTGGTTTCTCATTCTATCTCCAAGGCTTTTCCAGATATACAGTTTCCTAGGGTCATAGAAAAATGTGTTACAAATAATAAAATGGTTCTCTTCACAAAACGGTATCAGCCGATCTCCTCTGTCGTTTCTGGTTCCCATATCATGTAGCCCTACAATCTGCTTCTATTTCATTTTTCCAGCCTCTGCGTTCATGTTTCCAATAACTGTTAGTGACTCTGATGATTTTACCACTTTCAGTGTTTGTTGTAGGGCTTCGTAGTAATCTTATAGCTGTTTATCGCTATAATCGCTTGTTGGACCATATGTATGTAGAATTACTATGCAGAAAGGTCTTGCCTTAATTTTGAATAGTATCATTCTATCTTCATGGGCCCAGAATTAACTAATATTGTTTTCTAAATTTCTTTTTACTAAAATTCCTACTCGTCTCTCGTACTGATCTTCTCCAGAGTTAATGAACGTATCATCGTCTCTCTTTGTGTAACTAGCGTTTGTCCATCGTTTCCGATACCTACACCTTGAATATCAACATTCATATATTTATCTTCCGAAATAAGGCTACCAAATTTTCCTGCTTTGTTTAGGGTGTCTACGTTCCACGTAAAATTTTCAAACATTCCCTTCTACTTTTCAGGTAGATATTCTCAGATTGCATTCTTTCAAAATAATGTGAGATGCATTCGTCATTACTCGGTGTCTTATTCAGTATAGGATTTGTCTCTTCTTTGAGTATATTTACAACATGCTCCTCTCCAGGGAATCCAAGATGTTAACTATATCGTTGCTTTTCTTTCGTTGTATATCCTCCAGTGCTATTTTGTGATATTACGTGGTGAGGTCCCAGTCTCTTCCATGGTGACCAGCCATGTTCTCTATTGTGTCCTGAACAAGCCTCATGAGTGCCACACACTCTGCTGTTTCGCTTTCCTAGCCGTTGATCTATACAAATTCACCACCACTGTCCTATACTCTTGTACTAGGGATGGATATTCATTGTTTAGTAGCATATTACCCTTGCTTCACTCGTGTAGTTTAGCCAGTCAGCAAAGACCGTCTCCGTCGTCTTGTGGCCACGGCAGATATACGAAAGAGAATATAAATTACTAAAATAACATTCACCAATATGAAACAGCCCATCACATCAAAACAGTTGAGTTTAAACATTAAAATATAGTTACATTTCTTTACATCCATCTAATCTCGTCTTGTTCCCCTTCTACCTTGCGGTGTCGAGGTGAAGTACAAACAGCGGGAGAATGGCCGTTCATGGGCTTCATGTATAGAGATTCCAATTGACTCTGTTATTCCCTCAGTCCATCGTTTACAAGTCCGGCCTCTTCTTCTGGTTTCTCTTGATCTGTACATTATTGCTTCTTGTGGTATACTGACAGTTGGTAGCCTAGTTATGTGGCCGAATAATTTCACTTGCTGCTTTCTAATTAAATCAAGCGCTGCTATTTCCCACACTTTAGTCCTGTTTTCATCATTTTAGATTTTCTCCCTTCTTGATACATTGAGTATTATTCTTAGGAATCTCATTTACGTTTTTGTATCTTTTCTTTAATCTTTTTCTGTGATTGTCTTAGTTTGGTACTGGCAGCATAGAGTTTTTTGAAATATTCTGCTGTAAAGTGCTTATCTGATAAATTTCCTCTTGATAATTGCTTGGGGCATAAACATGTTCCATGACCCAACAATTTGCAGGCAAATTTAAAACTTTCGAAATCTAATTAGACAGACAAATGGAGGGAATATTGTAGTAGCAGCAGATAGTGAACTCAGGAGTATTACAGAAATGTGCACTGAAGGAAACTTCATTTAAATTATTCATGGTCTGATGATCAGAGTAGTTCGGCTATACAAGAGGACACAATTGCTTGTTACAGTATAAAAGTTTTGATCCCCTTGTCACGTTATGAGAGGTATATGGTCAGTAAAAACATAAAGCACCATTCATAAACCCGTATGAGTGCACCATGAAGATGTCTATAATGAAGATGTCTGTATAAGGACACCAAGAAGATGTCTATGTGAGTGCATCATACAGATGTCTGTGTGAGTGCACCATAAAGATATCAGTATGAGTGCACCACGAAGATGCCTGTGTGAGTGCACCATGAAGATGTCTATAATGAAGATGTCTGTATAAGGGCACCAAGAAGATGTCTATGTGAGTGCACCATAGAGATGTCTGTGTGAGTGCACCATGAAGATATCAGTATGAGTGCACCTTGAAGATGCCTGAGTGAGTGCACCATGAAGATGTCTGTGTGAGTGCATCAAGAAAATGTATGTATGGGTGCACCATGAAGATGTCTGTGTGAGTGCACGATGAAAATGTCTGTGTGAGTGCACCATGCATATGTCTGTATGAGTGCACCATCAAGATGTATGTATGAGTGCACCGTGAAGACGTCGGTGTGAGTGCACTATGAAGATATCTGTGTGAGTGCACCAAGAAAACCTGTGACTATGTGTTTTCCTTTTTTCAGCTTAAGTATTATTCGTGTACTCACTTCAGATGATTCATAACTCTGCAGTATGCACCTGACGAGATGCAGTGAAATATGCCAGGCAATAAATCATGCAACATATTATGTGTGGCTTCTTGGCTTAAATTCACATTTAAAACGGGTTCGTTACATCAAGCTGCCGTGGTTATGTGAAGGATATGTGTCTCTCTACCCGTCTCTCTACCTGTCTCTCTACCCGTCTCCCTACCCGTCTCCCTACCCGTCTCTCTACCCGTCTCCCTACCCGTCTCCCTACCCGTCTCTCTACTTGTCTCTCTACCTGTCTCTACCTGTCTATCTATCCGTCTCTCTACCTGTCTCTCTACCTGTCTCTCTACCTACCTGTCTCTCTACCTGTATCTCTAGGTACCCGTGTCTCTACCTATCTGTCTCTCTACCCACATGTCTCTCAGTCTGACTCTATGTCTGTCTCTATGCCTGTCTCTCTGCCTGCCTCTCAACCTGTATCTCTACTTGTCTCTCCACCTGGCTCTCTACTTTGTCTCTCTACCCGTCTCTCTATCTATCTAACTTTCTTTCCATCCCCCCTCTCTCTGTGTCATGTCCTGTTTTGTTTTGTCCTGCCTTGTCCTTCCCTGCCTGCCTGCCTGCCTGCCTGCCTGTCTGCCCTTGAAGCCTTGGAAATATAATTTTGTAGAAGAATGCTGGAAATTCATTGAATAGCCAAAAGGAGTATTCTGGATATTTTGAGGGAGTTTAAGTCATAAAGGCAACTTATCTTACCAATACCAAAGAAAGTCAACCTGAGGATAGATGGCAACGTCCCTTAAAGTAGAACATTTCTTTAATGTGGTAAAGGTTCTATGGAACCAAATGGAAAGTACAACAAAATAGATCTACACCTAGGGACGTTGATTCAGCGGAGGGTGAACAGAGGGACCGGACGACCTTCAACGCGTGGGGACAAAATGCAGGCGTATGTAAAATCAGGCTGCCATTGATACATTCAACATAGAAACTCTTCGCTGGCTGGTGAAAACAAGGAGACCAATTACGTGCAGGGATCACGTCGCGAATGCAGCGATGTTGATTCTTGAGCGCATACTGATAGTCAAATCAAAATAAATATAATATAAAATACGAACACGTTTTCTGAAGCTTGTCAAAATTCTAGATCCTTAATTCCAAATCTGCTGTACGTGTCCAGTTATGATGATGTGGTAGTATAATGGTTATTGTCATTATCTTCTCGGACCAGTGTGTCCGAGTTCTTCTTCTGTGTTTGTCCGGAATGCTGTTTTGGACGTAAATTCCATTGTGCCTGCTTACAGCAGAGCTGAGATATATTCACCTTTAGGTCGACACATCCGACTTCTTCAGGCATTTGTTGACTGGGTTAACCTTCACGGCGTGTCCGAGTTCAATCTCTGTTTTGAGAGAAACTTGTTTAATCTACACGAGGTGTCAGACTCGACATAGTCCCGCAAATTAGATACATATATTTATATGAGAAGGAAAAGTGTTGTAGAACAACATTCGTCACTTCATTCCATAACTGTATAACATAAAACATGTTATAATAATAAACTAGAAAACTGATTGACTACTGGCAACATTGAAGGGAAAGAGCAAGGGAAAGGCAGAGAGGTAAACACATTGAAGGCTTGGCCATATGGTGTAAAGGGAACAAGAAAACAGACTTGATCCAAGAATCTAGAGCAGTGGTCCCCCCCCCCCCCAGGGGGTAATTTTATTGTTTCCGGGGGGGGGGGCGGATTAAGATTATTTCAAGATCACGTTAATACAAGAACCGATTACTTGACATTGTTTTTCCCTTCATACTTAACGGTTCTGTACGTCTCACCCTTCTGAAATTAATTTTATAACGTAAGTAGACCCGCAAATCACGTTTTATGTAGACGTCTAGACTTGTTTTAGAATGTGCTATTAAATTTAGCTTCCATTATTACGTATACTGAGTAGGGGCGGGGAGGGGGATTTTTAGGGAGGAAATACGAAAGGTGGGGTGAATGACGTTTCTGAAAATCTGGTGAAACGGGGAGCGGGCCAAAAAAGGTTGAGAACCACTGATCTAGAGATCGTGTGAGATGGGTAGCCATGACCCGCCATGCAAATAGGCGTGGTACATTATGATGACGGTGATAGTGGTGATGATGATGATGATGATGATGATGATGGTGCTGATGATGATGATGATTGCCAGGGTCTTAAACCTGGCTCGTTGTACCTAACATATGTGAGACAAGTACAAGTACAAAATGATTGGACTTGACACACAATGACACTAAGTTCAATGGATTTATTCACAATTCACATGCAAGACAATCTAGTTTGGCATGTGATGATCATTACAATACATATACAATACATCAGTACACTTACAGACAAAACCCACAGCATCACAGTCTATCTCACAAGATATACAAGCACTCGACTTTCGGGCAGTGAAACGATACGAAGCCTTTCTCAACCCACACGTCTTGTCTTGTCCGAGCCCCCAAGCAGTCTGCTGGTTTCCTCACACAGTGCTTGCCCTGTGGACTGGCTTCACGAGGACTGCGTGCGTCCTGCTTTGTCCTTGCCTGACCGCTGACGATCGCGTCAGCCCGCAACCTGTGGGCAGGTAACTGGTACTCGCCTGGCGGCCGTAACGATGTTACTGCATCCCGGCTGGCGACTATTCGCCTGGCGGGCATAACGATGTTCCTGCATCTCGGTTGGAGATAGAGATTCTGACACGCTCCCCCGGGGCTTATTCATGAAAGATTTATTTCATGCATAATCTACCTAGACATAGGGTTTATATTTTCCATGTCAGAATCGACCTTTCTGTTGTCATGTACATTGGCATAGAAATACATAAGCAATGCAAGTTGTATGTTAAGTCATGCGGTGTTCAATCTTCACCACTTTCCAAGTTTCATCCCCTCGATGGATGATCACCTGAGTTGCAATATTGACCCAGTCAGATCGGCAGCATCAGCAACAATGCAACTACCTCGCAACCTCTAAAAAAAACTGAATAATATGCTTTTTGCAACAAAAAACATCGGGTAAGACCGTAATACGACTTTTTATAAGCCGTATTCAACGCTCGAGTTCCGACCTCATTTGGCCGGGAATTCTTCCGTTGGTCTACAACTCCGGTAACCCTATACCATACCTAGCTGATGACCGTTTGGAGTGTTGACAATCTGGCAACACAATGGCTATTTTTATACAACACATCTCTGGATACATTTCAATTTACCCCCTTAGTGTAATAAAGTAATAACAACAAAAATTAAAGGGACATAATTTCAAACGATTTCAAATCTAAATTATTACAATTATTGTTCTATTTCTCAGCGTCATAGCTTGATGCTTTTCCATACTAGCGAAAAAAATGTCGGTAGTGTGAATAAGTTAATCAAGATATGATTCTAAGATTACATTAGTCGAAAAATGTTTATACACAATTCGTGTATTCGAAATTGGTGTTTCATAATTATTTTAGAAGCGTCATACATTTTTAAGATTTTTGTTTATCGTCTGCTACTTTTAGCTAAATTTACAAATCATCCGGAAGTACACACGAACAGCTGGTGTTGTTAAAACTCTATCACACACTTGTTCCGCTCTGGTGTAGCAATGCGAAATGTTCTGATAGTTCATGTGTTCGTTGTTTCGCTGGAAAACTTCTGGATTCTGATTAACTGCAGTGGTGTAAATGTCAAAGTTCAGTTCACACTTTCGTTCACGGATTAAAATGTCACTGGATATGATCCACTCGCAGATACCAATGATAACTTGATTAGTTCGCTTCAGGTAAGTTGAAAGCGCATGTGGCACTGGTCTTGTTTTATAATATATACAATTAATATTGTTCGCTTTCTACCACACACTACACAATTATTCACGAAGATTACTACATTAATAATAAAATAAGAAACAATATTTACAGTGGGAATGAACCCTATCACATCACATCATCGATGTACACAGCTTTTCTGAAAAAACAAATTCACTGATGGCTGTGTTGGTCTGAGTGTTTTCTAACACACTGCACTCAGACATTAGTGCTTACTGGGTCGTTCGGACAACGGGACAAAAGATCAGCAATCGTGTTGGTTGTGCCAGTGATATGTCGAACTTCAAAGCTGTAATCTTGGAGCAAAAGAGACCAGCGCGCTATCATCTGGTATGTTGGGACCCCTGAAGTAATGAATTTTAATGGACTATTGTCGGACTCTACGACGAAATGTCGTCCTAGGAGGAATCTGGACAATTTAGTTATACCCACCACTAGAGCAAGAGCTTCTAACTGAGGTGTGGACCAAGCGCGTTCTCTTGGTTTCAATTTTCTAGAGACATAGTATACAGGATATAGAATGTTCTCATACTTCTGTAATAGAACAGCCCCAATCGCCACGGAGCTCGCATCTGAGCGTATTCTGAAAGGAATATGTAAATTGGGCAATTTGAGAATGGGATTCTTTAAACTATTCTCAGAAAAATAAGAAAACACTTTCTGGAATGCAAATTTTAGGCATTCGTTGTTTACAATCTTTTCAGGTTGGTTTTTCGTTAGTAGGTAAGTAAATTTTTCTGTCAGTTCAGCAAAATCTGGTATGAACTGCCTATAATAATTTAATAGTCCCAATACACTTCTGACTTGTTTCTTGGTAGTCGGAAGTGAGAGTTTCAGTATTTTGGACACGATGTTATCGTCTGTCGTGACAAAGCCATTAGATATTCTATAACCCAAGAAGGAGATTTCCTGATAGGCTATGTCTACTTTTGTCGGCTTCACAGTCAGTCCGTGTTGTCTAATCCGTTCAAATGTCTGCTGTAATGTCTTTATGTGGTCTGTCATCGTCTTTGTGTGAACACAAATGTCGTCCATGTAACAGATAATGTTTGTTATGTCCCCAAGTAATAGTCGTGTCATACGTACGAATGTCGCTGGGGCATTGACTAGCCCAAATGGTAATTTGCACCATTCGTACAGTCCCCAAGGTGTGGCAAAATCTGTCAGATGTCTGCTCTGTTCGTCTACCGTTATCTGCCAGTAACCTTTTGTCATATCTAACTTCGTGAAGTATCTAGAGTCTGTCAGTTCTGTCAGTAGGTCCTCGCAGTTGGTCATTGGTTCCAGATCTAGAAGAGTTATTTTATTTAATTTTCTATAGTCGACACAGAGTCTTATCGTGTTGTCCTTTTTGCGTACCATGACCATTGGAGACGAAAAATGTGATTGGGATCGTCTAATGATGTTGTTTTTCTCTAAGCTAATGATCTCTTGATGTAAGTTTTCTTTGTAATGTAATGGAATGGTGTAAGGTCTGCATTTTATTGGTGTGTTTGAAGTGAGCGTGATGTGATGTTGTACTAATTCTGTTTGTCCTGGGTTGTTGGAGAAGATGGTGTTGTATTGTTGTATGAGATGTTTGCAACTGTCTGTTTCTGCTTGAGTTAAGTTTGGGTTTATTTTGATTTCTTTCAAGCAGTTTGTTGTGTATAATGCAGGTGTTGGAATTTCGTCACTATCTTCGTCATCTTCGTGGTCTATTATCACTGTACAAGCTGTTGTATCGTCTTGTTCGTTGTCTCTGTTGTAGTATGGTCTTAGCATATTGATGTGGAATATTTTATGTTTGTCTTTTATTTGAATCTCATAGTCCACATTCGAAATCTGTCTTATAACTTTAAATGGTCCCTGCCAAGAGTCAGTCAATAAGTGTCGGTCACTAGGTAAGAGAAGAAGTACGTCCTGTCCAGGTGTCAACGTTATTGTCCTGTTACCTTTGTCTGCATATTGTCTATATGTAGCACCTGATAGTTTTAGTGCTTCTTTTGCAATAGTACAAGATTTAATGATTCTTTCGCGCAATGATGTAACATACACGTATGATGATATGGGTTTAAGTACAGGGGTGGCTTCAGTTAACATTGAATGGTAGATACTCAATGGGCCACGTGGTTTGGCACCATAGATAAGTTCAAAAGGAGAGAATCCAGTACTAGAATGTGGGACCTCGCGATAAGTAAAAAGTATAGCGGGCAAATATATGTCCCAGTTTTTGGGATGTTCTTGCGTGACTTTAGCAAGCATATGCTTCAAATCACCGTTAAACTTTCCGATGATTCCCGTTGAGTGAGGGTGGTATGGAGAATTGAAACATTGTTTCACCCCTAACATTTTGGTGAAAGCTTGAGTAGATGCAGCAATAAATTGACTTCCCCTATCTGATAGGATAGTGTCTGGAAATCCTATTCGTGAAAATATGTGGAAGAAAACTTCCATAATATCATTGGCAGTTATGTTCTTTAACGGAATCGCTTCCGGCCAGCGGCTACATAAATCAATGGTAATGATGAACCTATTCCCTCTGGATGTTACTTGATTCAGAGGGCCCACTATGTCGACAGATATTTTCTCAAAAGGTCGACTGGCTAAGTCGGTAATTTGTAATTTGGCCTTTGGGTTTTTACCTTTTTTCACTAGTTTTTGGCAGATGTCACAACTTCTACAATATTTCTTAATGTCATTGCAGAATCTTGGCCAATAAAACTGTGTTAATAATCTTGATCTGGTCTTAGAGTATGCCATGTGCCCTGCAAGAGGTATATCATGGGCAAGATGTAAGGCTTGCTTACGGTATTCAATTGGCAACACAGTTTGCTCTGTGGTGCTGTCACCTCTGATATAGTATCTGGTGAGGATGCCATTCTTTAGAGCAACATGCCATCTTGCATTTTTGGTTACCTTTGGCTTTTGGCCGATCAGATTAAAATATTTAGATAATGAAGGATCAGCCTTTTGGGCTGCTACAAAATTCTCCTTCATGGTTTTAGGAGGCAGTATGACTGGGCTAAGCATTTCTATAGCCTCAGTTTGATTAATTTCATCTTGCACTCTCGCAGTAGATCTGGTTACTGCGTTCACACATTCAATGATATCAGATGGTGATGAAACATTTTGGTCAATGGATTCATGAAGTGTTAGTGCTCCATTAGCTACCATACATTCATCTGGTGATTCTATACTTTCAATGATGACATGTGATGGTGATGATGTTGTGTTATCATCAATACAAACATATGTAATATCATGAGGCATATCATTCACCTCTGGTAAATTACCAATTATAATATCACACACAGGGTTAGTTAATGCAGCGCATTTTACTTTCCCAGTGAGGAAAGGTGTTTGAATATACGCCCATGCTAATGGGTACTTTTCAATATTTCCAGAGAATGTTCTGCATGTTACGTGCCTGCCTGTATAGTCTGTAGGCATTATGAACTGTCTCTTTAGACCTATAAGAGAGCTTCCGGTGTCACGAAGTACTGTAGCATGCTTGCCATTCACATATCCCTGATGGATGTTTATTCTGCCTTTGGAATCTATTACCAAATTAGCTTCTTCATTGGCAATAGGAATGGAATGGCCGCATGTTAAAATGCCATCTTCATAAAAGGTATTACAAACAGTACATTTATGTGAATTAAACATGTCAAAAGCCTGTGCTGAGTTCACAGGGAGTTTTTCTGAATGTTCTTCATCTGATGATGAACTGTCAAATAAGGCGGAATTTGCTTTCTTGGTCTTTTGCCTTCCTTTACAATCCTTACGCCAGTGGCCGTACGCTTTACAGAGGAAGCATTTTCGTACCTTTTTAAAGGATTTACGTTCCTTATCCTGACTATTCATGTAGTTCTGTAAGTATGTAAAATATGCTGGGTTCTTATCGCACATTTCACCTTGGTGGTGTGACGTGTTACAAAATCTACAATGATTGTATTTCTCAGAAGTAGGCTTATAAGTTCTTTGCCTATTGTAGGTTTCTGATCGAGGTTTGTCATAGTTTGCAGATGCTACGAAGTTTGTATCAATAGCTTCAATAGCAAAACAATGTTTATTGGCTGAATAGTAAGCCGACCCACGTCTCTCAATCTCTTCTACACTCGTACATTCATTCTCTAGCAAAAATTTTGAAAATGCTGGTGGAAGGGATGTGATGATTTTATCCCTGATAATGAGATCTTCTAACTTATCATATTTTTTATTTACTTTGGCTGCTGAACTCCATTTTGCAAATACGTCTCGGACTACAGAGACATAGTCAGAGAACGTCTGAGTAGCTTTTGGACTCAGTTTGCTAAACTGTTCTCTGTATCCTGCCTCATCTAGCATAAAATGAGCCATAATTTTTAATTTTAGATAGTGGTAATCTTTTCTGAGGTCTTTGGGGATAGTCTCTATGACTTTCAGAGGTTCCCCTGACAAACTCCTCATATAAATAATGTTTCATTCAGAAACTGGAATCTGATAATGGTCCATTAAGGTCTCAAAATTTTGGGTGAACGCTGCAATGCAGTCACCTGAGGTATAATTTCTCACAATACCTTGATACTTTTTGTACTGGTTCTCTTTTTCCAGTCTTTCAGATTTCTTAGACTCTTTGTTTATGGCAGTCTCAGTGTCAAGCTGTTTAATTTTGAGTTGTAATTCAAGCTCTTCGCGTTTGCTTTGAGCTGCTATTTCTGCCTTCTTCAATTCAGAATCTAACTCTGCTTGTTTGGCAGCTCTTTCAGCCGCTCTTTCATCGCGTTCATTAGCTTTTTCTCGAAGGTTTTCAGAGTATTTTGTTTCACTCCATTTTGTTAACTCGTCACCAGTTAACTTTAGCTTTAAACCCATCTCGATGAAGTCATTTAATGAAGACATGATGGAATGTTTAAATGAAAATAAGTTATCAGACACACAATTTGTTACAAGGTGTTAGTAACGTGAACAATTTTACAATATTGTTGACTTACAATTTATGCCCAAATTTGCATCCGAAAGTATATAGAAAAAAATATACTCAAGTGTACTGGATGCGGTGAAGAATGGTTCAAACCAGGGCTAGGAACTGTAGGGTCGCTACTTCAAGGACAAATTGACCTCTACGGGCAAGGGTTTCAGATGGCACAGAAAACCTGCTTTCTTTTTGGGAGGGAATAAATTAGAATCTCCCTTTGTGTGAGGTGTATGCTTGTCACTAAGTTTTGATTAGGTTTGTATGGCGTTGAGTGTAATTGTAGGTCGTAATGTCGTCGGTCAACAATTATTTTCAAATCACAAGTCACTTTCTTTCCTAAACTTTCTGCTTTCCACAACTAACTTCACAAATACAATCTAGATATCTTCCAACAATCTATAACAATGATGACACATCACTTACATCAAGATGACATTTAGTAAGGACACACACATCATGTTCACAAGATGGCGACAAGGTCAAACTACAACAAGTTCAAATGGCGACAAGTTTTACAATCACAGATGTTTTACACGTTTAAACAATCAAATGCCTTTAATTTACGTTAGCATGTTCAATGAGGACGAGCCTTCCACGTTCACACATGTCAGGGTCTTAAACCTGGCTCGTTGTACCTAACATATGTGAGACAAGTACAAGTACAAAATGATTGGACTTGACACACAATGACACTAAGTTCAATGGATTTATTCACAATTCACATGCAAGACAATCTAGTTTGGCATGTGATGATCATTACAATACATATACAATACATCAGTACACTTACAGACAAAACCCACAGCATCACAGTCTATCTCACAAGATATACAAGCACTCGACTTTCGGGCAGTGAAACGATACGAAGCCTTTCTCAACCCACACGTCTTGTCTTTTCCGAGTCCCCAAGCAGTCTGCTGGTTTCCTCACACAGTGCTTGCCCTGTGGACTGGCTTCACGAGGACTGCGTGCGTCCTGCTTTGTCCTTGCCTGACCGCTGACGATCGCGTCAGCCCGCAACCTGTGGGCAGGTAACTGGTACTCGCCTGGCGGCCGTAACGATGTTACTGCATCCCGGCTGGCGACTATTCGCCTGGCGGGCGTAACGATGTTCCTGCATCTCGGTTGGAGATAGAGATTCTCACAATGATGATGATGATGATGATGATGATGATGATGATGATGATGATGATGGATGATGATGATGATGATGACGACGATGATGACGAATGCAAGTGCAAGTGAATTCAGAAAAAAAAAAGAAAATGACATTTAAGAAACCAATGAGAAATAGTAGAAAAAGACATCACAACATTGCTAGAAATACATGTTATTTAACAACACACAGACAACAGCTGCCTACAATTCCCTACTATCGGATAAGAAAACGGAAACTGCATTGCCAGCTACATAACATAGAAGACAGCTGCAGTATAAAACATCCCAGGGGACCTCATTAAACACGTTGGAAACTCCATAATAGATCTGTTAGCTGTGAGCTGCAAAGAAATCTGGCAAAGATATGCGTTACCAACCAAATGAACGAATCCAGTATAATTACCAGCCTCCGTATATAAACATAGCGGGTGCGATGTATTGTAACGGTTGTGATATTACGTTGATAATGACGTGAGCGCTGTCGGACAACGGTTCGATGTCAGCTCATGTTGTTCGCTATGAGAGGAAAACAACTGACCGTCTCGTCTCCGTGCACTCAGTCCTAAATAATGTGACGGGCTTAATACTGAACATACACAAAACGAGCTCTTGCTACTGGACTTCGGTGTGGCAAAGGCGTTACGCTCGGAGTTCACAGTTCTGCATACCGCTTTCAAAGTTACGGCCGATTTGGAAGCAGACCGCCTTGAGTTGGTTTTCATACAATGTTATGAATGTAGGTCGTTCTGAAAGCACTGGAAAACTACTGGACGTAACTTTCCAATCACAAACAGCCCAAAAAAAAAAAAAAGATGCTTTCAATATACACACATAAATTCGAACATTCGAAACCATATGTAAAGTAAAGCATCCTTATACACGCTTTAGACACATTGGGCAAATGTTAAGTGAAGAATAATACACGGTCCCATTACACTTCTTAAGGCGCAATGCGAATATGGAGCTAGACGTTTATGTCTATAGACCACACGGCACTAAGTTGATGATGTGGTCAGTACCACATGGCACTAAGTTGATGATGTGGTCAGTACCACACGGCACTAAGTTGATGATGTGGTCAGTACCACACCGCACTAAGTTGATGATGTGGTCAGTACCACATGGCGCTAAGTTGATGATGTGGTCAGTACCACATGACACTAAGTTGATGATGTGGTCAGTACCACACCGCACTAAGTTGATGATGTGGTCAGTACCACATCGCACTAAGTTGATGATGTGGTCAGTACCACATGGCACTAAGTTGATGATGTGGTCAGTACCACATGGCACTACGTTGATGATGTGGTCAGTACCACACCGCACTAAGTTGATGATGTGGTCAGTACCACATGGCACTAAGTTGATGATGTGGTCAGTACCACACAGCACTAAGTTGATGATGTGGTCGGAATCATGTCAGCCAGCTTTAATTCTGAAGACATGTCTTGGTACCAGTCTTTGGCTAGACCGACCTGGCAGCTCAGATCAGTATTAAACATTTGATTACGCACTGGGCATTTGGTGACATACCCGTGCTTGTATAGGCCAATCGGCACTCTGTGGATGATGTGGTCAGAACCACACGGCCGCCTTTACTGCCCAATACATTTCCTAGTCCCCATTTTATGCAGGGTCGACCTGGGAGAGCAGGTCAATTTTAAAATTATGCTGGACCGAGCTGGGAGAGGAGGTCATGTTTAAATATCCGCCCAGATTGGGATTCAATCCGAAGCCCACCGGATCGGGGGAGAGTGTCTAGCCACTAAGCTGCTGCGGTTTCCAGTAATTAGACCCCCCCCCCCCCCCCATATTTTGTTTACGTCCCGCCGTCCCCAGCAAGGTTAGTAACAACGGACCGTTAAGTTAATAAAGGACCCAACCTTGTAGCACACCTCCAGGTGTATTTATTGGGTATAGGGTCTACTTTTTATGCCCTGTATCTCCCATTTAGTCTTATGCCCTGTATCTCCCATTTAGTCTTATGCCCTCGACCAACTCTCTCCAAGCCGTCCTGTCCTTTGCCATCTCCTTCAGCTCCCTTCATGTCCTCCCCATGTAGTTCCTCTGTCTTTAATTCCCTTTCCCGTGCGTTTTTATAGTTCCCGCTATTTCCTTCTCCTTGTGGGTACCAGACCTTGGAGTGTCTAGAATTCTAGATGCACTACACTCAGGTTTCCTCAGTGTCCGTCCTATCCAGCGCCATCGTCGTTTCCTCACCTCTTGGTTTAGTGGAATGTGTTTGGCTTTCTCCACGAGCTCTTCATTGGTGAATATGTCATCATCATCATCAAGAGCCGTGTCGGCTGGCGTAGGCGTTCGTGACTCTCCATAGATCTTGGTCTTTGGTTATTCTGGATCATCCCTGCTGATGATATTAATCCATGCCACGGTCTCAATCCATCCAGCGTCATTTATTTTCGTCTGCCTCTGCCTCTTTCCCCCTCGATCTTTCCAGTTGTCACAATGTTCTCCAATGCCTCTCTTCTCATCACATGACCAAATACAGATGTTTGTCTCTTTCTTACTGTTGTATGTAATGTTCTAGTTTCATTACCCTCTTTTAGGTAATCGTTATTAGCTACTTTAGCAGTCCAAGGAATTCGCAACATTCGTCTCAGCAACCACATCTCTGTTGCTTCCAAGTTCTTCCTATTTTGTTCATTTACATTCCAAATTTCACTGCCATACAATAAAACAGTTTCCACTATTTTGCACAGGCACCAGTTATTGAATGCTTGTAGTTTATTGGTAATTCTTTTAGTTGTTATTCATGTTTCTCATTCATACAGTAATACCGATTTAACATTGGAATTAAATATTCTAAGTTGTGGTGCTTAATTTAATTTCTGTTTACTTCCACAAAGTTGCCGAATGCTATAACAGCTCATTGTGTCATTTGCATTCTTATTCCAACACTTCATTATGTTCCCCCTAAGAGGAGCGGCTAGCCGAGTGGCTAGAACACTGAATTCTTCTTCATGAGACCCGGGTACAAATCCTCGGTAAGGTTTGGGATTTTTTTCTGTAGGGAGCAAAAAGAAACCCCTAACCTGCACAGTTTGCGACGACTGCACTAGTCAGGCAGCCTTAATTCCTCAGGCTCAAGACCCCCCCCCCCCCCCACCCCTCCCGCCATACACCGCAAGGTACTACATTGGCAGTAAATGACAGTTTGTTGTTGTTGTTTGTTGACAGTTCCCCCATATCCTCCCATGCTGCTACTACCATAGGTATATAATTCCACTTCATGAATTGAGGTTTCACCGAGGGAGATCGGACTCTTATTGGGTATATGGTGTTAGCCCCCTTTTTATGGACCAATCAACATTGGACGTGTGTTGTGGTTAACAGCAGGCCGGCAGCCGTGTCTTCCCAGGACATTTCCTAGAATTCATTGCATGCTTGGTGGACTTTTTGTTTTTTAAGTTGCATATCCCTTACAGGACATTGCAGTCAACACCAGCATTTTCCAGCTGTTGTTGATGCTCTTGGCAAGATTACACTCAGTAGTTTGTCATTGCTTTCTGAGCGATCTTCTCACATACCCCGTAAGTAACAAACGTGACGCGATCCGCTGCCGAATCTCGCGCAGCTGTGATCCTCACGAGGATATACGGGGTTATGGAGAAAGTCGTTGACCTCTTCGCCAGGGAGACCGGCGTGGACTTGGTAGCCCCGGTCAATCTAACCAACCCGCATCCATGGGGATTTGAACACATGCTTCTCGGGCAGTCAGGCAGCGTGCTAGCCACTGCGTTACCACAGCTCCCACCACAAGTTGTGATGAGCCAAAATGGAAATAGTCTACGGGAACTAATGGGCAATGTCTGATAATCGTCACGTGAGCCAGCCTATTTTCTCCTGCTGGTATTCTTTGTCGGGTTGTTCGGAGATTTCTAAAGATATGACGATCGTCGGAGAGTTGTATGATTTCTGCTGGGTCTGTCGTTGATAGCAGACGTCTGGAACTAGAGAGTTTAGCGTTTAGTCACGATCTTGACAAGGATTCGTGCCGAATAGATGACCTCTGTGATGGCGAGGAGTGATTCTTCTGGATCAGTGATTGTGATGCCAGGCATCAAATAGCTTGTATAACGGAACTGTGTTTATAGTTACTGATATCTTTTATAGATGTCGACGTCATCTGTGCATTAATTTCCCTAATCACATTCGACATCATCATTTTCATCATTAAAATATATTCCTTTAGTGAACTGATGCGTTAGCAATTAGGCGGTTCCGACTAATTATGTACAGACAGAAAGACTTCATTCTAAATTGGCGACTACTGTGGGGATGACAAATGGTTTCTTTCGAACAATATTGGTGACTATGTGCTTTAGTATGTTAGCCAAAGTATAATTGATTTATCAACTTCATTTGATATACAACTCTACAGAATAAAGTCGCTTAAAAGTCGACAGGGTCGACTTCATTGCACCGAGTTTTATCCCATATGGCTCGGTCTCTTTCCGCAGTACGGAAAGCGTCGCACAAAGCACGAGCTCCGTAGCTTTTAGCGACGACCCACAGGAGTTTCCGAAACATTCCGAAGGACGCGGCCCGGAATTGAACCCACAATCTTCGGAGCACGAGTCAAACGGCTTGACAACTTCGCCACAGAGACTCTACAGAGTGCGCCTGAAGAGATGCAACGAAATATGCCAAGCAATTAATCATGAAACTTAATGTTTGTGGCATCTGTTTTATATTCTTCATTATTAAGAACATCATTATCAATAACGTTAACATCATATTTAAGAAATACATTTTTAAAAGACGTGATAGTTTCATATGTACAGTTCCGGTTTTTTCGCTCACAGCTTTTTAATGTACTATTTTTTATTTTTTTTATTTTGCTTTCGCTCGCTTTGAACGCAAGCTTAGTCCATACACACGCTACTACGTCCAATGATCTGGACTGACTGTTGCGTGTGGTGTAGGGGTCGTACTCACGACCTCGGCATCAGCACATCGGAAGTTTCGAGAGCGAACATTATTATCCATTCGGCCATGCTGACCTTCACGAAGTCCACTTACGTTTAAGTTAATTTTCAATTATTTTAAAGTTTATTTTCACATATTTTCAAGTTAATTTTAACTTATTTTCAAGTTTATTTTCCCAAACCTCACCACTGTATTGCTGTGACATTTATGGTCATTGGTAAACAGACTTGTATAGCTAACTAGACATATGCCTTCAATTATTAGAAAATATTTCTTTGTGTATGTAATTACATTCTGCGTTGGTATTATTACTTTGCTTTCGTTTGTTCATTAACTTTAAGATTTTTTTTTGGCCATCAATTTCTTTTTAGATTCTTCCCCCTTTTTCTGATGTCTCTTCGCTTGTTTTTTGAAAGGAGTTCCTTAGCATCTGCCATTGTTCACCTTTACTTTGTATTTTAGTTATTGCATTGCATCTGCTTTTTACAATCGCTATCTACCGTCCTTGAATTCTTTACAAGCTGTTAGAAATATCTTTACTGAGCTTCGCGTTCTCAACATCTTTGTTTACTTTCTGCAATCGTATTATTTTTGTCCGTAAAGTGGGACATGATCGCTATTACCGTCTGCACTAAACAAGGCGTTGTCTTCACATTCACTAATACACTTCTAAATCTTTTATTAATTAGTATGCAGTAAATCTAGTTAAATGTATTCTTATCTGGGCTCTTGAGTGTCTATTATGCTGCTTTAACCAGGCGTTTATAATCATTATATAATTGATTTTTTCCCCATTCTATCAGTTTTCTCCGCTCTCTCGTATTTGTCTCTTAAACCATAGTCACTACCAACATGTTCCTTCTGTTCCTTGTTTTGCATTGAAATCTCCAAGTATTAGTTTTACTTCTTTTTACTTGAACTGAGAAATCGCCGTTTCTATTGCCTCAGAAAACCTGTGTTTTTTGTTTTGTTTACATTACTGCTTGTTGTTGGTGCATATATTTGTGTAATATTTATATATATATATTAGCTTGTCTTTGAGCTTAACCGTGATGCCTCTACTTGATCTAAACTACTACTACTGGCACCTGGCCGTCTTGACAGACCACAGTTTGTTACATTGTGCTTCAAAAATAGTACAAAACCTGGGATAAATTGTAGAGACCATGTGTTGCCCATGCAGTATTATCCCTCTCTCGGCCTGCCTAGTTTACTTCAGAGGAAGAGTAACACCAATACATCTGGAACATGACAAGCTGCAGAAGCTACCGGGTCAGCAAAGCAATGCTCTAACTGGGTAATGAAAGCATGGGCTGTGAATGAAAGAGTTAAAAACTCGAGGCTTTTCTGCTGTACGGCAGTAAACGAACAGATTGGGAAGGGCTTGAAGGCAATTGAGACGTGGTTTCTGAGAGGTGTCTTGCGAGTACCTTCGACGTGGTACGCATCGTGATGAAGGGAAAGGTCAGCGATAGACGTGGCAGTGACTAACCACTGCCTGGAAAAGACTACTGAAAATATATCTTTATATTTAAATATAAGAAAGAGACAGTGTTCTTTGGTGATGTAATGAGAAAAGAGGCATTGATAAGCATCGTGATAAATTGAGAGATCATATATAGAAGACGCGGTGACAGACAGAAAGAAATAATGCTGGAAGGATTGAAACACTGGTATAGAGGCCTTTCATCAACAGAAATGATTCAGAATAGAAGGAAACGAGACTTGCGGACATATAGGAACGCCTACATTAGCTGGCATGGCAGATGACGATGATAGCAAATTATTAGAGGAAAATTACAAAAACAAAACAAAACTCAAAATACACCAGCTAAAGAGATAACTAATCACTACCAACTGAAGACATTAGTTCATTCCAGGCACGAAAAGAGAAATTCCAGACAATCAATGAATGCCAACTTCGTCATCACATTAACCCGAAGTTGTCAATCTCTGTGAAGATCTCCGAACTCCCATATGTTCTATCTGAAGCGGCGAGAAACACATTTTGTGTTATTTGTTATAATTCTGTTCACGACTGTACGGCAGACAGAGGCAGGAGAATCCAGTCCTACGGCGAAGATGGATCGAAAAGCGTGGACTCGGCAATTAACTAGACACCGGTACTTGTTTAACTTGTAATAGGTGAGACTAAACAATTATTTACAGGGCGTCTCAAAATATCAGCAACGTTTTGTGCGCAAAACACATATAGAAAAAATAACACATGTAAAAAATATTCATTACGGGGACACCCTGTAGCTGTGGAGATAGCACGAGAAATAAATTGACATTTATTGATTAGCACTCACAGATGAAAGAAAAGAAGAAGGGATCAGAGGAACCACCAGACATAAAAGAAATGAAAACGTTATTTCAGACATGGATTCAAACTTGGCACCTCCAAATAGACAAACTAACTACTTGACAGTGCATCAAAGGGCATTGCTCCACCACGAAGGATCTGCGTCATTCGAAAACGGCAGGTTTGAATCTCGGTCTGCCTATAGCTTTCAATGTTTAAATTGTCTAGCGTGTTCTCTTATTTCTACTTCCTTCTTTACATCTATATGAGTACCTATTAATACCTATGAATTTATGATTAACGTAAAATCCAAATCAATTTATTATTAGCGTAAAATCTGTATCAATTTATAGAGCTTTCGTCTGCCTCTCTGTCTGCCCAACTAATAGAGTTTTCGTCTGTCTGTCTGTCATTCTGCCTGCCTGCCTGCTTGCTTGCCTGCCTGCCTGCCTATCTATCTGTCTGCATCTCTCCGCCCTCTCTTCTCTATTTCTCTCTACTCTCAATCCCTTTCCCCTCTCTCTCCCCGCTCTCTCTTTTCTGTCATCTCTTTCTCTCTCTCTCTCTCTCTCTCTCTCTCTCTCTCTCTCTCTCTCGTCTCTCTCAGTTGTCATAACACTCTTTCAATTGTAGTCAATTAATACATAACTAGTTGTAGAGTGGACTAGTTGTGACTTCAAGATGTCTATGTTAGGATCATAATCATCAACTAGTTCATTTCCGTAGGTGGCTCGCCTTACAGACCGTCGAAAAGAAACTTGGAGCTTTTCCACTTTATACAATTGTTACTTGAAGTCACTCTACCACATACAGCTGTTACTTAAAGTCATTCTATCCCATACTTGATTACTTGAAGTTTTGTGTGTGTGCCATACAGTTGTTACTTGAAATCAATATCACATTGCATTATCTGTCATCTATGTAAATAAATGTTAGAAAGTGTACTTGGATAGAGGGAATAGCAGAGTCCATGGAATCTCGAATTCTCCGGAGAGTGAAGACGTGTTTTTGTATCTCTTACTTCTCGGATTATTATTAATGCAAGCTGAATCACCTATCATGGATTTTTATATCAATGTGCTCGTTGTGATTCTGAGGATGTGGTGAAATAGTTTTTAGATTAATACAAGTGTTTATTATCGCAAAAATGTTGGTTATATCTAATATTCATTTCGAGTGATAGTTGAACACTATTAAATTTCAACCAATCAAGTGCACGAGGCGTGTCAGATACAACCACGGGACCTCAAATTGCCCGCGGCGTGGCTAGATAACAATGCGATTGCTGCGTTCTTCAAGTTTAGTTAGTCGTAATATTATGCAATAATGTCAGGGGAAGGAGAGTGCTCCGTATTGGAAGTGAATGGTGAAAGGACTCGCTCAGGTTTACGATCGGCTGTCAATAAAACTTACACACTAAACAAAGAGAGGGCCGTGAAGAATAAGCTATCCAAGTGCATAAATCCCAACGGCCTAGTCGTCAAACACACCAACTCAGGACAGTGTGTTACTATTTCCTTCAACAACACACTCTATTATGAGGCATTCCGAACTTGCCTACTCAACTACTACAGGCTTGAACTAATTGAACACAGGCAAGATAAGCACGGGGCCCACGTTGAGGATCTGATTACGACGCCAGTGATTACGATACATTTGTACCGCAGTAAAAATAAACTCATGACACAGGGCAGTAATGAAAACATTAATTCCTGGCTAAAAGTAGATTTTGTTGAACTTGAAAACTCGACACAGACATTCACCGAATCTACTCATACGATGAGTGTACATGACAACATCAACACGAGGCCTGCCAACCCACCAGCGCTCTTGGCTATTGAATACCCAATGGAGCGTATCCAAAACAACATAGAACCCAATGTTGACATTGTTGAAGAAGTACCTGTCTCAGATAACAATAGCATCTTAACTATCAATGGACATTCGTGCGACTGTAAACAGCGCATTGAGGAACTAGAACAATCACTAAAGACGCTCATTGTCACTGTTTCAACCAACATTGAAGCAAACAACAAGATAAGCAGTGATTACAATGCTCTCAAGACAGAAGTCGCACTCCTGCGAGACGAAAATTTGCTGCTGAGAAATACAGTTCAAATCTTACAGAATGCGTCCTCTACAAACAAAACCGAAGAAGCATGTAATTCTCAAGCAACCGCTTCATCCTTGGGAAATCTTGGGGAAGCTCAATCCCACCCAGAACAGATAATCACTATGAAAACAACTCAACGCGCAGAGGAAGATAAAAAAACAACAAACACCTCAATGTGCAGACGAAGATAAACAACAACAAGCAGTCTACCCCATTGACGTCAAAATAAGCAATAGGTTTGAAGTACTTCAAGAAAAGTCAACAGAAAAATTACAGTGCTTTAACATGCTGCAAACGGGCAAGACAAGCCAACAAGATACATCGGGAGAACCAGATGGAGAATGTCACGAGCTCGCCATGCGTTAACCAGATAATAATACCGACGTTTGCTTGGCGTATATTTTCTAGGCCACAACAGTCATACTACCAGAGTAAACACAGCTGCACGGGATACATCAGGTCAGCCCATATACACATTTGGTGGTGAGTGAGGAGGAAGTGAGTGCGCTGAATCATATATCACTTTGACAAGTCATAAACATATCAGAGGGAAAACGGAAGTACTTAGCACGGAAGTAACAGTACATATGTCAATTCTGGGTTTCCGGAACATCGAGAAGATTGACGGGGTTATTGGCAACTGTTGTTGGGGGTATACAGGAACTCGCTGGCTGTTTTGCAAATCTAAACCAGTGATGACAGATCTAACATGGAGGGAGCCAGAGGGGGGATGGATCCCTGACAGGGGATGATCTGCCAATGTGCCACCTGTGTGGGGGCATAAAGGATAACGTCACGTGGCCAACTTTGGTAGTTTGCCATATAAACCCGAGTTGGGGCCAACTAGGGGGACTTGGAAATGTGGCTCTAGTCGGAGTGCAAAGGCACTGCAGTGCTTAGTGGAAATAATATCTACCGTGTGTTAATTAGTGACTTAATTTTACACGTGCCTATAATGGCAGATGTAGATATGATTGATAGGACTGCAGTAGTGCCATTTAAGGTTCCCTACCAGATCCAAGGAAACTCAACAAGTTTTTGGGAAAGAATCCAATCCCATTCGGAAGAACACCAGTTCAACAATCAATAAAGTTGCATACATAACGTAACTAAAGCTAGAAGGAAGTTGATTCACCAAAGAGAGTGATGCGTACTGATGCACCACACAGCATCAGACAGTAGTAACGAACTGAAAACATTAAGTCTAATAATTACATAGTGTGATATAATCTCGTGTAATAGAACACAAGACTTGATACTTGAGGCTAGATAGACACGAGGGAGGATCCAGTACAGTAACAATTAACATTAATCTGTGTACACACTACAAAGGACTTGTGCATTTTTTTTATGAACGATAGGAACGGACATTGTGTAGGGTGCAACCGGTCCATGATTAACTGTTTATACCACCGGTGTCTATTTCGGATGTTCATGAAATGGGATTACCAGAGGTCTACCGAGGCAAATCAGTATCCAGCAGGATGGTTTCGGCGCTGGGTGAGAAGTACATGTTCTGACGTAACGGGCTGTGGTCTATCCTTGCTGGGATCAGCTGACTGGGTTGTTGTCTGAGAGTCCGATTCTACACACTTTATAGAACACGTCACACATTTTCTCCACATACACGTCTCATACACGTTACACTTTTCTTTTAATAAATTAATCTTTATTAATTTCTAGAGGCTAGAGTTGTTGAGTGTGTTGCGTTGGGGAAGTATGAGAAGGGGGCATAGTACGACAGTGAGAGAGTGATAGGAAAAGGTGTCCATAGGCTGGTGGAGTGTGTTGGACGGAAGCTGGTGGATTCTCAAGAATATTGAGAGAAAAAAAAAATATTATAATGTGGGTGTCGACTCTCTTCACTCCAGGGACGACACTTTAAAGGAGGACACGACATTATTGGGGGCTCGTCCGGGATCTTTGGACAGCGGGATCTCTTGTAAACGGAATCTTTGGGCAGCGGGATCTCCCGTAAACGGAATCCTTGGACAGCGAGATCTCCTGCAAACAGGAACCTTTGACAGTGGGATCTTCTGACAACGGGGTCTTTTGACACGGGATCCCTAGTTATAAGAGGGAGATATCATTTTGGAGAATCCAGCTAGAGTGAATGTGGATAGGGGTTAGGACTAATATCTTACCTGTTCACACTTCACACGTCTGCATAGGTCTGTGGTCCTGATTCTACTCTTGTCACTGCGTGAATGTGCTGTGTGTAGTAATATCTAGATTTATAGTACTTGTTCATATATCTGTATAGTAATTTGCAGTTATATTGTACTCGACCTGCTAGCTTACCTCTCTGTATAATGGCCACCCCTAAACTTAGCACAGCAGAATTAAAGGCAAGGGGGGAAGAAATGGGATTGGCGGGTTCTGCTCTAACGGATTACATACAGGAAGTCGAGAGAGAGAGTATCGTCAAGCAGAAAGGGAAGATCGAAAGGGCGAGCTGGAATTGAGAAGGATGGAGTTGGAACAAGCAGCTAAGAAATTGGAAGCTGAGCAAGCAGCTAAGAAATTGGAAGCTGAGCAAGCAGCTAAGAAATTGGAAGCTGAGCAAGCAGCTAAGAAATTGGAAGCTGAGCAAGCAGCTAAGAAATTGGAAGCTGAGCAAGCAGCTAGGAAATTGGAAGCTGAGCAAGCAGCTAGGAAATTTGAAGCTGAACAAGCAGCTAGGAAATTAGAAGCTGAACAAGAAGCACAGAAGAGGGAGCACGAGTACCGGATGCGGGAACTCGAGCTCAAGAGTCAATCTAATGGAGAAACTGAGGGAGCAGTTGGAGGTTCCTCCATCCCAGGATCAACACCAGTAGGTGGACATGGGTACCATGCTATGAAGTTTCCTTTAGCGGTCTACGAGGAGGACCAAGAGAAGATTGACCAATACCTTCAACGCTTCGAGGCTATGTCAGTTGCTATGGGTCTGGAGCGTAACAAATGGAATCTTAAGCTATCCCAGGGTTTACGCGCGACCGGATACGAGGTTTATACTCGCCTGCTACCAGGACATGAGAACAATTATGACGAGTTAAAGACGGCTCTGCTGAAACGATTCGAGGTTACGTCACATACCTACCGGAAAAAATTTCGAGCAGCGAAACGAGAACCGGGGGAGTTGTTTGCCGCCTACAGTTTGCGTCTAAAATCTTATCTCCACAAGTGGATGGATTTGGCTGGGTTCGCACATGACTATGAGAGTCTGGAAGAGCTCATGGTGGTCGACCAGCTGAAGAAGCAAATGTCTAAACCTCTCAGGACGTTCCTGGGAGAACAAGGAGCGGAACGTATTGACCTCGTGACTAAATTAGCAGAACGGTTCGTCGAGGTACATGGGGAGGCAGGGGAAAACCTTTCCACCAACACCAAAAGTCAAGAGAAACATGACAAGAAGAAAGCCAAAAACTCAGGAACCAAAAAGTGGGAACCTTATGTGCAAAAATCAGAGGATAGTTCAGAGAAGAAGAAGGAGGGAAGCAATAGCACTTCAAGCTCTACACCTAAACGACCGTGGTCGGAGAAGTGGTGTTCAATTTGTAAGTCACCCTCTCACAATACGAGGGACTGCAAATCGAAGGCTAAGAACCCTCACTTCGCAGCATGTCAAGTGACTTCCAAGGAGGTTGTCACAGAAAATGCCAAGGTCAACAAGGAAGCTCGCCACCAGGAGAGCTCACTCAAGTCTGGCAATAGAAAATCTAGGACAGGGAAATGGTGCAACCAATGCCAGTCGAATACGCACAATGCTATTGACTGCAAGGGAATGTCAGGAGACACTCAATTCGTCGTGTGCTCAGGAAAACCTAAGGTGGAGCCCACCGAACAGGTCGAGGCCGAGGAAGAGACTCCAGACCAGGAAAAACCACCTGTAGTGGAATTGGTAGAGGTTAACGGTCGTCAAGTGGAGTGTTTATACGACACAGGACTGGACGGGGAGGCCGTGATTTCTGCGGATCTGGTACATCCAGAACAATTCACAGGTGAGACATTGGATATACAGCCTGCACAGAAGAGTGCTGTAGTCATGAAGTTGCCTATTGCTAATGTGGAGATTCGGTCAAGGTACGTCACCGGCACCATCAAGGCCGCTGTATTGACCGATCCCATTTTCCCAGCCATCCTAGGTTGCCGGTATGTCTTTCTGGGAATGCCCAGGGAGCCAATCCATATGGGAGCAATGCAGACTCGCTCTCAGACGAAAACGGAAGAGGCAGACGCAATTGTGACTAACCCAATGCCGGGGGAGCTACGAACTGCCCAGAGTGAGGATGATACTTTACGTCCTTGCTACAAAAAGCTGCAGAAAAGTGCTAATCCACCAGGACGGGGGCAGTACTACATGAAGAATAGGATACTCTACAGGAGAGCAGGAAGGGGAGACAACCTATACGGTCAGTTGGTCGTCCCGAAAGCTCACCGGTCCCAGATTCTTCGTATGGGGCATACCATCTCCTTTAGTGGACACATGGGTATTGCCGCCACCATGCAGCGGATTTCCTGCCACTACTATTGGCCGGGAATGACAGATGATGTGCGTCGGTATGTGAAGTCATGCCCTGAGTGCCAGAGGGTGGCACCAAAACACTGGACAGCACCGGTGATGTTGGGTGAGATGCCCATCATGAACTCTCCTTTCGAGAGGGTAGCCATCGATATCGTGGGTCCACTTCCCAGGACTAGGAAGAGGAACATGTATATACTCACAATGGTGGATTGCTGTACAATGTGGGGTGAAACCATACCGTTGACCACGATTGACTCGAAAAGAGTGGCGGACGCACTGATGGAGGCCTTTACCAGATTAGGCTTTCCGGATCAAATTCTGACGGACAATGGATCTCAGTTTTGTGGAAAACTCATGGAGGAGGTATTTAGGGTGTTTCACTCTAACCACATACATACCAGCCCTTACCACCCTCAAGCCAATGGACAAGTAGAGCGTTTCAACGGCACGTTGATGACAATGCTCAGGAAATTAGCGCAGGAAAAACCGGATAGGTGGGATGAATATATCCCAGCAGCACTCTTTGCCTATCGGGAAGTTCCTCATGGCTCAACAGGACTACCACCCGCTACGTTGCTGTTTGGTCGTCCAATCAAAGGACCGTTGGAAGCCAGGTTGAGGAGTTGGACTGAAGAGGGGACGTCAGAAGAAGTGATCTCATCCTATCAATACGTGGAGGAACTGAAAGAAAAACTCCACAAGGGATGGACTCTGGCAAATCAAAACTTGAAAAAGGCCAGGAAAAGACATGCGGCTTACTACAACCGTAGGTCTAAAGAAAGATCTCTAGAGGTGGGAGATAAAGTCTTGTTGCTACTCCCAACGGGAAACAACAAACTGGAGATAGGTTGGCAAGGACCATTTCCCGTGGAAAGGGTGATATCCAGAACCAACTATCAGATCCGGATCCGGGGAAAGTCGAAGATTTTCCATATCAATCTCTTGCGGAAATATGAAGAGAGACCCGGAGACAAGGCAGCTCACCTCATGGCAATGGCAGTTGCAGTGGAGACAGAAGTGGGAACCAGCGAGGGCAGGGAATATCCCTTGGAACACCAGGAAACCTATAGGGATGTGCAAGTGAACCCTGATCTGACCTCCCAGGAGAGGGAAAGGATAACCCAGGTTCTCAAGTCTCATAAGGAGATACTGACTGATAAACCAGGACGAACGAGGTTGGTTGAGTTCGAGATGACTTTGACCACACAGGAGCCTGTTCGCCAAAAGGTTTACCCAGTGCCATTCTCTAAAGAAAAGGCCCTGGAGGAGGAAATACAAAAACTGCTGGAGGATGACGTGATTGCACCATCCACATCCCCATACAATGTGGGGGTAGTTTTGTTACGCAAACCAAGTGGAGAACACCGGTTGTGTATAGACTACCGACTTCTGAACAGTCATACACAATTTCAGGTGGAACCTTTGCCGAATCCAACTCAGCTATTCGCTAGGCTCCATAAGGCTCGGTACTTTTCGAAGGTGGATCTGAGTCGGGGGTACTATCAGATACCAGTCAAACCGGAGATTCGACCACTGTTAGCTTTCAGTACACCCAGTGGACACTACGAATTCAAGGTCATGCCCTTTGGACTCAGCAATGCACCTAGTGTGTTTACACGCATGATGAGGACTTTACTAGATCCGTTACAGGATCCGTCCATCATCTCATTCATGGATGATATTCTGATTTCCAGTGACAGCCTGGATGACCACTTACAATCCTTGGAGAGAGTGTTTAATAAGCTCAAGGAAGCAGGGCTTACTGCTCGTCCAACCAAGTGCATGATTGGTTACCAGACTCTGGAATTTCTAGGTCACACCATCACTCCAGGACACATTGTTCCAGAAGAGAAGAACCTGGAGAAAATCAGAAATGCACCAAGACCTAAAACGAAGAAGGATGTGCGATCTTTTCTCTCGTTGTGTGGGTTCTACCACAAATTTATCCCACATTTCACTGAACTGGGAGCTCCGTTGACGGAAACCTTGAAAAAGGGATTCCCGGACCAAATCATTTGGACACCAGAATGTGAGAATGCCTATAGTCAGTTAAAGGAGGCCTTGGTCAGCAAACCTGTATTACAGCTCCCTGACCTTTCCAAACAATTTGTGTTGAGAACAGATGCGAGTGCGATTGGAATTGGAGCCGCTTTGTTACAGGAAGGAAAAGACGATGCTTCGGTTTTGAAACCTGTGGCATACGCAAGTAAGAAACTTCTACAGGCGGAGAGGAATTATTCAACTGTCGAGAGAGAGTGCTTGTCCCTTGTATGGGCAGTGCAAAAATTTCAGCCATATTTGTATGGAGTTAAGTTTCGGGTCCAGTCGGATCATCAGCCCCTGATGTTCCTGGCTACTTCTCAGAAGCTCAACGCACGTTTGATGCGGTGGTCGTTGTTACTTCAACCGTATAATTTCACAGTAGAGTACATTCCTGGGAAGGAAAATGTTGGAGCGGACTTCTTGTCAAGACACCCAGCTCCTGAAGAAGAGGAATGAATCATCTGGATTTAACTCATGGTGGAGAAGAGTGAGATGGACTACTCTCTTAAGAGGGGGGCCTATGTCACGAGCTCGCCATGAGTTAACCAGATAATAATACCGACGTTTGCTTGGCGTATATTTTCTAGGCCACAACAGCCATACTACCAGAGTAAACACAGCTGCACGGGATACATCAGGTCAGCCCATATACACATTTGGTGGTGAGTGAGGAGGAAGTGAGTGCGCTGAATCATATATCACTTTGACAAGTCATAAACATATCAGAGGGAAAACGGAAGTACTTAGCACGGAAGTAACAGTACATATGTCAATTCTGGGTTTCCGGAACATCGAGAAGATTGACGGGGTTATTGGCAACTGTTGTTGGGGGTATACAGGAACTCGCTGGCTGTTTTGCAAATCTAAACCAGTGATGACAGATCTAACATGGAGGGAGCCAGAGGGGGGATGGATCCCTGACAGGGGATGATCTGCCAATGTGCCACCTGTGTGGGGGCATAAAGGATAACGTCACGTGGCCAACTTTGGTAGTTTGCCATATAAACCCGAGTTGGGGCCAACTAGGGGGACTTGGAAATGTGGCTCTAGTCGGAGTGCAAAGGCACTGCAGTGCTTAGTGGAAATAATATCTACCGTGTGTTAATTAGTGACTTAATTTTACACGTGCCTATAATGGCAGATGTAGATATGATTGATAGGACTGCAGTAGTGCCATTTAAGGTTCCCTACCAGATCCAAGGAAACTCAACAAGTTTTTGGGAAAGAATCCAATCCCATTCGGAAGAACACCAGTTCAACAATCAATAAAGTTGCATACATAACGTAACTAAAGCTAGAAGGAAGTTGATTCACCAAAGAGAGTGATGCGTACTGATGCACCACACAGCATCAGACAGTAGTAACGAACTGAAAACATTAAGTCTAATAATTACATAGTGTGATATAATCTCGTGTAATAGAACACAAGACTTGATACTTGAGGCTAGATAGACACGAGGGAGGATCCAGTACAGTAACAATTAACATTAATCTGTGTACACACTACAAAGGACTTGTGCATTTTTTTATGAACCATAGGAACGGACATTGTGTAGGGTGCAACCGGTCCATGATTAACTGTTTATACCACCGGTGTCTATTTCGGATGTTCATGAAATGGGATTACCAGAGGTCTACCGAGGCAAATCAGTATCCAGCAGGATGGTTTCGGCGCTGGGTGAGAAGTACATGTTCTGACGTAACGGGCTGTGGTCTATCCTTGCTGGGATCAGCTGACTGGGTTGTTGTCTGAGAGTCCGATTCTACACACTTTATAGAACACGTCACACATTTTCTTCACATACACGTCTCATACACGTTACACTTTTCTTTTAATAAATTAATCTTTATTAATTTCTAGAGGCTAGAGTTGTTGAGTGTGTTGCGTTGGGGAAGTATGAGAAGGGGGCATAGTACGACAGTGAGAGAGTGATAGGAAAAGGTGTCCATAGGCTGATGGAGTGTGTTGGACGGAAGCTGGTGGATTCTCAAGAATATTGAGAGAAAAAAATAATATTATAATGTGGGTGTCGACTCTCTTCACTCCAGGGACGACACTTTAAAGGAGGACACGACAGAAACATAAAGACTGCTGATAATCGGAAATGGATGAAACAACGGTCGAGACGTGCTGACAACCAACATGTACAGACAGCACGACCTGACTGTACACATATTATACTAGGCGATTCCTTAATGAAAGGTTTATACAGCGACAGGATGGCCACATCAGACAAAGACATTGTTTCAATAATCCCACTGCCTGGGGCTGGTGTAGACCGGCTAACAGACAAGATTAGCAGGTTGGCTGTAAATCATAGCGTCAGAAGGGCAAGCGTACATATTGGCATCACCGACACCATGAACAACCAACAAATCACAGGGTCTCAACTGCTGGCACTCTTGAACGGATTACGTCACACTTTTCCTAACTCATCCATTTTCTTCTCCTCCATCATATCACCGAGTTATGGACACCAGCGCCGTCTAGCTGACATAAATAACAACATGTTGCAGAAGTTCTGTTCTCAAAACAAGATACAATTCATCAACAATACAGCATCATTCACTTCACAGGCTGGTGCACCAAAAAAGAGTCTTTACAAGGATCAAATACATTTATCTACACTGGGCACCAGTTTTCTCGCCAAGAATTTAAAATATCCAGAACGGACATACCATACATCCAATACGGGATCGCGCCGGACACTTTTAGCTACTCCTGAAACTCAAGCCAGACGACATACTCCCGTCACATCAAGTACCAATAGGACAGAAGTGTGCAGACCACTCATAACCACTGCACCTGAAATCCAAGCCAGACGGGACACTACCACAACACCAAGTCCGTTAAATACGTCGTCTTTCACACAGGAGGGTAATAATTACCAAGATATGATTCCTATTCTCCCCAGAAAGGATCCGACTCTCAGCAACAACGGCCAGCACAATCTCCTGTTAGCCACCAACCAGAGGCTCTAGTTTGTAGTCATTACATACCCATGAGACATCATCAGTACCCATTTAATTGTAATCCAGAATGGTTGCACCTCACACGGTATAGCCCAGCTACACTTCGTCAAGCACTTATAATGTCGCTATACCAACAACCAACACAACGTGGTATTTACTAGCAACTTAGGACAAAGCTACACCGGATCTCGGTACAAGAAAGAGCCTCTCCTTAAACGTTTATCTGCATATTTGGTTATAACTTGATCTAGTAACGTATTAGGTTATAAGTTATTACAAACATTGACTGGTTTTGACTTTATATTAATTGATAGTACTTAGCTGTATAGCTTTTATAATAATTCTAATTGTGTTTTCACGGTGAGTGAGGGGGTCTTCACTGCTCTTCCTTACGGATCTGTGTACGTATTTTTATATATTTACAGAGATATTACTGTTTCTCTGTACTTTAGAGTGTGGTTTTGTAATAAGTGACGTAAGTTGTATTCACTTTGTGTGTGTGTGTGTTTTGCTTTTAAACTTGTGATTACGCATTGTTGAAATGTCTAATAAGTACGAACACTGGCTCAGGAATAATGGGTTCAGAATCGGGCATGTAAACATATGCCATCTATTAGGGAAGCTGCCCGAACTATCACTTATACTTAATCAAAATTTTCACATGTTTGGCGTTAGCGAAAGTCGATTAAATGGCAACATCTCAGATGATGACATCGCTATCAGAGGTTTTAAAACCATTAGAAGAGATCCCTATCAGAAACAAGAGACGGGTATTGCAGTTTATATTTCCAACTCGCTTAACGCCCACCGCAGGCTAGACTTTGAAACCTGTGAGATTGAGTGTGTATGGATAGAGGTTAAACTTCAAAATTGCATACCGCTAGTAGTTGGCTATCTTTATCAAAACCCCAGTGCAGGAAATATCTGGTATGAAAAATTCACCACTATGATGGATGTAGTCTTTAGTAATGCTAGGGAAATAATATTGCTAGGTGACTTCAACATAGACGCTAACAAATCATACAAAACATGGGAAAACATAATAGAGTCATATAATTTCCAACAGTTAGTCAAACAAGCCACTAGAATCACTAAATCATCTGCAACACTTATAGATCATATTTATACTACGTGTGCTGATAACATCACAGAATGTAGTGTACCTATCAATGCAATGAGCGATCACTATCCAGTATGTTGCACGTGGTCGAAAAGGGGCACCAAAACTCCCAAACACAAACATATAAGCATAAAATATAGAAATTACAAAAATTTCAATCGAGACGTCTTCTTACAAGATTTGGTCAACTCATCTCTAGATTATGTTTACCAGCTTCCTGACCCAGACGATGCTCTGGACCACTGGCTAAAGACCTTTCTAAGTATATTTGATAAACATGTTCCATTTAAGGAAGTTCGTGTTAAACATCACACAAAGCCCCCGTGGATCACACAGGAGGTAGTTGAACTTATGAGAGAACGCGACAGGGCTCACAAAAATAGAGATCTAACTATGTACCGTAGTCTGAGAAACAAAGTTCAATATGTTATTCGGAAGGAAAAGAAAAACTATTTTAAGAACATAGTAATAGATAAAACCAACACTAAAGATATATGGAAAGCAATTAATACCTTGACAAACAAACACAAATCATCACAATCATTACCATCAAATCAGGTTACATGTGATCAATTCAGTAGATACTTTCAGTCCGACATAAACCAACTGAAGGCTGCAATACCAGATGCGCCTCATGACATATCTTTATTATCATCATTCTGTGAGAACAAATGCTATGGACACATTTCCTCCAACATACCGCTAATGACGACAACTGAAGTATTTACTCATCTCCGTAATCTAAAAAACAATAACTCATCAGGACTAGATGGAATTAGTAGTCGGATCCTTCGCCATGCTGCACCGGCGATCTGCGAGTCACTAACTTTTATATATAATCAATGTCTAACCAGAGGTCACTTCCCATCAGCCTTTAAAATCGCTAAAGTGTATCCTCATTTAAAAGCTGGTCCTCTAGACGATCGTCTCATGAGTAATTATAGACCAATTTCCATATTATCCTCATTATCCAAACCGCTAGAAAAGCACATCCACAAAACAACACTAGATCACTTAGTTCGCCATAAACTGATAGTTGACAGTCAGTCAGGATTTCGGCCAAAATATTCTTGCCATACGGCACTAACAAACATGATAGAAAACTGGCATCAAAATATTAACAACAATACTCTATGTGGAGCGGTGTTTATAGACTTTAGGAAAGCATTCGATATGATAGATCATACTATTCTAATTAAAAAACTAGAAACAATGAAAGTAAGTTTTAATATAGTGACATTAATAAAATCATTCTTATTAGACAGAAAGCAAGTAGTATCACACAATAAAGTTTTATCTCAAGCCATTACCATTAATATTGGAGTACCTCAAGGGTCTATTCTTGGCCCTCTATTATTTGCCATTTATATAAATGATCTTCCATTAAATCTGTCGTCGTCCTGCGATCTATTTGCTGATGACTGCACAGTATATACAAACGCTGTTGATCGTAATGTGCTAGAATTATCCTTGCAACAGGAAATAAATAGTGTAGTTAACTGGAGTTATGCAAACCGCATGCAAATTAACATTACTAAAACAAAGTCTATGTTAATAGGAACCAGGCAAAGACTTCACACTCTAAACTCGCAGAGAACTCTTCAGCTGCACATTGGCAGCACGCCCGTAGAAAGTGTTACCGAGCACAAGACACTGGGTGTTATCATAGATCAAAATCTAACTTTTAACTCACATGTTCATGCTCTAGTTAAACAAATAGCCAAAAAAGTATACCAACTTGCCAAAATTAAAAATTTCCTTGACGAAAACACAAGAAAGATATTCTATACTTCTCATATACAAACACATATTGATTACTGCTCCACTGTCTGGGATGGATGCTCCAAATCAATAACAAAACGCCTATATTCACTCCAGAAAAGGGCAGTGCGTTTAATTAATGGTGAAAAGCTTACCGACAATTCTAACCTATATAAACGTCTCCGGTTACTGCCACTCCACAAGCGCCTGCTTTTTAATAAGACCAAACTAATTCACAAAATCCTATATCAAAATGCTCCAAGCTACCTTTGGCCATTGTTTAAATATAACGCTAGACATAGCGAACGACTAAATATACTTCATGTCCCTAAACCTAGGATAGACTTATATAAAACAAACTTAGCATACTCTGCCGCTCAGTTGTGGAACAATCTTCCACAAGAAATCAAAGACACCACCAATCATGATACATACATTCGCAACCTGTTTGAACACTACCTTAGTACAGACTACATGCCCCCATAACAAACAACACAAAAAAGACAATAATGGTAACTTATCTCAAACGACAACTAGCCAAAAAACATTCCCTTATGTATGGCACGTTACACCCTCCTTAGGTATTTATAATGCCCATGTTAAACACTGCCTCAGTGAGTCATTTGTTATTGATTATTTTTCATGCGTTTTAATGTTCTTTTGTTGTCAAAAGTTGCTTCATAAGTGATGTTGAATGAAAGAATGTATGAGAGGAAATAGAGAAGAAGGGCAGAATGTCAGACGGGCCTGCGTGCCCAATTCTTAACCCTTTGAAAATAAAGACTTATTATTATTATTATTATTATTATTATTATTATACTTCACCTTGACACCGCAAAGTACAAGAGGAATAAAATGAGATAATGGACGGGCACTTTCCCGCTGTTTATGTTTCACCTCGACACCGTAAAGTACATGAGGAACAAGATTAGATGAGATGATGTAATTTACTAGGCAATTGTTATGTTCAGTTGTTTCAAACAGCTTTTTGAACTGCCGACGCTCATGCTATCGATATAACGCAAAGTAATATGTTCCCGATTCACTTACGGCTGATTTCGAACCCTCGACCTGGTAAGTCAGGGGTGTGAAACTGAGTTTACTGACCTCGTAAGCAAGGGATGAGATTACCGAAATGTGAGCTTCTTTATTAGGGACCCCAGTTCATGGTATGCGAAGATCGTTGGAAAGCTGAGTTATTCGACGTTAGCGCGAATAATTTTTTATATATTTGAAAACATGATTTTTTCAAAGTCCCCATAGCAGATTTGCAATGTGACTATATACATGGATTTTACTGTTGAAAAGGACGTCGCGGATAAGAAACATTCATCATTAAACACAAAACAAACAGACACTAAAACAGACAACAACAAACAAGCCCCGCGGTAGGTTCCTGGTGTGGGTATGTGAAGTGTTATGATAATCACATGTGGATATGTGAAGTTTTATGATCATTACAAATGGATATGTGAAGTATTAGAAACATTCCATGTGGATATGTGACGTGTTAGGACCATCACATGTTGATATGTGAAGTGTTAGGACTATCAAATATGGATACGTGAAAAGTTAGGACCATCACATGCAGTATGTGATGTGTTATGATCATCACATTTAGATATGTGAAGTGTGAGGATCATCACATGTGGATATGTGAAGTGTTAGGATCATCACATGTGGATATGTGAAATTTTAAAATCATTACATGTGGATATGTGAAGTATTTGGATCATCACGTGTGAATATGGAGTGATAGGACCATCACATGTGGATATGTGAAATGATAGGCTCATCACATGTGGATATGTGAAATGTTAGGATCATCACATGTGGATATGTGAAATGTTAGGATCATCACATGTGGATATGTGAAATATTAGGATCATCACATGTGGATATGTGAAATGTTAAAACCATCACATGTGGATATGTGAAGTATTAGGATCATCACATGTGGATATGTGAAGTATTAGGATCATCACATGTGGATATGTGAAATGATAGGATCATCAAATGTGGATATATGAAGTATTAGGATCATTACATGTGGATATGTGAAATGATAGGATCATCACATGTGGATATGTGAAATGATAGGATCATCACATGTGGAGATGTGAAGTATTAGGATCATCATATGTGGATATGTGAAATGATAGGATCATCACATGTGGATATGTGAAATGATAGAATCAATACATGTGGGTATGTGATGTGTTAGGACCATCACATGTGGATATGTGAAATGATAGGACCATCACATGTGGATATGTGAAATGATAGGATCATCACATGTGGAGATGTGAAGTATTAGGATCATCATATGTGGATATGTGAAATGATAGGATCATCACATGTGGATATGTGAAATGATAGGATCAATACTGTGGCTATGTGATGTGTTAGGACCATCACATGTGGATATGTGAAATGATAGGACCATCAAATGTGGATCTGTGAAATGATAGGATCATCACATATGGATATGTGATGTGTTAGGACCATCACATGTGGATATGTGAAATGATAGGACCATCACATGTAGATATGTAAAATGATTGGATCATCACATGTGGATATGTGATGTGTTAGGACCATCACATGTGGATATGTGAAATGATAGGACCATCACATATGGATATGTGAAATGATAGGATCATCACATGTGGATATGTGAAATGATAGGACCATCACATGTGGATATGTGAAATGATAGGACCATCACATGTGGATATGTGAAATGATAGGACCATCACATGTGGATATGTGAAAGGATAGGACCATCACATGTGGATATGTGAAATGATAGGATCATCACATGTGGATATGTGAAATGATAGGACCATCACATGTGGATATGTGAAATGATAGGACCATCACATGTGGATATGTGAAATGATAGGATCATCACATGTGGATATGTGAAATGATGGGACCATCACATGTGGATATGTGAAATGATAGGACCATAACATGTGGATATGTGATGTGTTAGGATAATCACATCTGGATATGTGAAATGATAGGACCATCACATGTGGATATGTGAAATGATAGGACCATCACATGTGGATATGTGATGTGTTAGGATCATCACATGTGGATATGTGAGATGATAGGATCATCACATGTGGATATGTGAAGTGTTAGGATCATCACATGTGGATATGTGAAATTATAGGATCATCACATGTGGATATGTGAAGTATTAGGATCATCACATGTGGATATGTGAAGTTTTACGATCATCACATGTGGATATGTGAAATGATAGGACCATCACATGTGGATATGTGAAATGATAGGATCATCACATGTGGATATGTGAAGTGTTAGGATCATCACATGTGGATATGTGAAATGATAGGATCATCACATGTGGATATGTGAAATGATAGGATCATCACACGTGGATATGTGAAATGATAGGATCATCACATGTGAATATGTGAAATGATAGGATCATCACATATGGATATGTGAAATGTTAAAACCATCACGTGTGGATATGTGAAGTACTAGGATCATCACATGTGGATATGGAGTGTTAGGACCATCACATGTGGGATAGTTTGAGGGATAGTTTGAGGGATAGTTTGAGGGACAGTTTAAACGCCCAGATATTTTTTTCCCCATTCCCTCGCTTTGAACTCCAGAGTAGTCTTACACGTGCTAGCACTTCTAGTAGCTGCCACTACTGGGGACAGCACTGGGCTGATTTTGCGTGTGGATTGGCATTCCCTATTGCCAGTGTCCCTCGCCATCAGGCGAATTCACTCCTACTTCTCAGGTACTTGTAATTTACGTCCACTAGTCAAGGACGAGAAGTCAACATTTTAGTCCAGCTGACCGTTGTAGGGGTTGACCCCGCTTCCTCGGTATCAGCACACGGGAAGTTTAAGTTGGAGCGGTCTTACCCATTTGGCCATGTTGATCTCTATGTCATGATATAATATCGAAACTCGCCCAACCACGCTCATGCAACTGTCAGTGTAACGTCCTGACCATAATATCAACGCGTCCTGCAATACAGCACTAAAAGACAAACTATAACAACTAATAAGAAGGATCAAAACAGTGACTATCTTCTCCTTGCCAACAAAGTAATCCATCCATCATGTGCCATGCCGATAAGCGTGGGCGGTCATGTTCTGCCATCTCATTCGATCACCAGAGTCGTGGATCAGCTCCGTGTTCCTGTCTCGACCAACAAAGTTATAGTTTTATGTATCTCGTCTGAAGGTGTAGGCAGAGGAAATTTAAGTTATCATACAATTTTTTTTTTGTATTGTCAATTAAGAATCAAAGATAGACAGGATCCATTTAATCTTTTCCCCAGGACATACTAGTGTGATGGAAAACGAGCAGGTTGAAAGATTGGTTGGTTCCGGACTGTTGGGTGCGTTATTTCTGCATGATAAGGCGGGAGTGGAGATTTTGGATCATAATTAAATTGTAGAAAAATAGATGTACAGTCGTATGCTACATCAACTATCTGCATCTTTTTTCTTCTGTTTCAAGTGTCTTACCATGTAGTGTGAACAATATAACACAACACAGAGTAATGCAGCTTTACAGAACAGAATAACGAACAATACAAGGACGTCGCGGCGACTAGCCTTCATCAGCAAACAAATACATACACAAAACACAACACATAATCACGGAGAAGACCCTCCTGGAATGTCCTGGTACCATGTAGTGTGGACGATCGTATAGTTTCACAGTTCTCCTATTTTCATCATTATAATCACCATAGCCTAGGGTTGCCAGATATGTGGGCACCAAAAGGAGGACATTCTAAAACAAAAAGGAGGACAAAGAAGGACATATTGAATGTTTCATTTGAATCGTTCCAGATTAAACCCACAATCAGTACAATTTTTTTACAATAGCTGCTGATAAGAGTATCTTACTGTTAGTGAATCGACCAAGAAACAATCGTGTTAAAAATATAAATATAAAACCAATTGAGGCCTTTTTCAAAATGCTAAAAAAAAAAACATTATTTAAACAGCCGATTGTAAATTATTACCTTATAATCTTTATTAATTACTCAACGTACTTCTCAGAGTAGCCAACATTTCGTAGAAGATTCTCGTTAGCAATCACATATGCATAAAACTTTTCACAGGTAAGATTCTTCAAATCGTACTTTGTGAGAATGATGCCCTTTACAGAGTCGAGTAAGAGTCTGTTGCTTTCCTTTGTCCCTTGAGTAATTGAATATCTTCAAGACAATAGATTCAACGTCAATCTGCATTAAATCTGCGCCGTGTTGGACGCAGTTGTGCAGAATATGAGCAGAACACCCAACGCCTACTAATGGCTTGCTCAAGGCTTCCTTCAAATGCGAGAACACATGTTTGCCTTCTCTTCTGTTAATGCCTCCAAAATTCACATTGGCATTGTTACCAGCAAAAGCAACACATTTGGAGTACAAATCCTGTTTTTGGAGTGTTATATAAATATACTGTGATATAGTTTCTGAGGTTTCATTTGGTGAGTTGTCTAACTCGAGAATCTTAGTTTGGATTCCACCTGCTTTCCGGTCAAAGTATTGAACAATGATCGGAAATATTTTCTGCCTACCGTGATTGCTAGCATCTATCGAAAGACCGAAACATGAAATACCACTTAAAGATTTATCAAATTGATCAACAGTGTGGAGGCCAATTATCTGGTTTATTATTGCTTCAGTCTTTGTTTTTTCACAAGCAATATTTTTAGCAATTTCTGAATCTTCAAATAATGTGTGCATCGAACCAGCTGTGCAGGTCATCGAGTTGTAAGACTGATGATGACAAACTATGAAATGCCAAAGTTGCTTCAGCCGCATGTGCTTTCAGCAACACCTTTGAGCACTTAGGCTGGGAAAAAAATACGTCAATTTGTTAGATGGCGCGGGCACTTTGATTAGGTTTCTATGTCTCTCACTGTCAACATAGTGCTCCAAGTCAGTAGCTCCTTTGTAGGCAACGGACAAGTAACTATCGCAAATCGTACATTTTGCCCCATTCTCGTTGCGCCATTCAACGAAGCATGGAAGCATATTTTTCATAATGTTCGAGAATTTTCATTTTCTCTTCGTAGAAGACATTTTCATAAACATAGACAGCAACAATTACAAATTTTAAAAATAAAATATTTTAATTTGCGTCTCTCTTACCGGAACCGGAAATAACATTAACATTTTGACCATAGAGACTACAGCATTGTTAGTGTTGCCGAACAGAGCAACAGATAGATTCAAATTATACAAATAATTGGTGTTTCACATTTGGTATAAATAGGAAAATTAAATAAATATTATTAAGCAATGGGTTTTAATAAAGAATGTAAACACACGGTAGAGTGTAGATACATTGTAAGTTGTAACAACAATACATAAAAAATTATAACATAAAATATAACAAAAGCCGGACATTTTAAAGGTTGTTAGTTTTGCCTGCCGGAGGGAGGACATTAGGCTAAAAAGAAGGACAGGGAGTGTTCACAGAATCTGGCCGACACTCAGAACTCATATAATCAGACTGCAGCTGATACCATTAGAAATTGAGACTCTTCGCTTGCTATTGAAGAAGCGAACGAAGGAATCACGTGTGGGACGGTCTCGAGTGCTGTGATTATATTGTAGAAAAAACAGATGTACAGTCGTAGTGCTATATCAACTATCTGTATCTTTCTCTTCTTTTTCGTGTCTTACCATGCAGTGTGGACTATCATGTCACTTCACAGTTCTCGTTGTTTCATTATTATCATCAACATAGCCTAGACCAGTGTTTCCCAACCTTTTTTGTGCTATGTCCCACCTAAGCCTTTCTAAAATTCTTATGCCCCCCCCCCCCTCTAACATATACATTATTTTTAATATTCAAAAATTGATATGTTCACTAAAGAAACTTGAATGATAGGTTTTAGGAAGTAATCACTAGGAAATTATTGAGCAAACACAGTAAGCACATTTTCAAAACATATAATGGAGAACTGAAATTCAAGTACAAAATAAATTTAATGAAAGATTTTTTTCTATATTATTTTAATTATTAGTAATTATTTATTATTTAAATTTAGTGAGATCCTTGCGCTTGATGCTTGCTGCAAAGAGATTTTATGTCAGGTTCCAATTTAGTCATCTTCAGTCTCAAGTTTCCCCGTTTTGTTATATCCAGCCGATTTCTTCCATTTTCGAATTGCCCCCCTTAACAATCGAATTGCCCCCCTGTGGGGCGTGGGCCCCACGTTGGGAAACACTGGCCTAGACAGAATGGTTCGGCAGGGAGTATTCAGAGAATCTGGTCGACACTCAGAACCTAGAGGAAAGTCCAGACGAACTCATAATCAGACGGCAGCTTGTACCATTAGGATTAATACTCTTCGCTTGCTATTGAAGAAGAGAACGAACTAATCACATATAGGACAGTCTCCAGTTCTGTGATTTTGGTTCTTGACTCAAACTCAATATTTTTGTGACACCCTGACATCAAGAAGGCTAAGACTGAAAGAGCCTTGATTGTGTATATCAAACGATCCGTATT
>OY992885.1:88194424-88231924 GCA_963921405.1 Cepaea hortensis
TTTTGACTACTTATATGAATTAAATGAAATGCTCCCCACCAGGGAATGGGTGAAGCCGGGCCGGGTCAGACAGACTGACAGACAGACAGACAAGCAGATAGACAAACAGATAGACAGACAGACATATAGTCGGGAACGGGAACGGGAGCTTAGATGACTACTTATATGAATTAAATGAGATGCTACCCATCAGGAGCTGGGCGAAGCCGGGCCGGGTCAGACAGACTGACAGACAGACAGGCAAGCAGACAGACAGATAGATAGATAGATCCCCGCCAGGTCCTGGGCGAAGCCGGGCCGGGTCAACTAGTGTATATATATATATATATATATATATATATATATATATATATATATATATATATATATGTATGTATGTATATATGTAATCCATCCATCATGTGCTATGCCGATAAGCGTGGGCGGTCATGTTTTGCCATCTCACTCGATCACCAGCATTTACTTTTTCATCTTCCCTTTGGTCTCTTCCCTTCGATCTTGCCAGTTGTCACCAAGTTCTCCGATTCATTTCTTCTCATAACATGCCCAAAAAATTTTGACTGTCTACGTCAGTGTTTCCCAACCTTTTTTGTGCCATGCCCCACTTAAGCCTTTCTAAAAATCATATTGCCCCCCTCCCCCGCCCCATGCCCCCCTCAACATATACATTATTTTTAATATTCAAAAATTGAAATGTTCACTAAAGAAACTTGAATGATAGGTTTTAGGAAGAAATCACTAGGTAATTATTGAGCAAACACAGTAAGTAAATTTTCAAAACATATAATGGAGAACTGAAATTCAAGTACAAAATAATTTTAATGAAAGATTTTTCTATATTATTTTAATTATTAGTAATTATTTATTATTTAAATTTAGTGAGATCCTTGCGCTTGATGCTTGCTGCAAAGAGATCTTATGTCAGGTTCCAATTTAGTTAACTTCAGTCTCAAGTCTCCCCGTTTTGTTATATTCAGCCGATTTCTTCCATTCTCGAATTGCCCCCCTTAACAGTCAATTTGCCCCCCTGTGGGGCGTGGGCCCCACGTTGGGAAACACTGGTCTACGTCTAATTTCTCTAATCAGTTTACAAGCTTCATTTGTTTATAGGACTTGTTCATTGGATTTTCTGTCTGTCCATGGTATTCTTTGCATTTTCCTAAGAAACCACATTTCCACAGCCATCAGATGTTTTTCAGCTTGTCTGCTCATTGTCCACGCTTCACATCAATATAAAAGTACAGGTTCAATGTAGCACTCGAACTCTCTTCTCTCGTTTCAATTAATATCTTTTTATTGGTCAGTATGTTTTATCTTGCAAAAGGCTACCTTCGCAATGGCAATATATATATATATATATATATATATATATATATATATATATATATATATATATATATATATATATATATATGTGTGTGTGTGTGTGTGTGTGTGCGTGCGTGCGTGCGTGTGTGCGCGTGTGTGTGTGTGTGTGTGTGTGTGTGTGTGTGTGTATGTGTTCAGACAAGAACGAGGAACTGTTGAAATGATTTTCGCTGCAAGGCAGCAAGAGAAATGTCAGGAACAGAAATCTGAAATGTGCTCCACTTTCATTGACCTTACCAAGGCTTTTGATACAGTCAGCAAAGAAGGACTGTGGAAGATTATGGCAAAATATGGCTGTCCACGAAAGTTTGTCCAAATAGTGCGGCTATTTCATGATGTATGCAGGCAAGAGTACAGGAAAATGGTGAATTGTCTTAGCCCTTTCCTGTCACCAATGGAGTGAAGCCAGGATGTGTCCTGGCACCAACACTGTTCAGCCTCATGTTTTCAGCTATGCTGACGAATGCCTTTGAGAACAATGACATTGGAATAGACATCAACTACCGCATGGATGGAAAGTTGTTCAGTCTCTGAAGGCTGAAAGCTAAAACCAAAATTAACAGCGACACCGTCAGAGAGCTTCTGCTTGCTGGTGATTGCGCTCTATATGCCAACACAGAGGCGGACATGCGACACAATGTTTCAGCTTTCTCATATGCCTGTGCCAACTTTGGGCTCAATATCAACTTGGAGAAGACCGTAGTTATGTTCCAGTCAGCTCCAGGGAATAATCACACGGTGCCGAATATCAAGGTGAATGGTCATAGTCTAAGTGTTATGGAAAAATTCACCTATTTTGGCAGCACTGTGTCACAAGCTGCCTCAATTGATGACGAAGTGAATGCAAGAATCTCCATGGCCAGCGCGGCCATTGGCAGAGTGTACAAGAATGTATGGGACAGAACTGGAATAAGCCTGCAAATAAAGCTGAAAGTCTACAAAGCAGTTGTATTATCCACACTGCTATATGCTTGTGAAAACTGGACTGCGACACGCTAGGAAATTAAACCACTTCCACACAGTCTGCCTTAGGAAGCTATTGAAGATTAAATGGCAAGACAAGATCCCAGACACTGAAGTTCTAGAAAGAGCGTCCATGCCCAGTATCCACACTATTCCTAATGAAGAATGAGATTCACTGGGCTGGTCAGTTTAGTTTAGTTTAGTTTAGTTTAGTCGATGGATCAACAACACGGCACACGGTTTTAACCCATAAGTGCTCCGTTTTCCTCCTAACTCAAACCTGAGTGGAGAAACTCAGCTCGGTGCACGAACTCCGTAGCACCGGCGAGGTTCCTGAAATACTTTGGGTAGATTTTTAACTCGAAATTTTGCCCTGGCCGTTAGGCTACTCTTTTTCGATTTACAACAGCCAAGGGATATTTTACGTGCGCAACAATACACACGGACGTCCGATCTCACTACCCAGTGACCAGGGGAAATTTTATTACTAGAAGGCCACGTGAAAAAATCCTGGTTCTCACCGGGGCATGAACCCGGGACCTCCAGCATTCGAGGCGGACACCATATCTAAAGACTACTCAGCCCGCCATGGGCTAGTCATTTAACTCGTATGCCATATCCCAGGCTCCCTAAATGAATTGTTTACGGCGAGCTGCGTTGTGATAAACGCTCCCAAGGCGGCCAGAGGAAACGCTTTAAAGGCACTTATAAACTCACTGAAAGCTTTTGGAATTCATCTTGACACCCGGGAGACTGCTGCCAAAGACCGAAATTCGTGGCGTACATCTTTACTCAATGGTGCAGTTACCTTGTGAAGCAACCAGGACTGCAAGAGCTGTGAAGAAAAGGCTGGACAGAAAAACCACTGCAGGAGATCCTCCTCCTGGAACGTCAAGCATTCTTTGCGCACATTGTCAAAGAACATTTCGAGCCAAAATAGGCCCTATCAGCCATCTTAGAACTCACAGCTCCATACTTTCAACCCCACTAGATGAAATGAGTAGTCATAAAAAAGTGGCGGGTATGGAAAGCCTACATACAACTTCAAATGATAATGGATGGAGAGTCATCAAACTAGCAAAGCCAAAGGACTGCAGATTAGCAGTACCAGACTACAAAGAAAGGATATACAACAAACAAACTTGGAAATCATGTGACGAGAGAACCTATAATCAAATAGATTACATTTTAATTAACAAAAGAAATGAATCAAACAATCAAAAAGTTAGAAGTTATAGAGGAGCTGAGTGCCACAGCGACCACTTCCGCGTTTTAGCAAAATTTAAGATAATTTCTTCTTCTTTCGTTCGCTTGAAATACATCTATAACTGCAATGTTGTCTTCTGTATGAATCTAAGTCTTTTTAGTTCACTCAGCGGTCCATAGAGTTTATCTTCCACTGTTGTCTCTCTAGGCCAGAATGTTCGCCTGGATATGTTGTAGTTTGGGCAGTCTTGGAGTATGTGCTCTGCTGTCTGCGGCGCCAAACCACATGTGCACATGGCTGAGTCACCAATCTTGAATTTTGGATACATGTAGTTGCGCAGTCTGTTGTGTCCTGTTCTAAGGCACAGAATAATGACTTGTTCTGGTCTGTCCATAACGTGGTAGTCGTCGTGAGCAGGTTTTGGTGGCCTTCTGACTGATTTGATCATTCTTTTCTTTAGGTGCTATGTAATGGGCACATCAGGCTGTTCCTCTTTTGCTCCTTCCTTAGCCATTGATCAGCTCTTTTATTTCCGGGTTCTCCACAGTGGGTTGGTATCCACTGCATGGTGACTTTATGCTGACTGCTAAGTTCAGAAAGTAGTGTCCTTAGTACTGGCAATTTCCCAGATAGGAGCGCCTCCAGCACCGATTTTGCATCTGTCAGTATCACCACAGGTTGTGTACCATGGCTGGTATTTAGTAATTTCTCTGTTGCTATCTTGATTGCCTCAATTTCAGCATCATAGTTATGGCAATACTTTCCTGTTGGAACTCTGGCCGTGTCCCTAGTATTATTTGTGTATTATATGTGCACTCCCGCTCCTCCATTTCGGACAGCATTTTATGCTGACCCATCTGTGTAGACTCGGATCCAGCGGTCCTGTGGGTATTCGTCATCAAGGAAGCTGAGAGTGGCTGTTTTGCGCTGTACACTGTTCTGTTCTTCCTTGTCAAATATTCCTCGCACTTTAGTCTGGATTTGTAGTGATAGTCTATGTGCATCTTTCCATGGAGTTCGCTCTGGAATAGTTGTCAGGGTGATACCAACTGTGGGCAGATCGGTGGTTTCTCTGCAGAGTCGTTTCGCCTGGTGGATAAAACTACTTCTTTTCAACCGCCCCATAGCTAAGTATTCAAATCGGTTCTTCATAGGGTGGCCTGGCAAGCTGTGGAACATTTCTGCTTGTATTAGTGTTTTTGTATCTCTGCGCTCTCTCAGTGCTTGGATCTTCCTCATTTTCTCCATTGCTACTATAGGGGTTGATCTCATCCCTCTTGTGGTGACTCTAAGAGCATGATTCTGCACCCTGTCCAGCTCTTGTAGTGTGGTATTTGATGCTGAACACCACGCAGTTGACCCGTATTCCAGGTGTGGTCGTATGCTCTGTTGATAAACTTTGCTAAGTATTTTCCCACTGGCTCCCCATGTGGTTCCACTTAGCTTTCTCAGGATGGCTATTTTCCTTCTGGCTTTTTCTACTGCGTTTTTGATGTGTTTTCTCCATGTCAGCATGGTATCAAATGTTACTCCAAGGTATGTTGGTTTTTTATCTTCTCTAAGGGGTGTTCCGTTTATCTGGATGCTCCCTGCCTTTTGTTTCGGAGAGAGGGTAAATAGAGTGGTGCTGCATTTGTCAATGTTTATGCTGACACACCATCTATCCGCCCATGTAACAAAAGCATATACAGCTCTTTGTAGCGATATGGTGGCTTCTGATGCATGTTCATTTGTGCTCCACAAAACCAGGTCATCAGCGTACGTTGCTGCTTTAATTCCATGCGGTAGATTAGCAACAAGATCATTGATGAAGATTAGATAAAGTGTGGGCGACAAGACTCCGCCCTGGGGAACACCGTGACGCAGTAGTACTTTCTTGCTCTTGAGTCCGTCTATCTGTACTCTGGCTCTTCTGTTGTGCAAGTATGCTTTCACCCATTTGTACATTCTTCCATAGACTTTGCAGTTTCTCAGTTTATTCATCAGACCTTCTTTCCAGACCTTGTCAAAGGCTTTCTTCAGATCTATCCATGCCGCAAGCACCAGCTTCTTCTCTTGGAATGCATCCTCAATTTCTTGAGAGAGGTAGATTGTCTGATCTTCCGTAGAGTAGCACTGCCTAAAGCCACCTGTTGTGGCACAAGGATGTTTTCACTTTTAATGTACTACTGCAGTCTGTGATTGATGATGCGCTCCATTGTTTTGCAGAGACAGCTGGCGAGGCTAAATGGTCTGTAGTTGGAGGCAATGGAACTATCTTTCCCTGATTTTAGGAGGGGTATCATAATTGCTTCTCTCCAAACTTGTGGAACACTGCCTAAGATCTATGTGTTATTGAAGATCTGCAATAGCTTTGCTTTAGCTTCTATTCCTAGGTTCCTGATCATTTCATTGGAGATACCATCAGGTCCAAGTGATTTTCTCATTTTCAGTTTTGATATGGCTAGCTCCAGTTCACTGTTTGTGATAGGTGCCTCCATGACCTCATGTAGTATGTCATTCTGTCCTGTATGTTGCAATTTCTCTCGAATCTCTTGTTGTTAAGATAAAACTTAAGAAGGCTTTCTATACTAAACCACAAAGATTACAGCCAACATATAACAGAGACAAACTACAAGAAATTACAGTCAAAGAGAAATTTACAGATGAAATAAAATGTAAACTTGAAACTCTGCAAAACCCTTTGGAGGAAAGCGTTGACCAAACATGGTTGAACATCAAGAATACAATTCAATCTACCGCAGAAGAATGTCTCGTATGTTAACCACGCATAGAAAGAACAAATGGTTCAATCAAAAATGTGAAGAAGCAGTCATTAGGAAAAATAATGCCAGACATTTATGGTTAAATGACATCAACAACATCCAAAAGGAAGAGCAATATAGAAATGAATGTAAAGAGGCTACAAAAATAGTTCGACAGCAGAAGCGAGAATACATGTGTAATATAATCAAAGATATGGAATCTAATCATCAGTAAAACGAATCCAAAAAGTTTTTTAAAGAACTAAAGTCAATGAAACGAGGGCGCCAACACAACACATATGGTTTAAAAGACAAAAATGGGAATATGATAAATACCAATGAGGAAATGTGCAACACATGGAAAGAATATTTTGTTGAATTACTAAATTGTGAAGCTCCAAGTAGCACTTTCCCACAGGAAGACGTTCTAACGTGTGAACCACAAATTGAAGAACCTGCATTTGAAGAAATCATATATGTAATCACACGACTTAAAAACAATAAGGCAACTGGGGCTGATGGAATTGCTGCTGAATTTATAAAGGCAGGTGGCCATGCATTACATCTAAAGCTATACGAACTAATAATACAAATCTGGAGGACAGAAGAATTACCCCATGACTGGAAAGAGTCATTATCCATATTTATCTTTAAGAAAGGAGACAAGTTCCAATGTGAAAATTATAGAGGAATATCACTACTGTCCACAAGCTATAAGATACTATCCACAGTATTACTAAATATACTAAAACCATATTCAGAAGACATATTAGGTGACCACCAGGCGGGTTTTAGACAAAACAGATCAACAATAGATCAGATATTTATCTTACGACAAATAGCCGAGAAAAATTGGGAATATAAAAGAGATCTCAATAACATTTTTGTGGATTTTAAAAAGGCTTATGATAGTGTCCATAGGAATAGTCTATGGAATGCTATGCAGGAATTTGGAATGCCAAGGAAGTTAATTAACATGACCAGACTATGCATGGAAGATACTTATAATATAGTAACATATAAAGACAGGAAATCGGACGCTTTCCAAATAACATCTGGCTTGAAACAGGGTGATGCACTATCGCCGCTACTCCTCAATCTGGCTCTAGAGAAAATTGTAAGGAAAGTAAAGGAGGAATGTGATATTGGATGAACATCCAAGCTGCTTGGTTATGCAGATGATATAGATATTATAGGGGAAAATGAACAAAAGACATTGGAAATATTGACTCACTTAAAGGAAAAAGCCCAACAGATGGGGCTGGTTATCAACCAAGATAAGACAGAATATATGGTAATTTCAAGAGAAGGAATGGCTAAAAACTCTGGCCACATACAGAACGGAAACATATAAATACTTGGGTACAATCTTCAACTGCTCCAACATCATAAGGGAAGAAATACAAAATAGAATCCATTCTGGAAATAAGATATACTATGCACTACAACATCTACTAAAATCAAATGCGCTATCTCGTAACATCAAAATCCCAATATACAAAACACTGATCAGACCAGTTGTGCTGTATGGCTCTGAAACCTGGAGTACAACGAAAGGAGACGAAGCCTTGTTACAAACCTTTGAGAACAAAGTTTTAAGACGCATCTTTGGACTCATTAGGGATACACAAAGTGGAGAGGGGGAAAGAAGAAGTAACAAAGACATTTATGATCTGTTTAAGTCCCCGCTAATCAATGGTATCATGAAGGCTAATAGGCTACAATGGCTGGGGCATATAGAAAGAATGGAAGATAATAGGGAAACAAAACTCGCTTACACTCAGGAAATAAATGACCGTAGACCCCGAGGTAGACCAAGAAGACGGTGGAGAGATAATATACATACAGACCTACAAGCACTTGGAATCAACGACTGGCAAGAGAGATCAACCAGAGAGACGAATGGAGACCGATTGCATCTGCAGCAAAGAAACTCAGTGGCTCGGAACGCTGAAGAATATATATATATATATATATATATATATATATATATATATATATATATATATATATATATATATATATATATAGAGAGAGAGAGAGAGAGAGAGAGAGAGAGAGAGAGAGATCCAGAAATAATATTCGTAGGTTATAATATAAATAATATACGCTTTGCAGATGACACCGCATTGATAGCGGATAATGCAACAGATCTACAACAATTGTTGGACATTGTAGTAATAGAAAGTGCAAAGAAAGGTCTCTCCTTGAATATAAAGAAAACAGTAACAATAGTGATATCAAAGAAACAGGTGACACCCAAATGTGAAAAAGAGATAGAAGGGAAAATTCTTCACCAAGTGGATAGTTTTAAATATCTAGGGACATTTATAAGATCAGATGGAAGATGCACAACAGAGATTAAAAGCAGAATAGGGCAAGCAAAAGCTGCATTTCAGAAAATGAAGAATATCGTATGCAATAAGTCATTGAATGTAAGAAAGAGAGTGCTGAAGAGCTATATAGAACCTGTTTTGCTGTATGGCTAGGAATGTTGGAATATAAATGAACAAATTAGGAAGAGATTGGAAGCAACAGTGATGTGGTTCCTTAGATGAATGTTGCTAATTCCATGGACTGCCAAAGTAACTAACAACGAATGCCTGAAAGAGGCTAAGGAAACTAGAACATTATGTACAATAAGAAAGAGACAAACAACTTTTTTTTTGGCTACATGATGAGAAGAGAGGCATTGGAGAACATCGTGACAACTGGAAAGACTGAGGGGAAGAGAGGCACAGGCAGACCACGAAAAATGATGGTACATGGATTACGACAGTGGCATGGAGGAATATCAAAGGTAGAGTTGATCCAGAAAGCCAAAGATCGAGATTTGTGGAGAGTCATGAACGCCAGTCGGCATGGCACTTGATGATTACGAAATATATATATATATATATATATATATATATATATATATATATATATATATATATATATATATATATATATATATATATATATATATAAGGGAGAAACAATAAATCTGAGAGGATTAATTTCTTGGCTGCAATCTAGATTGATTGCACCTGCGTTTTTAGATCCGCTTTGCCCTCCCCATTAATATAAGTAATCGATTTATAATCCCTTTTCTTAGTATCCCAGCAAAGTCAAATCGCTTGCTGGGGATTGAATGAAAAAGACAAACCGTGTACCTCTTCACATCAGACATACGCATGCAGTGTTAAAATGCTTGCTTTAGGAATATTCAACAGGCGTAAACATTTCAACAAAGAAGTCATTGATGGATTGTTGATATTAACCGCCCTGTGATAGAGGCGCTCGACGGCCAGGTTATGTGGATGGAGGATACAATTGGATATGCTGAAACTAAGTATTTGAATCTTTATATTTCTTTATCTCTCACCTTCTATCTCTCTGTCCTCCTTCTCTTCTGTCTGTCTGTCTGTCTGTCTGTCTGTCTGTCTGTCTGTCTGTCTGTCTGTCTGTCTGTCTGTCTGTCTGTCTGTCTGTCTGTCTGTCTGTCTGTCTGTCTGTCTGTCTGTCTGTCTGTCTGTCTGTCTGTCTGTCTGTCTGTCTGTCTGTCTGTCTGTCTGTCTGTCTGTCTGTCTGTCTGTCTGTCTGTCTGTCTGTCTGTCTGTCTGCCTGCCTGCCTGCCTGCCTGCCTGCCTGCCTGCCTGCCTGCCTGCCTGCCTGCCTGCCTGCCTGCCTGCCTGCCTGCCTGCCTGCCTGCCTGCCTGCCTGCCTGCCTGCCTGCCTGCCTGCCTGCCTGCCTGCCTGCCTGCCTGCCTGCCTGCCTGCCTGCCTGCCTGCCTGCCTGCCTGCCTGCCTGCCTGCCTGCCTGTCTGTCTGTCTGTCTGTCTGTCTGTCTGTCTGTCTGTCTGTCTGTCTGTCTGTCTGTCTGTCTGTCTGTCTGTCTGTCTGTCTGTCTGTCTGTCTGTCTGTCTGTCTGTCTGTCTGTCTGTCTGTCTGTCTGTCTGTCTGTCTGTCTGTCTGTCTCTTTCTCTCTCCTCGTCTTCTATATCTTTCTCTCTTCCTCTCTCTTACACACACACACTCTCACAAACGCTTGCTCTTACACAACATTCGCACACACACACACACACACACACACGCACACACACACACACTCTCACACTCACACACACACACACACTCACACACACACTCTCACACACAGACTTACACTCACTCAGACTCACACACTCACACATACACACAATTACACACTTACTCATCCACAAAAATATTTACCCAAGTAACAACAGTAACAACGCCGGTCTCCCTGGCCTAGGTGTTAACGTCTTTCTCCGTAATCCCGTATATTCTCGTGAGTAACGTAACCTGCGCGAGAATCGGTAGCGGTTCTCGCCGCGTTGGTAACTTAGGGGTATGCGAGCCAGCCGCTCAGAAAGCAATGACAAACTACTTAGCGCAGTCTTGTCTAGTACACCAACAGCAGCTGAAAAATGCCGACGTTGACTTCAACGTCCTGTAAGGGATATGCAAAAAAAAAAAAAACAACAACAACAACAATAAAGTAGAGCACTGCCTTCTCACGACATGAGGCGTAATGAATATATGGTGCTAGACTCATGGTTTATTGTATAGACCAGGGATCTCCAAACTACGGCCCGCGGGCCGGATCCAGCCCTCGACGTCAGTTCATTAGACTCGCCGACGGTACTCGAATGTGCTTGATAAAACGATGGAACACGAGACGTTGTGATACAATTTAAATTTAAATTGTATGTTTAGAATACTAGGAGATATTTACACTTGCGAGACCTCCTGGCAGCTATGTGTTTATTGTAATGTTTCTATTGTAATGTTACTCTATCAGCGTTCACGCCGGAAACGACACACCGAAGCGACACAACAAGCGACTAACGACGACAACTGCTAAATTTCGACATAATTCAAATAGAAAGGAGATTTTTACAACTTGGAATGTTACAGGTCTAGGATATAAGGAACCAGCTCTCGTAGAGTTCATGAAACAATCAAATATTCAATTATTAGGACTCGCAGACACTAGGAAAAAGGGGCAGAACACGAAAAGAACACACGAAAGTTACGTTATTATATGGAGTGGCGTCGATCAGCTAGCTACAGCTAAACATGGAGTGAGTTTTTTGTTGCATCCAGACAAAGCGAAAGCCATTATCAACACTAAATTTATATCAGAAAGGATAATACTAGTACAGATCAAAGAAGGAAAAGAACAACAACTTTTATACAAACATACGCCCCATGTAATGACACTTACAGTGACGAAGACAAAGACGAATATTTTGATAAACTTGCAGACACGTTAAATAATGTCAAGGAGACAGATTAACTAGTTGTGATGGGTGATTTTAACGGACGAATAGGCACACGAAGAACACCGTGGGAGGATTGCATGGGGCCATTCAGCGACACAGAGACTGATTGTAACAGCAATGGTCAACATCTACTCAACATATGTTCGGAACATGGACTAATAATAACAAATAGTTTTTTTCAACATCGTCGTAGCCACACCAAAACCTGATATAAATGGAATGACATAGATCAAGCATCGCAAATTGACTTTATTCTAAATAGGAAACCAGACAGAAGGCTACTATTAGATTCAAGAGCACTCCCAAATACAGATGTTGATACTGATCACAAACCAGTCATAATAAAAAAGATTTCACAACACAGAAAAATAAGAAACAAAAAGGTAACAACACATGTCATCAATTATAGGAGGCTGCAGGAAAATACGGTTAAAGACGAATTCAATCAAGAAATCCAAAACCTACATAAGAACATCCCTGATGACCAGTCAAGCGTAGATAAGGAATGGACATGTTTCAAAGCTGCCATGCTCGACACACTGAAAAATATTTGTGGAACAAAGAAAGTAGGGCAGGACAAAAGATTAAGAACAGCCTGGTGGAACAACGAAGTTAACGATAGCATATTCAAAAAGAAGGTAGCATTCAAAAAGTGGATCACAACTAAATCTGAACAGGACTATATTACTTATAGAATAGCACGACGTAATGCCAAACGAACAATTAGAGCATCTAGAGATAAATCCTGGAGAATATACGGTGAACAGATGGCGACCCTTAGCAAAGACTGCCAAAGAGAATTTTATAAACGTGTCACCACAATTAGAAACAGAGATGCATGTTACAACCCAACCACCATCATAAACAGCAAAAGAGGTATACCGATATTTAATCCACAACAAAGACTAGCAAGGTGGGCAGAATACTTTCAAGAACTACTTAACCCCACACATAACATAGAAAACCTCACTTTTGTGCCTAAAAGCCAGGGACAGCAAGAACCAAATTTCATACCTACAGAAGTCAAAGCAGTTATACAGAAAAGTCCTAAAAACAAATCACCAGGTCCAGATGGAATAACCACAGAAGCTGTTCAGGCCTGTGGGGAATAATAATTAATAATTTTGTTGCATATCCCTTACGGGACGTTGCAGTCAACACCAGCATTTTCAGCTGCTGTTGATGTACTAGGCAAGTGTTACGTTCAGTAGTTTGCCATTGCATTCTGAACGACCGGCCCCTATACCTTTTTCGAAAAAAACCAGCACCGCTGTGTTTCGAACCCGGGTATACGGGCTCACAAACCGCGTTCGCAAGCCCTTAGCCACAGAACATAGCATGGGAAGAAAGAAAAGTCCCAGATGATTGGCAACAGGCAATATGGAAAAAAAGGCAATATGAGAGAGTGCGAAACATACTGAGGTATATCACTCATGAGCCATATAGGGAAAATGTGTGCACAACTTTTGGAACAAAGAGCTAGACTAATAGTTGAACAACAGTTAAGCAAAGCACAATTCGGTTTTCGGAAAGGTAAAAATTGCACTGATGCACTATTTACACTTAGACAAATTTGTGAAAAAACTATCGAATATAGTGACCAGCAGAATATTGTGTTTGTGGATCAGGAAAAGGTTTTCGATAGAGTAGACAGATACAATTTATGGACCATTCTTGAAGACTATGGGATAGAAGGGCAACTGCTAGAAAACATCATAGCCATGTACCATTCGAGACAAAGTGCAGTAAGAACACAAGAAGGTATATCAGATATGTTCACAGTCAATACAAGAGTGAGGCAGGGATGTGTGCTCTCTCCCCTGCTATTCTATATGTACATGGACAGAATTTCCAAAGAAGCAAGTCTCGACAGAACAGATTCAGAAAATTTAGAACTCTTTACTCCAGATGAAACAACTGACCCACAGGGAATAAATGAACTTCTTTTTGCAGACGATCAGTGCCTGTTTTACAGCGATGAGGGCAGACTACAAAATCATATTACTAATCTGAGTTCAACAAGCAGCAGATACAATATGAGTATAAACACAGCCAAAACCGAAGTAATGCAAGTTAGCAGATCGCCAGGCCCACTAAGTATACAGATAAATAACACACCTCTGAAACAAGTTAAAGAATTCAAATACCTTGGAAGTATGATCACAGAAGATGGCAGATTGGACAGAGAAATTGAAATCAGATGTCAAAAAGCTAGTGCACTTACGTATCAACTATCATCCTTACTGAAAAATCCAAACATACCCATGTCCGCAAACCGACAGATAATAAACAGCATATTCGCACCAACCCTATGCTACCAATCTCGAACCTGGACTTTATCCAAATTACACCTTCTCAAAATCAACACCTGCGAAATGAGATGCCTGAGGAGAGCTGCCAACTTAACAATCCAAGACCGAGTAAGAAATGCTACTATCAGACAGACTGTGGGATCAACACCTTGAGCCACATTTATTGAAAGACAGAAGTTCAAGTGATTTGGCCATGTCGTTAGAATGCAACATCAGCAACTACCATCACTGGCCTTACATCAAAGATCATCTGCGACGAGACCACGAGGACGTCCAAGAAGAAAATGGATTGACGACATCAGAGACATTGTACAACCACACGGAATGACACTATCCAGTGCCGTCCACCGGGCGCTGGAACGCAAATTATTCCTCCCCACGACGCTTGATGGCAGAAATGGAAGATGATGATGATAATGTAAAGTTTGCTCATTTCGCGTCATCTTAAGTCCTTCCCCGGCTCGTGGTAGCTCCGCATACGCTTTGACGCTACCATGGTTTCCATGGCAAAACACAAAAACACATCTTTCCCGCCCCAGATGCGTCCAGTTGTCAACTCGGGCCCGATGTTCCAGAAATATTTACTTCTTTTTGCCTGCCATCTATTTTATAGGTATTAACAAGGATTTCTTTGTTTTACATTGATAGGTAAGTGAACTACAAGTGTGAATAGAGGCAATAAAGTAGCAAATATAGCATAACAATGCCATAGAAGCCTCGTGTTATTACGAAAATATTATTCCAAGCTCAGAAAAATTCCCCGGTCAAGGTGTTAATCGAGCTGGTCTTTAGACCTGTCTGTTTTAACCTTTCTGCTGGAGCTCTAGGCTGTTTATTTAGGCCGGCCCTAAGATTTTGCAAACCTTATTCTGTGATATATTCTATTACCAAAGGTACCTATAAACTTTATATGTACATTTGGTGAGCCTTAGCTTCACCGGTGACCCCTAGTCCTCTGCTTTTCTCATGTTTCAATAGGATGTTAATTATGTTTCTAATTCAATACAGATCCCGTTTACTTCACCCTTCATTATAGCTACTAAGAAAATAAAAGTGGACGCCGAGTGTCGCATTTTCAAAGAAGAATGGAGAATAAAGTGCTTTTTTGTGGAAACAAAGGACCAGAAAACCAGTTGCGTAATATGCAGCGAAAGTGTTGCCGTTTTGAAAGAGTAGAATCTTCGACGTCACCATGAAACAAAGCATCTATCAACATATTCAAAGTTTTCTGGAAAGTTACGCTCTGAGAAATACATGGTCTAGAAACACACAAAAATCTCTTCACGAGACAGTTTGCTGAACATGAATCTGTCACTCGTACAAGTTACAAAATAGTGCATAAGATGGCAGAACGAGGAAAACCCTTTACTGATGGCAACTTCATCAAAGAGTGTATAATGAAACCAGCAAATGACTTGTGCCATTAGAAAGCCAATTTGTTTGGAACTATCAACCTTTAGGCAAGTTCAGTTGAGCGGAGAATAGAAGAACTTGGAGAGAACATAGTGCTACAGATACGTGAGAAAGCTAGGAACTTGTGGTATTCTCTGGCGCTTGATGAGTCTACTAATCTTCGAATACGTCACAACTTTTCGTGCTCATTCGTGGTGTCAATTTGCACTTTAAGATAACGGAAGAGTTGGCATCAGTTTGCAGCATGCATGGAACAACAATACGAAAAGACATTTTCGAGAAAGCGCAACACATTTTACATGACTATAATCTTCAGTGGAATCAGCTTCGATGTGTTACAGTTGAAGGAGCCAAAAAACAGGACTGGAATGATGAAGATTCTGGTAGGGCAGATCAGGACTCAGTTTGAGGATTTGCAAATTCCGGTCGCTCTGTTCACATACTGCATCTTACATCAGCAAGCACTCTGTGGGAAAGACTTAGACATTTCTTGTGTACTGTAACCAGTCGTTTCTGCTGTGAACTTCAATCTGGTACATGCACTCAATCACCATCAGTTCCAGGCTTTTCTTAAATAAATCAATTCCCAATTCTGTGACTTGCCTTATCACATATCAGTCAGGTGGCTCAGCTGCGGTAAAGTCCTGTTTCGTTTTTACAAGCTCCGAAACGAATTATATGTTTTCATCACTGAAAAGGATAGAGCTGATCCACAGCTGTCAGATCCCTTTTTTGTGTTGCGTATCCCTTACGGGACGTTGCAGTCATCACCAGCATTTCTCAGCTGCTATTGATGTACTAGGCAAGTGTTACGTTCAGTAGTTTGCCATTGTTTTCTGAACGACCGGCTCCCATACCAGCACGTTATAACACAACGCGACACGGTATCTTGCACAAATCGGTTGCGGCTAAGCTTCGAACGCCTGGTACCCGGCTCACGAACCGCGTTCGCAGGCCTTTAACCATGGAGCCGATCCTGCTTTCGTTGCAGTCAACACTTGGCTGTTAAAGTTGTCATTTTTGGTTGACTTAACGTCCCACATGAATTAAGTTAACTTTAAACTTCAGGGAAAGGATCTCTACAGAATCAGCAAAGGATTTCGGAGAAAGCTCTCATTGTTTGAAGCACAACTGGAATGAGAAAATGTTTCTCATTTTCACTGTTTCAAAGATGTTTGCGCTACAATCGCCGAAGATTTCAACCTCGATTTTCCGAAAAAAAAATTATTCGTGACTTGAAGAAGAATTTTTTGAAGAGATTTTCAGATCTTGACAGAATTGAGAGTGACATTCTTTTCTTCTAGAATCCGTTTAATTGTAACCTTGATGATGTGCCATTTGAGCTACAATGGGAGCTTATTAATTAATGTGCAAGCAAATGACTTGTTGAAACAGAAGCACAGGCAAAGAAGACGTGTTGAATTTTACCTCTGCTTAACTAATGTTGAGTATCCGAAACTGAAGAAATTTGTCGCTGGTATGGCATCAGTGTTTGGAGCAATTTATGTCTATGAGCGAACATTTTCAAAAATGAAGTATGTGAAGTTAACACATCGAGCGAGATTGAATGATGAACATTTGAAAGCAATTCTCTTGATTGGATGCAGCAATTCCAGACCGAACATTGATGATATCTTGAAAGTCAAACGTTAGTTTCACAAATCTCTCTAACCTCTTTTGCTGCTTAGTTTGTGAGATTCGGATATGTGGACACTAGGTCTGATGTAACTAGTTTTGCTAACCTCGCCTTCTTTGATAACTTTTAAAAAAATTTAATATTTATGTTGGTTGTCTTTGTGTGTGTGTGTGTGTGTGTGTGTGTGTGTGTGTGTGTGTGTGTGTGTATGTGTGTGTGTGTGTGTGTGGGTGGGTGGGTGGGTGTGTGTGTGTGTTCTGTTCTTAGTGAACACACTACGTCACGCCACTCACCAATGATTAACATGGAATGCTAAACTTAGTTTTTCATTGTTTGTCCCCAGAGCTTTCGTTCTGGCTTACAAGTATTGTTGTAGAATGAGTATGTGGCCTGCGCTCGTCATTGTGTCAGTTATCCGGCCCGCTGTGAAAAAATGTTGGTGACCCCTGGTATAGACCAATCGATGTGTGATGCTGTGGTCAATAACACACTGTCCGCCTCCACCTTCCCACAACATGTCCTCGTACTCATTGTAGGCCACTAATGAGCCCTGGACATTGAAGGAAATCCCTTTCTCGGTGGTGATTCAAATCCATGACCACGGCAACGGCTCGCGAGAGTTCTGGCCACTGCACCATCTTAAAGTTTGAGCCTTAATGTTACAGAATAGTTCTTGGAATATCATGAACCAAGAAGAAGCAAAATGCACATTCTATAAGATCTGACTGGACAACTAAAATGAGCAATCTGGACATTTTGAGGAAGGCTAAGTCGTAAAGACATTTCTCACAAACATCAGAAAGAGGCAGTCATAATTTTTTTGGCCATATTATGAGAAGACAAAAAATTGGAACATGTTGTGACAACCGGAAAGATTTGTGGAAAGAGAGATAGAGGAAGACAGCGTGAGAAAATTCTTGAGAGCCTTGTGTCATGGTAAGGAAGAAGGTGAACACATGAATTGATGATACAGTCGGAGATTTCAATTTGGGAAGAAGCATAATCGCCCAAGCCAGCCGGCAACACACTTAATGATGAGAAGATCTGAAAATTGAATAGTACTGGCATATAAATAGGATCATATCTCAGAAACTGAAATACGTTGTCTCATCTCATCTTGTTCCTCTTCTACTTTGCCGTGTCGAAGTTCTTTAAGAGATGAGGACAAGAATCGCTATGGCGAAGGTGGCCTTTTCCAAGATATAAAACACAGTGACCTCACAAAAGGATGTCAATTGCAACGAGAAAAAGAGCGTTGACGTGTTACATGGAACCTATACTTTTGTATGGATGTGAAACCTGGACAATGAGCAGATAGAATGAAAAAAATATCTAATGACAATGGAAATGTGGTTTCTGAGGAAAATGTAAAGAATACTATGAACAGACAGAACAACCAATAAGCAAGTTCTATAAGAAATAAATGAAAACCGTAAACTGATTAGATAAATTAGACGTAGAGAGTCAATATCTTTTGGACACATTATAAGAACAAATAAATTAGAGAACTTGGCGACAACTGGAAAGATTGAGAGGAAAAGAACAAGGGGAAGGCAGAGAAGTAAATACATGGATGGCGTGGGTAAGTGGAATGGTCGAGAAAAGAAAACGTTGCTGATCCACGACTCTGGTCATCGTGCGAGAGTCAAAACAAGACCGCTAACACACACACATCGGCATGGCACATGATGATGAAGAGACCCTAGAATTTAATATTTGTGTGGTTATGAATCCTTTGTGAGCATGGAGGTTTAAATTTTAAGCCTGGTGCACTGAAGTTCACGTCGCCTGAGACCCAGAATAAGACGTTGGTGTCGAGACGTTTCTGCAGGCCTGGCATAAAATACCATCTACACAGTGATTGTGTCGTAAAATTCACCTACACGGCTCCAAGCTCAGAAACAAGCGTTTGGGACGCAGAGGTATTTCCAAGGCACCAGGACCGGGTTATATACTGGCCAAGACCTATTGAAGCGTCCTCGTTGAGCGTCCTGGGCAACAGGTCCCTTCGGGGTCCTGGCTAAAGTCAGTAGGATCGCCGATTCCTCCGAAGTCGGAGAGTGTCTGTCTGTACGGCGAGGAACCACCAGTCTGCACACAGATAAGCCAGACATGGGACAACGGATACTCACGCAAACCTCAGGTCCTGTATGACATCACACTGATGTTGGACAACAGGATGCCTTCATCCGACATACAGGACTTCGCGTTGGAGCTCAAGCCAATGAACACAAGCAAGCAAGCAAGCAGAAACAAGCGTAGTATGCTAGACCAGTACTGGAACTTCACTCATTTATTTGAACTCAAGTATGGTCTATATACGCGCTACTACTTCTAGTGCACTGGACTGATTTTTGCGTGTGGATTATGTTTCCCTATTACCAGTGTCCCTCACCGTCAGGTGAACCAACTCCGACTTCAGATGCACTTGTAATTTACGTCCATGTGACCGGTGTAGGAGTTGAACCCGCTACATCTGCACCCCGATGTTTAAGAGCGGGCTCTCATATCAATAATGCCACCCTGACTTTCTTCTACATTTATGAATGAATCATTTTTAAATTCAGCCTGACTTAAGATGGGGATGTTTTTAATACTTCACGTAAACTTTGTCCTGATACAGGTTTCTGCCCTAGGTCTTTGATGTGATAGCGCTGTCACAGTTTATAGGCCTGAACACACGAAGGAATAATCTCATCAGTAGAGACAATGGCTATGGCCACCGACTAGTACAGTCTCTGTCCAGAAGGCAAACTACCTTCTACAAAACTTGCCAAGAAACCCTAGCAACTATGAAATATACTAAAGACGATAACGAAAATTGAAGTAGTTTGGTCACCTGAAACGTCATGAAAGTTTGGAGAGAACAATAATGGTGGGGTATATGCCAGGGAAGAGAGGAAGGGGACGGCCAAAGAGAAGATGAGTGCAGGATGTGGCAGATGATCTCCAGATGGATGTATCGGACGGGAACATTTTGCTTATGACCGAGTTTTCTGGAAGGTTGTTATCGGAGCGAGGTTCTGCAGAGGGCATGCTTCTGAATGGATGACGCGGAGGAATATGTGGCCAATCTTTCCCTCACTTTCGCAGGTGGCGAGCCCAGGCGTCAAACTCGCTCATGACAGACACTATCAGCGCAGTTCGCTATCAACTTCTCTAACGCGCCCACTGTGTCTAACACTCTGTACAACACACTGTCTAACACACTGTCTAACACTCTGTCTAACACTCTGTCTAACACTCTATCGAATAAATATGTCCGTGTTTCCGTTGCGAAATGTGACATGTTTTTGTGTTTATGACGGGGATCAAGTCGGTGGAAATTAGGAATTATAAATCACGTCGGCCAGGAAACGTAATGCAGGAAATCTATCCGAGAGAGGACAGCTGTGTTTGGGGTGAATGACATACTGCACTGCTCAACCCAAGACACGACACATCAGACTAACAAGCCACAAGATTCAGTATGATTGATTGGATGTGTTAAGGGTAAACTAACGTAAAGTCTTTGTAATATATATATATATATATATATATATATATATATATATATATATATATATATATATATATATATATATATATATATATATATGTATATATATATATATATATATATATATATATATATATATATATATATATATATATATATATATATATATATATATATATATATATATATACATACAAATGTGTCGATTTTTCAGTATCCTTGTCCGCTCGCTCGCTTAACATTTGGCTTAGTCTGTCTGTCTGTCTGTCTGTCTGTCTGTCTGTCTGTCTGTCTGTCTGTCTGTCTGCCTGCCTGCCTGTCTGCCTGCATGTCTGTCTGTCTGTCTGTCTGTCTGTCTGTCTTGTTGTCTTTCGGTCTCTGTGCCCGTCTCTTGAAAGAAGAATGAAAGATGAGTGATCGAAAGGGCCGAATGTAAGACGGGCCTGCGTGCCCAATTTGTTACCCTTTTAAAATAAAGTTCGTTCGTTCGTTTGTTCTCTTTGTCTGCCTGCCTGGTTGTCTCTATATCTGTCTCTATGCTTGTCTCTGTATATGTCTGTTTATCTGTCTATCTATTTGCTCGTCGGTACGTGCTCTGTGTCTGTCTGCCCACACATTTATCCATCTGTCGATCTATCTACCTGTCTGCCCATGAACTTATCCATCTGTCTTATCTATCTGCCTGTCTGCCCATGCCCTTATCCATCTGTCTATCTGTCTTCCTGTCTACCCGTGAACTTATCCATCTGTCTATATGTCTGCCTGTCTGCCCGTGAACTTATCCATCTGTCTATCTGTCTGCCCGTGAACTTATCCATCTATCTATCTATGTGCCTGCCTGAATAGCCTTCCACCAGATCTGAAAACACCAATGAGTCCCTACACATTCAACCGAAAACTTTTTCAATACTTACTTCATACCGACTATATGCCTCCATAAGTCACCTATTGGTGTCATTTTTCCACTATCATTCTTCACTGTATGTGTGTGAACGAGACAGTGGGTGAGAGAGTGAGTGAGAAAGAGTGTGAGTGGAAGAATTAGTATGAGTGAAAGTGAGAGAGTATGCATGCGCGTGTGCCTGAGTGAGTGTAAAAGTGAGTGAGTGTGTGTGGACATATGTGTGAGAAATTTAGTTAGAGAATGAGTGAACCTGAGAGAGTGGGTGTGTTGTGTGTCTGCCTGTCTGTGTGATAGAGTGTGAAAGTTAGTGAGTGAGTGTGAGTTAGAGAGTCAGCGAGTAAGTGAGTGAGTAAGGGAGCGTGAGTGAGTGAGAGAGAGAGAGAGAAAGAGAGAGAGAGAGAGAGAGAGAGAGAGAGAGAGAGAATTTGTGGGTATGCGTGTATGTACGCGAATGAGTGAGTGTGAGAGCGAGTGAGTGTGTAAAAGAGAGAGCGTAGGTGAATGAGAGAGTGCATGAGAAAGTGTGGATGTATGTGTGTGCATGTCTGTATGTGTGTATGGGTGTATATGTGTGTACATATGTGTATCTGTGTGTGCGTCTGTGTGTATGTCTGTACGTGTGTTAAGGTGTGCGTTCATGTGTTTATATGCGTTTATATGCATGTGCGTGTGTATATGTGTGTATGGATGAGTGTGTGTGTGTGTGTGCTCGTGTATGTGTGTATGGATGAGTCTGTGTGTGTGTGCTCGTGTATGTATTGTATATCTTTGTGTGTGTAAGTGTGCATGCATGCAGTGTATGCGAGGGAGTGTATATTCGGGTGTTATGTAAGTACGTGTGCGTAAGTATGTGGATGTGTGTAGGTGTGTGTATGTGCGTGGGTATATGTGTGTATTTGCGTGTGTATGTTGTGTGTGGGTGTGTGTATGTACATGTGTGAGAGAGAGAGAGAGAGAGAGAGAGAGAGAGAGAGAGAGAGAGAGAGAGAGAGAGAGAGAGAGAGAGAGAGAGAGAGAGAGAGAGTTGAGCGCACGCATGTTATCTAACATGCTGTTCCATATGTTTTGTGTATTCTCATTCTCATATTATCATTTTGATGCACTTGATGTTAACATGCATAAAATGAATTCATGTAAGATACTGTAGAGTAAGTGAGAGAGTTAGTGAGTGTGAGTGAGAGAGAGAGAGAGAGAGTGTGAATGAATGTGGGAGTGTGTGTATGTACAGAGATAGATAGATAGAGAGAGAGAGAGAGAGAGAGAGAGAGAGAGAGAGAGAGACAGAGACAGAGAGAGAGAGAGAGAGAGAGTTGAGCCCACGCATGTCATGTAACATGCTATTCCATATTTTTTTATGTATTCTCATCTTTCATATTACAAGGTATCATTTTGTATGCCACTTGATTGTCCTGTAACATGCCATTCCATATTTTTTTTTCTTTATTCTCATCTTATCATTTTGTATGCCACTTGATTTTATCATGTATAATACAACAAAACTGTGATGTGAGTGAGAGAGTTAGTGAGTGTGTGAAAGAGAGAGAGAGAGAGAGAGAGAGAGAGAGAGAGAGAGAGAGAGAGAGCAAGAGAGAGTAAGAGAGAGAGGGAGAGAGGGAGAGGGAGAAAAAAGAGAGAGTTGAATTGCATCACTAATTTTTACGCTACATAATGTATATGTACAATTTTTTCTCCACTTCTTGCAATTGCGAGAATTCTCACCACAATCGTCAGTGTCTCAATTGTGTGTAAAGTGTGGGAGTTTGTTCTTATTAGTTTTAGTGATCATGTGAGGCATCATGTATGTGTCTAGATGTGAGGATGTGTGTATGGGTGTGTATGTAAGGGATATGTGTGATGTATGGGGTGTGGGGAATGTATGTGTGGAGGGGTTGTGTGTTGGGGATGTTTATGGGTTAATGGGTGATGTGTGGATGTGTGAAGGGATGTGTAGTCGGTGGTGGATGTATGTGTGTGTGAGGGATATGTGTGTGTGTGGGGGGGGGGGGAGGGGGATATTTGAGAGGATAGTTGGAAGTATGTGGGTGTTGGTGGGTTGGGAGGGGGTGTGGGTAGGGAATGTGTTTGGGTGGGTGAATGGGTGTGTAGGAGATTGTGTGGGTTGGGGGATGGGTGTGTAATGGGTGTGGGGTATGAATGTGGGGGGTGTCTGTGAATGGGATATGTCTGTGTGGGTGTGAGTGTGTGAGTGTGGATGGGGTAAATGTGAGTGGGTGGAGGATGTATGTGTGGGTGGTGAGGATGTTTGTAGGTAGAGGATGTGTAAGTGGGTGGGGAGATGTGTGGGCGGGGATTGTATGGGGAATGTATGTGGGGGGGGGATGTGTGTTGGGGGGATGTGTTTATGGGTGGAGTTTTGTGTGGGAGGGGAGATGTGTGAGAGGTGGGGGAGGTGTGGGATGTGCAGGTGATTGAAGGATGTATGCGAGGATGAGGGATGTGTGTTTGGCTGGGTGGTTGGGGTATGTGTGGGTGGGAGGGTAGATGAGAGATGCATGTGTTGATGGGCGCGTGGGTGATGTGTGAGTGGTTGATGGATGAGTACGTGAGTGTGTGGATGTGTGTGAGAGATGAGTGTATGGGTGGGGGAGGTGTGTAGTTGTGACAAGATGTGTGTGAGCGGCGGATGTGTGTGGGTGGGGTATATGTGGGTGGCGGGGTGTGTGTGGGTGGGAGGTGTGTGTTTTTGGGTGTTTATGGGTGGGGGATATGTGTGGGCAGGTGGGGAGATGTGTTGATGGGTGGGGATGTGTGTATAGGTGGGGATGTGTAGTTGAGAGGTGGCGAATATTGAGTGGGTGAGTAGGTGTAGGTTGGCTGATGTGTGTGTGGGTGGGTGGGGAAAATTGTGAGAGTGCTGGATATGTGTGTGGATAGGTGCGGGATGTGTGGGTTGGCGGGGGTATGTGTGTGTGGTTTCTTCTTCTTCTTCTTCTTCTTCTTCTTCTTCTTCTTCTTCTTCTTCTTCTTCTTCTTCTTCTTCTTCTTCTTCTTCTTCTTCTTCTTCTTCTTCTTCTTCTTCTTCTTCTTCTTCTTCTTCTTCTTCTTCTTCTTCTTCTTCTTGGTGTGAGAGGATGTGTGTGTGGGTGGGGAAATGTGTGTGGGTAGGGGATCAGTGTTTGGGTGGTGGCATGTATGTTTGCCTGGTTCTGTGAGAGTGCGTGGAGGCATATGTGGGTTGGTGGGGGAGGTTTGGTGGGTGGGGGATGTGTTGGTGGCTTCGGGATATGAGGGTGGATGGGGGATGTGTCTCACAACATTGCAATATGCACTGTTTATGTTTTTTCTCATGTGAATGTATCATGCGTATCATTGTTTATGCTTACAAAATCCATTTGACAATGTTTTTTCCCCTATGTTAATGTAACATGCACATTTGATAAATGAAAAATGAGTGATTGAAAGGGCCGAATGTAAGACGGGCCTGCGTGCCCAATTTGTTATCCTTTTAAAATAAAGTTTGTTCGTTCGTTCGTTCGTTCGTTCTGCCCATGCCCTTATCCGCCTGTCTATCTGTCTGCCTGTCTGCCCATGCACTTATACATCTGTTTATCTACCTGTCTGTCTACAGTGCACTTATACATCTGTCTATATATCCACCTGTCTGCTCGTGCACTTATACATCTGCCCGTGCACTTATCTACCTGTCTGCCTGCTCAAGCACTTATACACCAGTCTATTTATCTATCTGTCTGTCTGTCCATGCACTTATACATCAGTCTATCTATCTGCCTGTCTGTTCATGCGTGCACTATGCCTGCCTGCTAATGCACTTATCCATTCACCTGCTGTCCATATTTTTGTTCGTCTTACTGTCAAATGAGGGCAGATGCATGAGTCTTTGTCAATGTTTTCTCAAGCATTAGCCACATCTCTATTGTCCGTCTGTTCGCCCTTGTGTCTGTCTCTATACCTGACTGTCTGTCTGATAATCTGTTAGCCAATTTGCCGTCTCTCTTTGTTTTCCTAAAACATACCCATCTCTTCATTCAATCAATCAGGTGCCGTCTCCACAATGAAGGTTGGCTGCAATGGATCTACAACACAGTCATTCTATACTTCTCATATACAAACACATATTGATTACTGCTCCACAGTCTGGGATGGATGCTCCAAATCAATAACAAAACGCCTATATTCACTCCAGAAAAGGGCAGTGCGTTTAATTAATGGTGAAAAGCTTACCGACAATTCTAACCTATATAAACGTCTCCGGTTACTGCCACTCCACAAGCGCCTGCTTTTTAATAAGACCAAACTAATTCACAAAATCCTATTTCAAAATGCTCCAAGCTACCTTTGGCCATTGTTTAAATATAACGCTAGACATAGCGAACGACTAAATATACTTCATGTCCCTAAACCTAGGATAGACTTATATAAAACAAGCTTAGCATACTCTGCCGCTCAGTTGTGGAACAATCTTCCACAAGAAATCAAAGACACCACCAATCATGATACATACATTCGCAACCTGTTTGAACACTACCTTAGTACAGACTACATGCCCCCATAACAAACAACACAAAAAAGACAATAATGGTAACTTATCTCAAACGAAAACTAGCCAAAAAACATTCCCTTATGTATGGCACGTTACACCCTCCTTAGGTATTTATAATGCCCATGTTAAACACTGCTTCAGTGAGTCATTTGTTATTGATTATTTTTCATGCGTTTTAATGTTCTTTTGTTGTCAAAAGTTGCTTCATAAGTGATGTTGAATGAAAGAATGTATGAGAGGAAATAGAGAAGAAGGGCAGAATGTCAGACGGGCCTGCGTGTCCAATTCTTAACCCTTTGAAAATAAAGACTTATTATTATTATTATTATTATTATCTGTCTCTAGTCTTGATTGTACATTCTTTTAGATTGCTGTTCGTCCATCTCTTTGTGCTATATTCCCACTTGTATCGTTGTCTACCTCTTGCTCGCTTGCCTTCAACCGTAATCTCGAGTCATTTGCTGCCGACATAGAACCTTGCGGTGTATGGCAGGTGCGGGGGATGGGGGAGGGGGGGGGGGTCTTGAGTCTGAGGAATTAAGGCCGCCTGGCTAGTGCAATCATCGCGAACTGTGCAGGATAGGGTTTTCTTTTTGCTCCCCCCCCCCCCTCCGACAGAAAAAAAATCCACATCTTACTGAGGATTCGAACAAGGGTCTCGCGAAGGAGAATTCGACATTCTAGCCACTCACCCAACCTCGAGTGATAAGAGTGTTATGTCTTTTAACGTGGCCGAAATATTTAATTTGCCTCTTATTTTATATAACGAAGACACAAAACAATAGATTTCACGATTTATGGGCTGACATATTTCGCTGCATCTCGTCAGGTACATACTGCAGAATTACACAACAAAAAATAAAATAACTACATAAATCCTTCAAGTTGAAATATACACATGTTCGCACAGTAATGAAAATATTTCTACCCAGCTATGCACTGCTTTACGGGACAAACATTTATCAGCATAAACAGGAATCATTTCCTCATGACTGTCCTTTGCATACAGTCCTTTTGCCCACAAAAAACGCACAACAGCACGTTGCTCTTTGGTTGTACACTCCGTAAGTACATTCGTCATTTTGTTCATGCACTGCGCATGTGCATGAGACACCTAGCGCCACCTAACGAATGGGAATATAAAAGTCGATGTTGCTGTCACCTAATGACATCTGCAGAAAACACCAACTACAGTTACCTGCCATCTCACAGAACTATGTGACGTACTTATTGACTCACCCTCGTACCTTAACCTTTTGTAGCAAGAATATTATTGAGATAGAATGACACCTTTGTAACCAAATATGTTCAGAAAATGTTTAACCAGCGACTTTCATTTGTTTATCTGCAACAAACCAGTGTGAAAATGTTCACGTCCTCGCAATTCATCTAGATTAATTTCTAGCAACATTATTCGATCGATTCCGGAGTTTGTGACATCCTGGAGAAAATGCCGTGATGTGAGAATATTTTCTAATAAAGCAACACGATTGAGAAAAAAAATGTACTTTTCAAACGAATAACAATAACCGTTATTTGTATGCTAACTATTATTTTTACGCTAACTGTGTTTTAGCTAGTTAGATATACGATTATCTTCGATGCACATCAGACCAGTCCGTCCATAAGTGCTCGGATCCCGTCCTCTGTATCTCCCCCAATGTCTAGTTGCTGACTCCATCAGTTCTGTATTGGTTTTAGCACAGCAACACCTTGGATACAGAAAAGAACAAATGCATCCACGTGACAAGATCTGAATATTGAAGAAGGGTGGCTACTAAATACGATAAAACAAAGAAAATTGAAATGTTTTAGTCACTTGACACGTCATATAAGTTTGGAGAGAACAATAATGGAGGGGTATATGTATGGGAAGAGAGGAAGAGGGAGGCCAAAGAGAAGATGGGTGCAGGGAATGGCAGATGATCTCCAGACGTGGAATATCTTGCTTATGACCGATAAGTTTTCCGGAAGGTTGTTACAAGAGCGAGGTTCTGCAAACTACATGCTACTGAATTCATGAGTGAATGGCTGTTGTCTAGCATCGCCCCTTTTGAAAAGATGTTCTTACAATCTGGTCAAGGTTTCAGATTTACGGTTATCACTTTGTATTCACTATATCAGCCCTGTCCATTGCCTGCCCGCTTTCCACAGTAGCCCTGTTAGCAAGTCTATCAACTGGTTCATTTCCTTCCACACCCGCGTGACCTGTCATAAAAATTAAGGTGATTTGTATCAGCCTTGACCTCCTGAGAGATTTCACCTACTGTTTTCGAGGCCAGCCCATCTCTACCTTCCGGAGCATAGTGAGTCTCTGAGAACGCCTGTCTAAGTGTCAAGTCTGTGTCTCCAACCAGGCTATAGCTTTAATTACTGCCGTGACCTTCATAATCAGATCTTGCTGCATGTTGTCAAGGCGAATACACTGGAGTATTCCTTCACAATTCTGCCTCTAACTGAACCATAACATCCCACGAGCTCCTCACGTGATAAACAAAGGACCCATCTGTTAGTTAGTTATCTTCACACAAGACTACACACAAGAACTGTTTTTCTAATGTCAAACGTGCCATTTGACTCCAGTAGAAAGAGGACGACCGAGGCACGAAAAGCTGAAGAAATTGAGTAAGAAAAAGTGGCATTGCAAGAATGAATCACCCAAGCAATATCGTGTATATGTCATCATTATTAGGATGTACCCATTTACATGATGAGGGTAATAATGTATTACTTCATGGAAGCATGCTCCGTGGCGAAGGAGTTACGGTCGCAATTCGTAATCCCGCACTTAGCGTTCGAAACACAGCTGATAGTGATTTGGTAGCACACCACCTAGTGTTGGTGGTTTGTAAAATGGTATGGGTGCCGGTCTTTCGATAAGCAATAGAAAACTGAACGTAAACTTGCCAAGAAATCACAATGCGGCCAAAAAATACAGGGGTTGACTGCGACGTCCTGTAAAGGATATGCAACAAACTAACGTGGAAGGCTCGGTAGCATTGTGGCTAGACACTCCCCGTGCCGTCCAAGAGTTCATAGGTTAGATAAGGGCTAATTGGAAGTTTTCAACGTTGACCTGAGCTCCCAGACGGACCCGGCTTGAAATAGGTACCAAGAAAATCTTTGAAAGTAAAGGCGGCGCAGGCGTGATCTTGAGCTCACCATCCAATAAGTGTTGAATGGTCTATAACAATATTGGGCTAGCACCGGGTGCCCGATGCGCCTTAAGGCGGGAAAAGGGTCCTTAACTTACTTACACGGGGTCTAGTTCCGTGCCGTTGTAGTTAAGCCTCTCCCTTGCGCTCAAGAGGTCGTGGGGTCTCTTTCGAAATACGTCATTGGATTCACAAGAGCAATTATTCGGAGAGGAATTTATTCGGAACCCAAGAGAGTCGTTTTCGGGGCTACGGTGTTCGTACTCCGTGTGGAGATATACTTAACTAGAAGGGATAGCTTCTATTGATGATATGTATCTTCGCCAAAGTTTTAGGTCATCCAACGTCATCTCTATCGACCTGCTTCTGCCTCTTCCAGCGCTGACCTGCCCAGTCGTCACGTTGTTTTCCATTATCTCTCTTCTGATCGCAGGCTCATTGACGTAAGAGTTCGTAATCTCGCATGCCGCGTTTGAACCCCAGCTGCGGTCGATTTGGCAACAGACCGCCTCGCGTTGGTTTTATAAAATGGTATGAATGCCTGTTGTTCAGAAAGCAATGACAAACTACTGAACGTAAACTTGCCAAGAAATCACAAACAGCCAAATAAATGTTGGGATTGACTACGGTGTCTTGTAAAGGATATGCAAATAACTTTAACTCTTCTGATTACATGAGCAAAGAACAGTATTTCTCTCGTACTTACAGTTGTATACAATGTTTTACACTCACTGAGATTTTTCAGGAACTGGTTAGTTTCTTTGCAGTCCAAGAGGTTCACAACACTGGTCTCAGAAACCAGATTTCAGCTGCCTCAAAGGTCTTCTTAATGTGTTCTTTCACATTCCATGATTTACGACTACACTATAGAAGAGGTTCAATATAGAATATACACAGAGGCATGTTTCATATTTCTTGTTTCAAATAGATAATACAACTGGCTTATGATGGCACCATTTAGGGTGTCTAGTTGCTGTCCGTGGCGAAGGGGTTACAGAGGCGATTCGTAATCCCCTATACCCGGGTTTGAAACACAGCGTTGCTGGTTTTTTTTCGAAAAACGTATACGTGCCGGTCGTTCAGAAAGCAATGGCAAACTACTGAACGTAAAACTTGCCCAGGAATCACGAACAGCCAAAATGCTAGGGTTGACTGCTACGTCCTGTGAGGGACATGCAACTAAATTTTGTTTTAAAGTTTGCTGTGCGTTGAACTACACATGCTCCTTCACCTTCAGAGAGACGCTGTCATCATGGAGGCAAAAGGTTCGAATCTCAGTGTGCCTATAGTTTTTAACTTTCCTACTGTCTACAGTTCTACAGTGTCTGATCTCTATTCCTTCATGTACTTATAGAAGAGAATTTGTGAAACTACGTTTAGTTGAAACCTGTTTGTAAACTAGTGCCACTAGTAGTGGCCAGGTCGTGCTTGTTGATAAACAGCCTACTGCCATCACTGCGGGTGGGGAAAGGAATTAATTAAATCTCTGAAAAATGTTGGCAGGCCATCGCGCCACGCAGCCCCCTCCCCCACACATACACCACACACGATGTAAACGCCGAACCAAAACATAGCTCTCACACGCAAGTTTATAATTACCCTAACTGTTCCAGGCTGAGTTGATGTTTCAAACAGTTTGCATGATATGTTTCAGGCTGTCATCATTGCCACATAGCAAACATATACGAGAAGGCAATCATCATCCAGTGCCTTGCCGGCTGGCGTGGACGATCATGCCTCGCCACAAATTGTGATCTCCGACGGCATGGGTCAATTCGTGTGTTGACTCCCTTCCGTGCCATGAACAAGACTGTCAAGAATCTTCTCCCGCTGTCTACCTCTACGTCTTTTCCCGCAAATCTGTCCGGTTGTCACGACACGTTCCAGTTTTTGTCTTCTCATAACGTGGCCAAAAACTATGACTGCCTCTTTTTGATGTTTGCGATAAGTTGTCTTTGAGACTCAACTTCCCTCAAAATGTCCAGATTGCTCATTTAGGCTGTCCGATTAATATTCAGCATTCTTCAGGCAGTAAAAACTGTCAAATATAACAATTCCCTTTCCATAGCATGTGGGATTGTTGGGTATATGGTGGTAGCCGTATGTTTTACGGCCAATGGAAGGCTTATGTAGTCAGTATAACACATGACGGCTTTGTTTCTCAAGAACTTCCCTGCTACGCCTTTTAGACTGATAAACGCAAAACAAATATAATTCCCGGTTAGAGGGAAACTCGACCATATGACCACCGGGCCGCAGGCACGCATCCTAGCCACTGCACTATTGCGACTTCCATATTTCTGCCAGTTAAAGTTACTTGCAGGTCCTTTACATGACGTCACAATTCACCCCAGCTGTCATGAGCTGTTTGTAATTTTATAGACAATTTTACGTTCAAGTTTCTGAATGGCTGAAAATCAACGCAAGGCGTTCTGCTCCCAAAACGCTTGCGGTTCACTTCAAACCCGGTATGTCGGGATTGTGAAACTTATTTCATTACTCCCAGGTCATAAACCGATATATATATATATATATATATATATATATATATATATATATATATATATATATATATATATATATATATATATATATATAGTGTGTGTGTGTGTGTGTGTGTGTGTGTGTGTGTGGGTGCGTGTGTGTCTGTGGTGTGTTTTATGAGTATGTGTGTATCTGTGTATGTGTGTGTGCGTTCGCACGCGCGTGTGTATGTGTGTACTCTTGCTTATATACGTATAAGTACGCAGTTACGGACTGGTTCTAAAAGTAATGGCTGCCAGGACTATAAGCCATTTATATGTGTAACCTAATGTCCAATATATAAGGTGACCCGCTGCATTAGGTTCCCACAGGGTTCACATGCCATAGGACAAGCTGACAGCATTGCCATCCTGCCATTGTATGTACGGGTATATGTATGTGTGTTGTGTCTGGGCTGAAAACTGTGTGCTTGTGTGTATGTGTGTGTGTATGTGTGTGTGTATATGTGTATGTATATGTGTGTATGTGTGTGTATGTGTGTGTGTATGTGTGTGTGTGCGCGCATATATAATGACTACCGTGCATCTATTTTTCGTTGTTTTCTTTTCCCTTTCATTTCCTGCACCACTTGTTAGTTCCTTATCACCCTTTTCCCCGTTCCCAGTTTCATAATCGACCTAATTCTTGGATGTCGAGGTCAGCAATCAATCGTTTCATTTGTTTATTTATTTGTTTTTCTTGTTGTGTTTCTCTTGTTCGGTGATGAAGACTTTTGTGGAAACGTTCACCAGTATCTGTGCGTTTTTTTTCAGTCGTCGAGGTTCTTTGCTGATTAAGAGTCATGGAGTATTTAATCGTGTCCGGTGACATTCCTTCTCTGTCATGGGCTTATATATAGGGTATATTTTTAATTACTGGAGATTTTGAAAATATTGCCGGTCCAAGTTTTGTATTCACCCTCTGTGAAGTTCATGCAACATAAAAGGTAAATACAAAACTTGGAACGGCAATATTTTTAAAAACCCAACAGTCATTAAAAATCTACTATGTATCACCGAAATGTTGCCATTGTATTATATTACATGTCTGCGGTCATATTAACAACTTGTAAGTCATAACTGTGACACACCTCTACTCCTCATTTTCCGTCAGTCATTTTTGTTGGGTCCAAACCTACTATTTTCTTTGGCACATAATCTGTTAATTATATGTTGTGTTTATATTCGGTATTCTGAGCGAAAGTGGCGTGTGATGACATGTTCGGTTATTCAGTGAAAAGAACAAACGAACGAAAGAACTTTACTTTCAAAGGGTTACAAATTGGACACGCAGGCCCTTTTTACATTCAACCCTTCCAGTCACTCGTCTTTTGCACACCAGATCTATTTCATGATTGTTACATTTACATTGAAAAATATATGTTGTAAAATTAATGCTGAAAGATACACCAAACATAATCAATTCATATTTCAATGTTATGAGACAAGCAGACAGGCAGACGCACACCTGACATTGAGACCGGGATATAGCGTCTCCTCATGTCAATCCTCTATTCCAGATTAACCACCTGCTCATAAACGCATTATGAGAATGAGAATGTGGATATATAGTGACATTTGACAGCTCTTCCGGCTATCTTGAAAAGACAGCGCCTAATTATGTTGAGGTGCAAATATGCCTAAACAGATTTGTATGTGACACACGTTTGCGCGTCGCCCGACCTCCATAGCTTGAAGAAGTATATTGGAGTTTCCCTTCATCGAGCTAATAACACTGATGCTCTTCTAGTGAACTATATCCATCCATAATGTGCCATGTCGGTAAGCGTGGGCGGTCATGTTCTGCCATGTCACTCGATCACTAGAGTCGTGGATCAGCTCGACCATGCCATGTGGCCAATCCATCCAGGTATTTGCTTCTCGGTCTCACCCTTGGTCTTTTCCCTTCGATCTTGCCAGTTGTCACCAAGTTCTCCAAGTCATTTCTTCTCATAACATGCCCAAATAATTTTAACGGTCTACGTCTAATGACTTTAATCAGTTTACCATCTTCATTTGTTTCTTGAAAGACTTGCTCATTGGTTTTTCTGTCCGTCCATGGTATTCTTTGCATTTTCCTCAGAAACCACATTTCCACAGCCATCAGTTGTTTTTAGCTTGACTGCTTATTGTCCACGCTTCACAACCATACAAAAGCACAGGTTCTATGTAACACCTCAGCACTCCTTTTCTCGTTTCAGTTGATATCTTTTTATTGGTCAGTATGTTTTTCATCTTGCAAAAGGCTACCTTCGCAATGGCAATTCTTGTTCTAATCTCTTCAAGGCATCTCCCATCAGATGTTATGACTGTGCCGAGATAACAGTATCGATTCACTTGTTTAAGATTATGCCCATCTACTCGTATATCACATTGTGGTATTTCCTTCTTCCCAGTGACGACCATAATCTGTGTCTTCTTAATATTCAGTTCTAACCCTAGTTGTTAACCCTAGTGTGCACCAACCGCATCTACTAAATTTTGCAGGTCCTGTTCATTGTCTGTAATCAAGACTGTATCATCTGCATATCTAATGTTATTGATGTTTCTTCCCCCAATGTTGATTCCTTCCATATCTTCTATATTTCTGAATATATTTTCACTGTACGGGGAAAAAAGATCTGGAGACATTACACATCCCTGTCTCACACCCCTTTTAATAGGCTGATATTGACCTACATCGTTATCAATTATGATGGCAGCTTGTTGTTTCCAATATATGTGTTTTACAAGTCTAAGGTCTTTTCCATCAATTTGTAGATCTTCAAGCATCCTTATCATGTCGACTTGTCTCACTTTATCGAAAGCCTTTGTGTAGTCAATAAAGCAAAGATATAGATCTTTGTTTACTTCTATAGAACGCTCAATTACTGTTCTCAGTATATACACAGCATTTACTGTGCCCTTGCCTTCTACAAACCCACATTGTTCTTCTCCTATTTCGGGTTGTATCTTCTTCCTAACTCTTTGCATGATAATTCTCAGCAGAATCTTCGTGATGTGGCTAATTATACTAACTGTTCTATGTTGATCGCATTCCATGGTTCCTTATTTCTTCGGGATTGCAATAAATATAGAATGACATAATTCAGGAGGTATATCTCCAGTATCGTATATTGCATTCAGCAGCCTGGTGACTTGGTCTATTCAATATTCTTCTAAGGCATTGATCATTTCTACTGTGATGTTATCTGTACCCGGCGTCTTGACAGTTTTCATATGGTTAAGAGTATTCTGAACTTCTATCTTCAAAATTGATGGTCCTTCATTATTATTCCGATAATCATATTGTTCTTCTCTTGTATCATCATAAAGGTCTTCACATAATCTGACCACGCATGTAAAATCTGATCTTTTTCTATTATGATTTTGCCATCTTTGGTTTTTAGGCAACCCGTTGATGTGTGTGTTCTTTTGTTAGTGATGTCATTAATTCTTTTGCGCATTAATTTGGTATTCCGGGTGTTGTGTTGGTGTTCAATTTCCTTGCAATTTCCCTCAAGTCTTTTGCCTCTTTGCATAACTTCCTAATTTTCGAATGAATCTTCTCATATTTTTCCTTGATATTTTTGTTATTTATTCTTACTTCCATGAGTTTTAAGATGTCTTCCGACATCCATTTCTTGCGTCCTATTATCTTTATTTTTAGGATGGTTGTTTATGCAGTTTGGTTGACTGATTTCCGTAATATTTCGCATTGGTCACTGACGTCTTGAAATAATATTTCCATATCGGACAATGCATCAAATCTGTTCTTTACCTCTACGTTGAATTATCTTTTATTTCCTCACTTTTCAGTGCCTGTAGATCAAATTTTGTGTTTCTTGGTGAATATTTGACTTTCTTTAATTTTATATGTAAATTGCTTAAGATTAATCTATGGTCGCTTTAGCAGTCTGCGCTTGGTATAGTGTTTGCGACTTTTAAGGCATTTCGAAATCTTCTGTTGATGAAGATGTAATCAATCTGATTTCTAATCTTATGATCAGGACTCCTCCATGTCCATAATCTCCTTGGGTGCTGTTGAAACCAGGTGTTTCCAATAATCAAATCTTGCTCTTTTGCCCACTGTACTAGTCTGCAACCTCTTTCATTCTGTTCCCCTAGTCCATACTTACCATCTATGCATCCGTCCTGTTGATTTCCAACTTTGGCATTCAAGCCACCCATTATGATAGTTCCTTCAGAATTCTTGCATTTCTTGAAGGCTTTTTATAAATCACTATAAATTTCATCAATGCTGTCATCACTACTGTCTGCTGTTGGTGCATAAACTTGTATGACGTTGACATCAAAAGGTCTTCCACTCAACTTCACCAGTAACACTCTGTCTGATACAGTCCAATATCCTTTGATCGATTTTGCTCTCTCTGTATCCATTATAATTGCTACTCCTCGCTGTTGTTTCTCGCCACCAGAATAGATTATTCTATATTCCTCAGATGTCGTAATGCCCATTCCTGTCCATCTGGTCTCACTTATACCTAACAGGTTAATATTTAATCTTTTCATTTCATTCTTAATGTTATCAAATTTTCCATATCCACTCATAGTTCTTACATTCCAAGTTCCTACTTTCAGTGATGATATTCTTTTGCACACAGTCGCCTGATGACGGTCTGGAGTCACCTGGTGCACATGACTACCCCTACCGGGCGAGGTTACTCCTATGGAGCACCCATTTACGCCGTTTCTCTTATTATCGATAAGACTGCAGTACATGATATTCTTGGCATCTGTAAAGAAGGTAGTTTGCCATTGCTTCCTTCCTAGCACTGACCATACTGGTCGATGACCGTAGCCATTGTCTCCCAAAAAAGGAGATCCTCTGCCTACCATCGTGAAGCTGGAGACCATAACCTACAACTATCTGTCGGCTGCTCTTCAACTTTATCCACCACCTGCACCCATGGCTTCAAGTAACCCTGATCGGGGGGCTAAACGGGTACTCCACCTTGCCCAAGGGTGTCTCGTAGGCTAGCGGAGGGAAGGAGGCACTTTACCTCTCCTTTGAACTATATACAACTCGGTAATTGGCAGCAGTTTGGAGATTATGATACTCTGGTTGTTGACAGACGTAACAGAAGCACCCGTTCACATTGTATCAGGTGACTGTCGAAGGACAAGCTTCTTCTTCTTTTAATCCATGTTTCATGATGTTGGTTAACATGTCTGCTCACAGCCTTCTGTCTCTAGCACTGCCAGTCATGTCTCATACTTATGTTCCTTCTTGCTATTATGTCAAACTATTCAGCATCATTTCTGTCGGTTCTCTCTCTCTCTCTCTCTCTCTCTTTCTCTCTCTCTCTCTCTCTCTCTCTCTCTCTCTCTCTCTCTCTCTCTCTCTCTCTCCCTTCCATCCTTACTTCTTCTCAAACTTTCCAGTTGTCATTATGTAATCTAATGTGTCCCTATCCATGACATGGCCAGATATTGTGGAATGACCTCTTTTGATGCGAGTAACCAGTTATATTTGTGAGTTAACGTCTTTCAAAATATCTTGTTACCACTTTTAATCCATCTCTGGTGTTTTCATCATTCTTCTACAGAACCACATCTCTTCAACATTCCGCAACACTAGTCAGATAATTGTTCACAATTCACCTCCGATTCAGGTCTAGCAAACCGGTAGGGAATTTACTTGATCCCATAAAATATTGTGCTCATGAATCATGGAGGAAAGGCGCTAGTCACAGGCGCTGGAACTTCAATAACCCCTCCCAACGACGCCCAACGGCATTAAGTGGAAGTCAACAAAACAACAACAACAACATGATTGGATCATTATAGTTCGTATGAACTCGGAATGAAAGATAATGAAGGAACAAACTAAACATACCATAAACAATGTGTGAAAAGTTTCCGCACGACCGGACTGAAACAGCAGCACAATCCCAGGCTCGCACGCTAGTTTATAATTATCTTAATCGTTCCTGGCTGGATTAATGTTTCAAAAAAATCTGACGT
>OY992885.1:88236924-88296924 GCA_963921405.1 Cepaea hortensis
GGCAGACCTTTTAACATGAACGTTATTAAAATGTATGCCCCAACAGGAAAATCTAGGGAAGATAGTATAGAGGAATTTTATAATGACATAAAATCTGCTTTAAAGAAATGTAAAAATTCAGATAATAAAATAAATGGCCGGTCTCCGTGGCCAGAAGCTTGCTAACGAGGTTCGTGAGCCGCTTACCAGGCGTTGGAAACTCAGCTGCGGCCGATTTGTGCAGAAGACCTTGTCGCGTTGTGTTATAACGTGTTGGTATGGGAGCCGGTCGTTCAGAAAGCAATGGCAAACTACTGAACGTAAAACTTGCCTAGTACATCAACAGCAGTTTAAAAATGCTGGTGTTGACTGCAACGTAATGTAAGGGATATGCAACATAAAAAAAAATAAATCAGAAATAAACATCATAATAGGTGACCTCAATGCAAAAGTAGCAACGCCGTGGCGAAAGTAGCCTTTAGGAAGATGAAAAACATACTGACCAATAAAACGATTTGACACGTCAATTGAAACGAGAAAAAGAGTGTTGAGGTACTACGTAGAGCCTGTACTTGTGTATGGATATGAAGCTTGAACAATGAACAATCAAGCTGAAAAACATCTTATGGCTATGGAAATGTGGTTTCCAAGGAGAATGCAAAGATTACCATAGATAGACAGAAAAACTATGACCAATTACTACAAGAAACAAATGAAAATCGTAAATTTGTTAGAACAATTAGAAGTAGACAGTCAAAATGTTTTGGGCATATTGTGAAAAGAAATGAATTGGAGAACTTAGTGACAACTGGCAAGATCGAAGGGAACAGATCAAGCGTAAGGCCGAGAAGTAAATACCTGGATGGCTTGGTCACATTGCATGGTCGATACAAGAAGACTGAGCTGATCCACCACTCTGGTGATTGAGTGAAATGGAGAGTCATAACCGCCCACGCTTTTCGGCATGGCGCATGATGGATGGATGTGGATTTGCTTCTTAGCAACTATACCCGTATCGGTTGTTGTTGTGTTACACATCTGCCGTAAGGCGTCTTGGGGAGGTGTCTTTGAAGTTCTAGCGCCTGTGACTAGCGCCTTTCCTTCAATTTCCTCCATGAATCATGTGCAGTATTTTTCTAGGACCAAATATATTCTAAGCTGATAATACACAAAATCAACAGTTGAAAACCATAAAGAATAGGCCACAGGCATCTACATTTCTGTTTAGAAAAAAAAAAAACACACGCACACACACACACGCACACGCACACGCACACACACACACACACACACACACACACACACACACACACACACATTAATATCCATAGCATGTGTGGTTTCAATGTATAAACATGTGGTGCCATGATTTTCATGCACTGTGGGGAGATTCTCCTTGAGTGGTCTATGAAAGGAGACAAGAGCATTTATGAGTAATATTCATAAGATATTGAAGTGATTCTGAAAAACATCTAATGGCAGTAGAGATGTGGTTTCTGAAGAAAATGCAAAGAATACCACGTACAGACAGCTAACCAATTAGCAAGAACTACAAGAGACAAATGAAAACCGTAAACTTATTAGAGAAATTAGACGTAGACAAATAATATATTGTGGGCACTTTATGAGGCTAAATAAACTACTTGGTGACAACTAGCAAGATTGAAGTAGCAGAACAAGGGGAAGGCAGAGAAGTAAATATCTGGTTGGCTTCGCGACATGGCATGGCCGAGACAAAAACACAGAGCTGATCCACGACTCTGATGATCGTGTCAGACAGCGAAAAATGACCGCCCACGCTTATTGACATGACACATGAGGATGATTAAAGTGATTCTTTACAAGGAAAACAAAGGAAAGAAATGAAATACACAAGCCTAGGAGTATTGATCACACACGGGGCAAGCTAAATACAGATATTTCATATGCACGAAGCACTGCTGTGGGAGGCAGTTGTAGCTGAACATTACAATATCTCTACCTACCATTTCCATTATTGCCAGTTGGTTTAAAACACCGGAGGACGCGCCTTCGTAATTGATCTATTGTTCTATATCTTTGTTAGTGATTGTTTATTCTCTCTGTGTTTTATGGTGTGGTCGGAAACGAGCAGGCTGACAGACTGGCTGGGTCTGCACCGCTTGGTGGTGTACTTGTGCATGATAAGGCAGATGTGGTCAGGGCATGTTTAGATCGTGTGTATAGTGGGAAAGTACAGATGTCTCTTCACGGCCTGGAGAGATTGGTGCTGCAGAGAGTGACCAGGGGATCTGGCCGACACTCGTGACTTAAAGAATAAGCCAGACGGACACATAAAATGACGGCTACTGGTACTATTAGTATTGGGACTCTACGCTGGCTGTTGAAGATGAAAGCAGAGTACTATGGCAATTTCTCGAGTGCTTTAATATCGGTATTTGACTCAACTCAACTCTCTTTGTGTTTGTGAAGCTGTGATGATCGTTTCTATTTAGAATTAGTTTCTATGGCAATTCACTTTTATTCTACGGTGTAAAAGTTCTGTATACACCGTAAAGTGGATGTGACTGTCCCGTGGGATGATAAGGGTTTCATGAGCCGCTACATAAAGGTGGGATCTTCGGTAGCGTAGTGCCTAAACACTCGCCTGCCTACCCGGAGGACATGGGTTCCATCCTCAGGTGGGCAAATTGATATTTCACAACTGACTTGGGCTCCCAGGTCGAGGCAGCCTTAAATGGGCACCCAAAATGTCTTGGGAAGTAAAGGCAACCGGCTTGCTACAGACAACAGCACTGACTGAGTGCTGATTGGTCTATATGCGTCCAGCAGCGTTTGCCCAAAACACTTTAAGGCGTGAGAATGAGAAAGGGGTCCTTTACTTTACAAGTGGTTGGATTCTCTGCCTGTTGAACTTCTTCGAAGACATTGTAATGAAAAACATCTGTTTGCTCTGAATGACCTTCTGGCAGAATGTGAGTTTTATCTTCTTAAGTCCGATGTACTGACGTATGTTCTGCATGTCTGAGCCATGAGAAGGTCTTTCTTCTTTCGGAGTGGGATTCCTAAGTCTGACATACCTACGTACTTTTAGCTTGTCTAAGCCATGTGTGATAGCGCCAAACCAACGAAATTTTGATTTTGTCTATCTCGAGTTAAAAACCTGGCCACACCGGAACTCGGCTTAACAAAGAAATCGGAAGCCAGTTTTGTTTTAGCAGTCCTTTGTGCTGATGAGAGATGCGGGCAGCATGGCCTTCAGTTCAGTGCTGTTCTGTTGTTGTCAGATGTGGGAACAATTCCCTGAGTTGATCTGTGTCAACTAATGTTGTGACAAAACTGAGTGGCTGACTAGTTTGTGTCAGCAGGCCTGGGTTCTTGGTGGGATAGTAAATTGTGTCACAACTCTTTGTTTATGTCGTGTCTTGGGGTTTATGTTGTGTAACCTATGTTTTTGTAGTGCCTTATTGTCTGTGCAGTGTTGCTTGTGTCAAGGTTCTTTATTGTCAGTCTAACCAGCTATTGCTTGGAGCACCTGTGTTGTGGTACTTGGTGTACCCTGTTGTCTTAAGTGATGTTGATTGGTTAGGGGTTACCCACTGTGGTGATTTGATATATGCAGTTGTCTATTGTATCTGTTATTGACATGCAATGTGCTGTTAGAAGAAATAAATAAAGAGCTTGTTTATTTGTCCTTGATTTGTTTGTTTAGTCTCTTTTAGTTTTTACTTTTTACAGTCACTATTTCTACCACAATCTAACACCTTAATCCAATGTCTGGGTCTCAAATATGACAGTCAGTCCAGAGTTGAGGCCCCTGTCTGAGATCTCGTATATCTTCTTATCTAATTACTATCATCTTTTTTTGTTGGTTGAGGCGGTGTGAGGTTCTCTCTCTTTTCACTATTTTTCTTCTTTGGCCGTAACGAAGTCAGAACTACTCTTTACCTCTTAGCACCGTAGTGAAGGAAGCATCAGTCTTTATGATTGTCTCCCTTTGTCTTTTACCATCGACTACAAAATGGCGACCCCGACGAGATATAGTGGCAGCCTTTGAATTGTTCTGTTAGAATTGTTTTAGTATCTAGTGATTGTTTTGTGTAATAGGTCAGTGTTTATGTTTGTGGTGTCCATTGTCTTTGAGTTGTGACATTAGAACCCAGGTTTGCTGCTGAGATGCCCCAGACATTCCTGCACAAGAGAGGAGTCCCCTGTATGGTGAGTGGGCTCAGATAAATTGCCTCCTAGTACATTTTCACTGTATCCTATCCAGAGCAAGGATGGCCCTGTCTTCAACGTTAGGGACCGTAGTTCCCCTCCCAGTTGGTGCCCCTGGCGTCACAGGGCCCACTGGTGAAGTCAGGTACATAGTTGCACATGTGAAGATAGAAGTTCCTTGTTTTGGCCAGAAAGGTGGGCCAACTGTTGAAAAGTATGTGAGGAAGGTGAGATCTGCCTGGAGGGCTGGTGCAGTGTGCGATGAAGATAAAGTGGACATTATCTGTGAAAGTGTTGCTCCCAGTGTGTGGGCGGAACTTGAACTTAGGTCAGTTTGTAATGACCCTGAGGAGATGCTGCAGACCATTCAGCAGGTATATGGGGAGCAGCGCAGCATGGTGGAGCTGGCTGCGGCTTTCTTTCAAGTAACACAAGATGCAGAGGAATCCATCATGGATTTCTCTCACCGGGTCCACAAAGCCTTTCGTTTGGTGCTGGAAGCTCAGAGAAAGAGGGGCATGGTTGCTTGGGATCCAGTGATCCTAAGAGACTGGTTTGTTGCAAAACTACATAACGTTCTCAGCAGGAGAATGGCAGAGGAGAGGATATCGCAAGATCCTGCAGTGACTTTCCTTTGTGTTAGAGACTTGGCCATGCGATGGGCTGGTGTGTCGTTAGCTCCAGAAGTCTGTACATACCAATATGTAGAACGTCAAGATTACAGTTCAGAGAGGTGGCCTAATGCCAGTGGTCAGTGTCAAGGGGTCCAGCATGATGATGCGGTGGTGGAGGAACTTCGAGCTGAGCTAGGTCGGATGAGAGCCTTAGCTGATTCGTTGATGCAGCCCAAGGTACAACGCAAGAGGTGCAATGTTTGTCGAAGCCGCACCCACCTCCAGAACAGGTGTCCGAAGAGAGGGGTTAGTGTTATTCAGAACCCCTCTGGAGTCAATTGTAGCAAAGCATTTGCCAACGTAAGCCACCGAGACCAGCAGGGCCTTAAGCGACAACAGAGTCCGCCCCAGGTTGATCTTTCTAAAGGATCAGCCCCAGCAGTTCAGGTGGGTGCAGTGTCAACTTCTGATAGCCGGATGGTTATGCGTGGCAACCAGAGAATTTTCTTTCGCAGGAAGAGGCGGAGGAAGAGGGGACGAGGGAAGTCTCCTGGTGTCAGTGTGGTCGACCAGTTAGGTGTTAGAAATGTGACAGGTGGACCGCGTATTGTGACTGGTGTGGGCCAAAATGTTCTGCATACCGATATGTCATCTCGTGACTTTGTGCAAAAGGGGATCGTGAAAGACCACCAGCAAGAACTTTTGCCCGTTAGACATGGTTGTGAAAGATAGAGAATGTTTTCATCTGTTTAGGAATCCCAGTCTTTTGGATTGACAGCCTTAGTGTAGTTAGTTAATTAGCAGTTATGTTTTGCTGTTGTTATATATTATGATTGCAGGTAGATGGTGTCATGTCATGACATGTCTTTCTTTTAGAGTGCAAGAACACCAGGCAGACCAGGTGAAAGGGGTGGTTCTGTTGTTCATGTGGTGTTGTCATTACCATCATGTCCAGTAAGAGAGTAACTTCCAGAGTGAATTCATGAGGTGGGATATTATTGAAATAACAATGTTTTGTTGGCCCGGTATATTTTCCTTTATGTTTATATTCAGGTTACAGGTGACACATGATGAAATGTTCTTTTTAGTGTAGAGATACAGGTTGATAGAAAAACAAGTCATTTAGGTACCACAGTAGCTGCAGGAAGCTTATATTTGAAGAGACAAATGGTATTATTGATAAATACATTTTGTGTTGAATTTCCAGAGTTAAGGGAAGTAGTAACTGTCGTGTCCTCCTTTAAAGTGTCGTCCCTGGAGTGAGGAGATCCGACACCCACATTATAATATTATTTTTTTCCCCCCTCAATATTCTGGAGAATCCACCCGCTTCCATCCAACACACTCCATCAGCCTATGGACACCTTTTCCTATCACTCTCACACTGTCGTACTATGCCCCCTTCTCATACTTCCCCAATGCAACATACTCAACAACTCTTGCTTCTAGAAATTAATAAAGATTAATTTATTAAAATAAAAGTGTAACGTGTATGAGACGTGTATGCGAAGAAAATGTGTGACGTGTTCTATAAAGTGTGTAGACTCTGTCTCTCAGACATCAACTCAGTCAGCTGATCACAGCAACGATAGACCACAGCACGTTACGTCAGAACAAGTACGTCTCACCCGTTGCCGGAACCATCTTGCCGGATAATGCTTTGCCTCTGTAGACCTCTGGTAATCCAATTTCATGAACATCCGAAATAGACACCGGTGGTATTAAGAGTTAATCAGGGACCGGTTGCACTCTACACAATGTCCGTTCCTAATGTTCCTAAACAAACTGCACAAGTCTTTTGCAGTGTGTACGCAGTTAGTTAGTTAGTTAGTTAGTCGACAGATCATCCTCGTTGCACATCGAACCATTCAGTCCATAAGTGCTAATTACTAATGTTAATTGTTACTGTACTAACACTAGGTACTCTTAGCCGGTTCTCGGTTCGTTACTACTGTCTAATGCTGTGTGGTGCATCAATATGCATCACTCTCTTTGATGAATCAATTTCCTTCTAGCGTAAGTTATGTTTCTGTATGCAACTTTATTGACTCTTGAACTGGTGTTCTTCAGAATGGGTTTTTTAATTCTTTCCCAAAACTTGTAGAGTTTCCTTGGATCTGGTAGGGAACCTAGGATAGAAACAACACATCTGGTGATAGTACTAGTCACTGATCCCTTCGGCTGAGTGTAAGCCTATCACCTTGCTTAATGATCTTTAGCTAACTAGACTTAGTCACAGAGCAGATTAGCTACCCACCTAGAGTCGAATCAGGCTATGACAAAGAAAAAATATCAGCAAACAGAATGCGGAACCCCGCCCACCAGGGACACCTACGGGAAGATCCCAATTATCCTTCATTACTCAATTCTCAACTAGTAAAGCTTATCAACACTTCACTAATCTATTCTAGCTAACAGAGCCAAGTATCACTTCACTACTCTAGCTAGTTTCCACTAACAGTGCTAATCATCACACTATAGTTTAACAAGGCCACAGTCTATAGTAATTATAACGAATATATTATAATAAGTTATACCTTAAATGGCACTACTGCAGTCCTATAAATCATATCTACATCTGCCATATAGGCACGTGTAAAATTAAGTCACTAATTAACACACGGTAGATATTATTTCCACTGGCACTGCAGTGCCCTGCACTCTGTCTAGAGCATTATTCAAGTCCACCCTAGTTGATCTCAACTCGAGTTTATATGGCAAACTACCAAAGTTGTCCACGTGACGTTATCCTTTACTCCCCCACACAGGTGGCACAGTGGCAAATCATCCCCTGTCAAGAACTATTTTCCTGGCTTAAATCCTGTCAAAGTTGTCAGTAATTGCCTAGATTCTCAAAACAAGCCAGCTAGTTTCTGTAAACTCCCAACAAAGAGTTTCGATACCAAGCTGCCAATCATCTTGATGTTCCGGAAACCAAGAATTGACAGATGCACTGTTTTCCGTACTAGGTACTTCCGTTTTACATCTGCCCCTGTGATCTCACGGCTTCCATCTGCATTCAAATGTTGACAAACTTGTCACTCTTCTGTTCCGTGGTGACAATCCCAGCAGCCATTTCCGTCTGATGTCCGGCAGTATAGATGACAAACGGAACCATTCCATATCCTTCTCCCTCACCACCAAATGTGTTTATGGGCTGACACGATGTAACCTGTACAACTGTGTTTACTCTGTTAGTACAAATAGATGTCGCTGGTCGATGGTCCGCTTAATCCGAAAATCCTCTGTAATAATCAACCGGATAAACACACGGTTTCATTTTGTGACAGTAACCAATATAAAGGTTACTTGTTGAATGTTTATGTAGCTTTTATGTTTGTTTATTTATTTTTATGTAAGAAGTGAGGGTTGTATTCATTTTGTTATGATTGGTGCTCTTATAGCAGAAGAGCTATTTTTCATCACTGATATTATTTTAGTCATTAGTACCAACAACTGAGTTAGTATAGTTTAGACTTTTGTGTTGAGATTATTGGTATTTGGAACTGACTGACGCCTGGTGATGTAATCTACACTGTTTCACATTGTAAGTGATGTATGAAAAGAAAAAGACTATTTTTTTTAGTGGTACTCTTCAGGGATATAACCAGCAGTTTAGGTTTTGGAGGAGGTAACATGTGACATAGATTTGTTTTGCCTTTGTCATTTTGATGGCGGTTTGTGTGTAAATTTCATTGAATCCTTGGTTCATTGATGATTGTTTTTGAGTGTGGTCACAGGTGACATTACTTTTTTTTGGCATTTGTCATTTTGATGACGGTTTATGTGTAGATGTTAGTAATTGCTTGCTTGATTAGTGATTTTACTTTTTGATGTGGTTACTGAAGACCAATGATTTTATTTTGAGGTGAACTAGCTAGATGGTAACTTTTAAAGAGATAGTTGGGGTAAGGAGATACGATAGTCCATTTCTTTTGTCGGGACGACAAAAAAAAGTAAGGGGTTGGATATGTGATAGCGCCAAACCAACGAAATTTTGATTTGGTCTATCTCGAGTTAAAAACCTGGCCACACCGGAACTCGGCTTAACAAAGAAATCGGAAGCCAGTTTTGTTTTAGCAGTCCTTTGTGCTGATGAGAGATGCGGGCAGCATGGCCTTCAGTTCAGTGCTGTTCTGTTGTTGTCAGGTGTGGGAACAATTCCCTGAGTTGATCTGTGTCAACTAATGTTGTGACAAAACTGAGCGGCTGACTAGTTAGTGTCAGCAGGCCTGGGTTCTTGGTGGGATAGTAAATTGTGTCACAACTCTTGTTTATGTCGCGTCTTGGGGTTTATGTTGTGTAACCTATGTTTTTGTAGTGCCTTATTGTCTGTGCAGTGTTGCTTGTGTCAAAGTTCTTTATAGTGTCAGCCTAACCAGCTATTGCTTGGAGCACCTGTGTTGTGGTACTTGGTGTACCCTGTTGTCTTAAGTGATGTTGATTGGTTAGGGGTTACCCACTGTGGTGATTTGGTATATACAGTTGTCTATTGTATCTGTTATTGACATGCAATGTGCTGTTAGAAGAAATAAAGAGCTTGTTTATTTGTCCTTGATTTGTTTGTTTAGTCTCTTTTAGTTTTTACTTTTTACAGTCACTATTTCTACCACAATCTAACACCTTAATCCAATGTCTGGGTCTCAAATATGACAGTCAGTCCAGAGTTGAGGCCCCTGCCTGAGATCTCGTATATCTTCTTATCTAATCACTATCATCTTTTTTTGTTGGTTGAGGCGGTGTGAGGTTCTCTCTCTTTTCACTATTTTTCTTCTTTGGCCGTAACGAAGTCAGAACTACTCTTTACCTCTTAGCACCGTAGTGAAGGAAGCATCAGTCTTTATGATTGTCTCCCTTTGTCTTTTACCATCGACTACACATGAGAAGGTCTTGCTTCTTCGGGAGTGGGATCCCTAAGTCTGACATACTTACGTACTTTTAGCTTGTCTAAGTCATGAGAAGGTCTTGCTTCTTTCGGAGTGGAATCCCTAAGTCTGACGTACTTTTATCTTGTCTAAGCCATAAGAAGGTCTTGCTTTTTCTGGAGTGGGATCCCTAAGTCTGACATACTTACGTACTGTTAGCTTGTCTAAGTCATGAGAAGGTCTTGCTTCTTTCTGAGTGGGATCTCTAAGTCCGATGTGCTGACGTTCAGATTGTCTAAGCCATGAGAAGTTCCTGCTTCTATCGGAGTGAGTTTGCAGTAAAGACTTTTCTTCATACCCGTAAAAAAATATGATCTCCATCAGAGACTGTGTTTCAAGACTGTCTGTTCTGTCTCCAAGCTCGTCAACCAGCGCGGGGTGTGCGAACCGGTACTTGAACTTCCAAACTGTGCATGTCATTGTAGGTTGTCATCAGCTTATTATTGAGTACAGCACACGCGCACTGACAAGGATCAGGTCTAGCTTGGGAATGCTTCCTCCACGAGGTTTAGGTATTCTGTTGTCACAGCCTTGAACCCCACCTCCCAGTAAAAGGCCCTTTACCACGCCTTAAGGCTCATCAGACATATGGTGCTACACCTATATTTCTATAGACCAATCAGCTCTCAGGACTCCGAGAAAGGGCCGGACGGAGACATAATCAGACTTCTGCTGGTATCATTAATATTGGGACTCTTCGCTGGATGTTGAAGATGAAGACGGAGCACGTATGGGAATGTCCCGAGTGCCATGATGTCGGTTCTTTATGTTAGTGGTGTGATCAGTAAAACACCGTCCCACATTACAGAGAAATGATAAACATTAAATACCATTAAAACGTTGAAAATTGTGACCTGTTTACAATTGTTAGAAATCCGAGTCTATACCACAGGAATGCATATATTACGATTCTCTTCTCAAATTCTGCCAGGATATTAGAATAGTTATTCTTAATTTTGTTTGTCAAACTACACGCAAAATATATGTAACTGATTATGTGCCTTGCAATGATTAATTGTCTTAAACGACTTCCCGTACCTGCAATGGACTTATATATCGCCGAAATGTTGTCATTGCGTTACAATACAACATGCCTGCTACCATATTAACAACTTTTAAGTCATGAATGTGACTCAACGCTACTTCCCATTTTCCGCCATCCATTTTTGTGTGGACCAATGAAGTGCATAAATATAAACACCCACCCACCCACACATACACACCCACACCCACACACAGACACACACAGACACACACAAACACACACACACACCCACACACACACGCACACACACGGATGTACTTGTCACATTCTGTTTAACATAAAGACACAATAAATATCATAACGTGCACACACACACACACACACACACACACACACACACACACACACACACACACACACACACACATATATATACCTCACAATGTGCTTCTCACATTTTCTTTATAAGGGCCCCTCAGTCCTCCTAGGGTAACAGCCGCTCTATTGGGGTTCATGGACCCAATATTACACCGACACATACAATCTTCTCACTGTCGTTTTGACATAAATGCCCCAACACCCACGCATCTCCTATCTAATATGGACAATCTTACTTCATAGCTCCTTTACCAGAAATTACATTCGCGTCTCAGTCATTTTGAATTAAATATGTATAAACATCATTATCTGTCAGACATATACAAACATCTCGCTGTCGATTTGATATAAATTCACCAACATCCGCACATCATAAACTCTCTTACTTCATAGCTAATTTGCCATAAGTTACAATCACATCTCACCGTGTTTGAATTACATATGTACAAACGTTACTATTATGCATAATCACACTACACAACTCACAGCCTATATGAAAACTGTTACTCACAAACACCACACAATCCGTTCGACATAAACACACACTTACACAGATATATTACAGTATGTTTCGAGTATATACACTCACAATTTGACAATTGCATTGCACCCGATGAACAGTGGCAGAGAGGGACTGGGTTTTCGTTCGTCAATTCAAAGCCTGTTACGGACGTGAAGGAAAATTGTGAATATTTTATGAGTCCGAGGGTTCATGGCAATTGAAAGTCCTTTAACCATGCCCCGTTGAAACAGGATTGTCGAAAGTCACAAGGTAACTAACCCATTCACGTAGCTGAAAAGTACAGAATTAGGAAGTTGGGTGTTGAGAGTGGCAAAATAATAAACATATTCGTGGAAGGAATGTTGACTGCGATGAATAGAAAGATTCGTGATGAAATCTTTAGAGTGAGTGATTCGTTTCATGTTAGGTTGTGTTTGTTCGATAAGCGGTCTTCGTGGTGAGATAGTCAAACTAACTAACAGTGTCTTGCGCTCGGAAGGTGGTGGGTTTGTTTTGGGACTCCGTCATTTGGGTCATGAGTGCCAGTCAATGCATCGATGGTACTTAGTTGGTGGAAGTAGCAGTGGCGTAGTGGCTAGACGCTGGCCTGACGACCCGACGGTCCTGGATTCGAATCCAAATAGTGATGGATTTTTTTTTTTTTTTTTAAATAAGGGCTAGCGGTTTTCCCAGGGGATAGAGCGACACTGTGAGGCCCCCGCGTTCCCCTGTTATTATTATGGGCCGTTAGTCCCACTATGAGCCTTTGCCCACAGTGGGCCACTAGGCCCACAGCTGCTGTGAGGAGATGTGAAGTTTGATGATCATCTAGACCCCTGGCCAGAGCAAGGGCAATACTGGAGGCAATACTACACTGTGATCTTAGATAAAAGGCCAAAAAAGGATGGATATTTAACATTGTTCGGTGCTCACAGGTCGGCCCAGCCTCAAATGGGTTCAAGGAAAAGTCTTGGGAAGAAAAGGCGGCCGGTGTGTGGCTGACAATACCACCCTCCAGTTGCCGATGGGTCTTTAACAATATGGATCTCACACCATATGTCCAATGTGTCTTATCACGCATCAAAGCATGTACAAGGGCTCTTTACTCAGTTTGTAGCTGTCTGTCTGTCTGTCTGTCTGTCTGTCTGTCTGTCTGTCTGTCTGTCTGTCTGTCTGTCTGTCTGTCTGTCTGTCTGTCTGTCTGTCTGCCTGCCTGCCTGCCTGTCTGTCTGTCTGTCTGTCTGTCTGTCTGGCTGTCTGGCTGTCTGCCTGCCTTGTCTGTCTGTCTGTCTGTCTGTCTGTCTGTCTGTCTGTCTGTCTGTCTGTCTGGCTGTCTGGCTGTCTGCCTGCCTTGTCTGTCTGTCTGTCTGTCTGTTGTCTGTCTGTCTGTCTGTCTGTCTGTCTGTCTGCCTGCCTGTCTGTCTGTCTGTCTGTCTGTCTGTCTGTCTTTCTGTCTGTCTGTCAGAGGGTTTGCCGCCCCCCTTCGTCTGTATGTCTGTCTGTTCGTCCGTATGTATGTCTGTTCATCCCTCTCTATTCACTCATGTATAATGTCTGTCCGAAATCTTATTTTTCTACACGAACATGTCTCTCTACCAACTGAAAAGTGTCTTTCAATACCTTTTATTACGCCCACAGACCCCTATCTCGTCACCTGACCCCGAACAATGAAATCCCACACATTATTCCATATTATCTCCATGACTAGCATTCGCAATAGCAAGTCTATTTTGTTCTGCAGAATTCATCAGAAGGCAGATTGTGAACTGAAAAATGCCAGCTGAGTTTAAACAGCAGCGCCACAACACAAGTTGGCTCCATGATTATCTTCAATTATCGCGTCCCTAATCTCTACAATTGGCTCACTTAATAGCTGCCGAACATGAGGAGTTATGCTCATTTCATCTCTTATCTCCCGGGCAGTTTGTCTCCCTTGCTTTGTGACTCGTACAGGATGGCGAATGCCTGCTGTTTGGACGCAGTAGACGTCATTGCATTTTTGTGTTAGTTACCCCGTCAGCCCGTTTACGGACGTTTCTTTAATGGTTATATACATAGCAGTATTGATTCAATCAATCAATCAATCAATCAATCAGTCAATGTCGCTTTCTATCGCTCTCTCTCTCGCTCTCTCTCTCTCCCTCTCTCTCTCTGTCGGTCGGTTCGCCTGTCTGTCTGTCTGTCTGTCTGTCTGTCTGTCCGTTCATCTGCCTGCCTGCCTGAATTGTCGTTCGGTCAGAGGCTCTTCTGTCTGTCGATCTGTTTGTCTATTCATCTGCCTCTCATGTCTATGTCTCTTTACATAATGTATTAACGACTCTTAAGTATATAATAATCAATGTTGATCAGAGTCCCTGCTGTAAGTCAGATTCCAGCATCCTTTCTAACATCCTGATCACAGAATGTCCCGCCCTGCTGTTAGCAACAACTACCCACATCTCGCAATGTCTTGCGAGCTTACCTGCCATCCCGTGAGCTATGTGATCAAATCCTTATCAAAGCTGGACTTCCATTATTTTGTTTTTGTGATTGTTAGTGGGTGTATGTGTTTGTATAAGTAAGTGTGGGTGTGTGACTGTGTGGATGTTTGATCTTGTGAGTATTTGTGTATTTGCGTGTGTGAAAGTGTGTACGTGTCGATTATGTGTTTATTGGGGTAAGTGTATGCATGCGCATTGCTGCATGGATGAATAAAGATATATGGGCGTTTTAGAGAGAGAGAGAGAGAGAGAGAGAGAGAGAGAGAGAGAGAGAGAGATTGAGGGAAGCGAGAGATGGAGAAAGAGAAAGAGATAGTATTATGTATAAATAAACTTTTGTTAGTGAGTTTGTGATTGTGAGTGGTAATGTATTTATGTATTCCAGGGAATGTGTATTTTTATGTAATTGAATGGGTGCATACATGTGAGAGTTTGTGTGTAAATGTTTGTAAGTATGCAGGTATGTATGTGTTTATGCATGTGTATTGTTTGTGTGTCTGCCTGCTTGCCTGTTTCATAGCATTGTAATGTGCATTGTTTGTGTTTACAACATTCATTTGACAATGCTTTTCCCTATATGAAGGTAACATGCGCAATAAATAATTAATGAACGAAAAGTTAGAGATTGGAAGGGCTGAATGTGAGACGGGCCTGTGTGCCCAATTTGTGACTCTTTGAAAATAAAGTTCATTCGTTCATTCCTAGGTCGACCTAGTCTAAACTGTGTCCTATGATATTTTCTGAGAAGTAAAAGCGAGCAGTATGATACTAACTTCATAACTCACATGCCAATAGGTCTAAAAGTATGTAGCTTTCATTATAAACACAAAACACCAAAAAGCGGCCCAAAGTGCGGAGAAACCCCTTACATGACTGAATCTAACTTATACCCTACACACCTTTTTGCTCTTTACTTTACCATTTCAAATCTCATCGCTACGAAAGTCTAAGACTTTGAGCAACACAGCGAATAATGCTCTGACGCGTAGCAAGGAGCCTGTAAATTATTCACAACGATACGATAATCGGCTTTCTAGTGAGCATCAAAGGAGAATTGGAACCATATAATATAGAAGGCCAATAGCGAACAAATAGCAAGGGGTAATAATTTTTCTAACTAATCGTCAAGCTTACAGATCTATTGGGCTGATAGAATGTTGATATGTATCGTTTGTCAAACGATTACAGACTAGGAAATTGAGGCAGTATATCAAAGTTGTGGCTTAATCTCTGACGTAAGTATTCACCGTCGAGATTTTAGGATAAATTACGTCATTTGGAAGAAGGATAGAAGTTTACTTGGTCGAAAGCATAATAGCGATGGCTTTTTAATTTCCGGTATGCTGATGGCGGGTAGGAAGTTCAATCCCTACAACGGCATTCATCATCATCCACTGCCTTGCCGTCTGGTGAGGGCAATCATTCCTCTCCACAAATTACGATCTCCGACGGTATGGATCAAGTTGTCCCCCTTCCGTGCCATGACATATGACTGTCAAGAATCTTCTTCCGCTGTCTTTCTCTATTTCTCTTTTCGCAAGTCTTTCCGGTTGTCGCGACTTGTTCCAGTTTTTGTCGTCTCATAACGTGGCCAAAAAACGATGACTGCCTCTTTCTGATGTTTGTGATAATTTATCTTTGCGACATAGCTTCCCTCAAAATGTCCAGATTGCTCATTTTGGCTGTCCAATTAATTTTCACAATTCTTCTATAAAACCACATTTCCAAGGCTTCCAGAGATTTTTTCGCCTGTTTGCTCATTGTCCAGGATTCGCACCCGTATGTTAAAACGAGTACTATGTAACATGCAAGAACTCTATTTCTAACTTTCAAGGACAATGACCTATTGCACAAAACGTTCTTCAATTGATAGAATTCAGTTTTTGCTTGTCCGAATGTTCTTTATCTCAGTTGATAGAATTCAGTTTTTGCTTGTCCTATGTTCTTTATCTCAGTTGATAGTATTCAGATTTTGCTTGTCCTATGTTCTTTATCTCAGTTGATAGAATTCAGTCTTTGCTTGTCCTATGTTCTTGATCTCAGTTGATAGAATTCAGTTTTTGCTTGGCCTATGTTCTTTATCTAAGTTGATAGAATTCAGTTATTGCGTGTCCTATGTTCTTTATCTCAGTTGATAGAATTCAGTTATTGCTTGTCCAATGTTCTTTATCTCAGTTGATAGAATTCAGTTTTTGCTTGTCCTATGTTCTTTATCTCAGTTGATATAATTCAGTGTTTGCTTGTCCTATGTTCTTTATCTCAGCATCGGCTTGGACTTCAACGTTGATTTCTCGTTCAGAGAACAATGGCAAACTACTGAGCGTAAAATTACCTAGGTAATCAACTCGGGGTTGTTCGCAACGTCCTGTATAGGATATGGACAATTATTTAGAATAGAGATATGAGAGAGATATGAGAGAGAGATATGAGAGAGATATTAGAGAGAGATATGAGAGAGATATGAGAGAGAGATATGAGAGAGAGATATGAGAGAGAGATATGAGAGAGAGATATGAGAGAGATATGAGAGAGATATGAGAGAGATATGAGAGAGATATGAGAGAGATATGAGAGATATATGAGAGAGATATGAGAGAGAGATATGAGAGAGATATGAGAGAGAGATATGAGAGAGAGATATGAGAGAGAGATATGAGAGAGATATGAGAGAGATATGAGAGAGAGATATGAGAGAGATATGAGAGAGATATGAGAGAGATATGAGAGAGATATTAGAGAGAGATATGAGAGAGATATGAGAGAGAGATATGAGAGAGATATGAGAGAGATATGAGAGAGATATGAGAGAGATATGAGAGAGATATGAGAGAGATATGAGAGAGATATATGAGAGAGATATGAGAGAGATATGAGAGAGAGATATGAGAGAGATATGAGAGAGAGATATGAGAGAGAGATATGAGAGAGAGATATGAGAGAGAGAGATATGAGAGAGATATGAGAGAGATATGAGAGAGAGATATGAGAGAGATGTGAGAGAGAGATATGAGAGAGATATGAGAGAGATATGAGATAGAGATATGAGAGAGAGATATGAGAGACATATGAGAGAGATATGAGAGAGAGATATGAGAGAGATATGAGAGAGAGAGAGAGAGAGAGAGAGAGAGAGAGAGAGAGAGAGTCAGAAATTTGAGAGAGACAGATACAGAATGAGAAATTTGAGAGAGAGAAAGAGTGAGAACAAATGAGAGATATGAGAGAGAGAGATAGAGAGAGAGATGGAGAGAGAGAGAGATAGAGAGAGAGAGGGAGAGAGAGATAGAGTGAGAAAGAGAGAGAAGAAATGGGAGATATGAGAGAAAGAGAGAGAGAGAGATACAGCATGAGAAATTTAAGAGAGAGGGAAAGAGTGAGAAAAAATGAGAGACATGAGAGAGAGAGAGAGAGAGAGAGAGAGAGAGAGAGAGAGAGAGAGAGAGAGAGCGATATGAGTATATATATATATATATATATATATCATATCATCATGTTGCTCTTGTACCTTGCGGTGTCGAGGTGAAGTATAAACTTCGTGAGAGTGCCCGATAATGGGCTTCATATATCGATATTCCCATGGACTCTGCTATTCCCTCCGTCCAACGAAGGCCTCTTCCTCTGTTTCCATATGGTCTGTACATCATTTCTTGTTGTGGTATACTGTTGACTTGTAACCTACTTGCATGGCCAAACCATTTGACTTGCTGCTTTCTAATAAAATCTAGTGCTGCTTTAACCCCCACTTTAGTGCTGATTTCTTCATTTCTGATCTTATCTCTTTTTGATACGTTAAGTATTCTTCTCAGGAACCTTATTTCCGTTGTTGTGATTTTTCTTTTCTCTTTTTCTGTCATTGTCCAGGTTTGGCATTGGTAGCATAGAGTTGGTAGGAAGATTGTGTTGTAAAGTGCTTTCTTAGTGGTTATTGATACATGTTTGTTCTTTAGTATTAGTGCCATTTGTCCAATGAGTTGATTTGCCTTATTGCACCTATTTTCGATCTCGTCTTCTGATCTGCCATTTGATGATATTATACTTCCTAGGTACTTGAAACTCTTTCCTTGTTTCAAGGGATGTTCGTTTAAGTGAATTGTTGTTGTTTGTTCTTCTTTAGTTATAGTTTAGTTATGTTCCCTACACATTTCGTTTAGACCAGTGTTTCCCAACCTTTTTTGTACCATGCCCCACTTAAGCCTTTCTAAAATTCATATTGCCCCCCTCCCACGCCCCATGCCCCCCCCCCTCAACATATACATTATTTTTAATATTCAAAAATTGAAAAGTTCACTAAAGAAACTTGAATGATAGGTTTTAGGAAGAAATCACTAGGTAATTATTGAGCAAACACAGTAAGTAAATTTTCAAAACATATAATGGAGAACTGAAATTCAAGTACAAAATAATTTTAATGAAAGATTTTTCTATATTATTTTAATTATTAGTAATTATTTATTATTTAAATTTAGTGAGATCCTTGCGCTTGATGCTTGCTGCAAAGAGATCTTATGTCAGGTTCCAATTTAGTTAACTTCAGTCTCAAGTCTCCCCGTTTTGTTATATTCAGCCGATTTCTTCCATTTTCGAATTGCCCCCCTTAACAGTCAAATTGCCCCCCTGTGGGGCGTGGGCCCCACGTTGGAAAACACTGGTTTAGACTATTCATGTGGTCTTGTAATTCAGCTTCTGATTTTGCTATTAGTGCTTGGTCGTCCGCAAACAGGAGTTCTCTAATGGTTAGATTTGCAGATGGTTCTTCTTCTGTGTTCTCGTCATGCGGTATTCTTGCTATCTCTGCTTGGCTAGTTTCTTTACATATTTTGTCTATATATGTTATGAACAAGAGAGGGGACAGGACACAACCTTGTCGTACTCTAGATCTTATGGTGCAGTGTTCTGAGTGTCCTCCAGTTGCTCTCACTATGCATTCACTGTTGTTGTATAAACTTCTACATAGGTTTGTTAGATGTGTACTCACTCCATATTGTTTAAGGATTTCCCAAAGCTTGTTTCTATCTACTCTATCGAATGCCTTTTCTTGGTCGACAAAGGCTAAGTAGAGTGTTTCATTGAATTCGATTGATTTTTCTATAAGTTGTCTAAGAGCAAAAATGGCATCTGTGCATCCTTTGTTTTTCCTAAATCCAAGTTGTGTTTCACTTAGCTGGGGTTCTAAAGTAGTTCGTAATCTTTTTTCAAGAATTTTGCAAAATATTTTCCCAGTATGTCTCAAAAGTAAAATGCCTCTGTATTGTGTGTAGTCTCTTTTGCTGACTTTGTTTTTTCCAAATTGGGATAATTATGGTGTTTCCCCAGTCTCGTGATGTCTATTGTTCTACCCAAACATGGTTGAATAGTCTATGTAGCCAAGCTGTTCCTACTTCTCTTGCTGCTTTAATTAGTTCATTTGGTATTTCATCTTGTCCTGGTGATTTGTTCAATGGGGCTAATCTGATAGCTTCTATAATTTCTTCTTTTAGTATGTCTGGTTCTAGTTCTTCGGTGACATATGTGTAGGTCTCTTGAATTCCTGTGACATCTGATGGGATGTTGAGACGTTGTTAGAAATACTGCTTCCATCTTATTAGGATTTGTTTTTGTTCACTTATTGGTTCTCCATATTCGTTGTTAATTATTTCAGTTGGGTCGAAGGGTTCTCCTCTGGTTCGCATTGCACCTATCTTTTTGTAGAAGTTTCTAGTTGCCTCCTTGTAGTTTTTTATTTAGGGTTTCTCCATACTCTTCCCAGTCTTTTTGTTTTTCCCTCTTTACTATTCTACTCACATGTCTTCTCGCTATTCTATATTCTATGTAATCACATTCCTGTTTGCTCTTCAACTACTTTTTATATTTTTCCTTTTTGTCTTTTACCGCTTTCTTTACTTCTACGTTCCAACAACTTGTTATTTTTTTTATCCGTGTATTGCGTTTTTTCGTGGTTCCACATGTTATTTTTGCAGTATTTAAAATGCTTGATTTGAACATCTCCCATTCTCCTTCCACTGTTTTTCTTTCTGTAGGTAATTTTACAAAGAGTTCAGTTAGTTCTTTCTCATAATTTTCCCTTACTGCCTCGTCTTTAAGGTTTTCTAAGTTTACTGATTCGCATGGCATGTATTTTCCTGCTCTTTGTTTTCTTCTTCTGATGGTTCTTATTGTGGCAACAAGTGCTTTATGATCTGTGTTTATACTGAAATTGGGCACTGCCCTTGCATCTAATATATTTCTCTTTCTGTAGTTTCTTGTTAATATAAAATCAATTTGACTTTTAGTATCTAGCTCGTTCCATTTATACCAAGTGTATACTTGTGAATCTTTATGTTTATAGAATGTGTTTGTTATATAGAGGTCGTGTTGACTGCAAAGCTCTGTCAGTCTACTTCCGTTATAATTCCTTTCATTATGCTGATCTCCAAATGCTCCCAGATATTTTTCTATGCCCACTCTGTTAAGTCCTAGTCTTGCATTGAAGTCTCCCATAACTATGATGTTGTCCTGTTTGTCTATTTTATTTAGCACAGATATGAGAGATAGATAGATAGAGAGAGATATGAAAGAGAGGTAAAGATAGATAGGTAGAGATATGAGAGAGATATAAGAGAGAGATAGAGAGATATGAGAGAGACAGAGAGATATGAGAGCGAGAGAGAGTTTTATTATTATTAAGATAGAGAGATATGAGGGAGATATGAGAGAGATATGAGAGTGATTGAGAGTGATATGAGAGAGACAGACAGACAGACAGACAGACAGACAGGCAGACAGACAGACAGACATAATGAAAAATTTGAGAGAGAGAAATAGAGATACAGAATGAGAAATTTTAGAGACAGGGAAAGAGTGAGAAAAAAATGAGAGAAATTAGGAAACAATGAGAGATATGAGAGAGAGAGAGAGAGAGAGAGAGAGAGAGAGAGAGAGAGAGAGAGAGAGAGAGAGAGAGAGAGAGAGAGAGAGAGTGAGTGAGTGAGAGAGATAGAAAGAAAGCGAGAGAGGATTGAGAGAAGGGAAAGGCCGTCGTTACTCTGTGTCCCAAACGGATGTTATGTTGCAGACAGTATCAGCTGCCCACGCTCTCCTGCCGACCATGTAATCATAGCTTGGATCCTTATCGGCGCGGATGAAATGTTACACAATTTGACCTGCGCTCCTTGGTCGACCCAGGAAAAATAGGTACCAGGAAATATCTTGGGAGGTAAAATTGGTCAACGTGAAACTGACGATATCACATACCCTGGACAATTGGTCTATAAAAATATAGTGTCTGGCGCCGTCTGTTCAATGCGCTTTTAACGCGTATACAAGGGTTGAATATTCTTCTTTTTATAACACTACTAAGGAACAAATAAATATCAATAGTTACTAAGAATGCCCTATACAATACAATTTTCCTACCAAATCTATGTTACCAATGCCAAACCTTGACAATGACAGAAAAAGAGAAAAGAAAAATTACAACAACGGAAGTGAGATTCCAGAGAAGAATACTCAATGTATCAAGAAAAGAGAAAATTAGAAATGAAGAAATTAGGACTAAAGTGGGGGTTATGGCGGCATTAGACTTCATTAGGGAACAGCAATTTGCTTGCTTGCTTGCTTGCTTGCTTGCTTGCTTGCTTGTGTTCGTTGGCTTGAGCTCCAACGCGAAGTCCTGTATGTCGGATGAAGGCATCCTGTTGTCCAACATCAGTGTGATGTCATACAGGACCTGAGGTTTGCGTGAGTATCCGTTGTCCCATGTCTGGCTTATTGGTGTGCAGACTGGTGGTTCCTCGCCGTACAGGCAGACACTCTCCGACTTCGGAGGAATCGGCGATCCTACTGACTTTAGCCAGGACCCCGAAGGGATCTGTTGCCCAGGACGCTCGACGAGGACGCGTCAATAGGTCTTGGCCAGTATGTAACCCGGCCCTGGTGCCTTGGAAACACCTCTGCGTCCCAACAGCAATTTAAATGGTTTGGCCATCAACAATAACAAGGCTATCAACTAACAGTATACCACAACAAGCAATGATATACACGGAACCAGAAGACGAGGCCGACCATGTAAACGATGGACAGATGGAATAGCAGAGTCAACGAGAATCACGATATATGAAGCCCATAAACGGGCACTCTCCCGCTGTTTATGCTTTTCCTCGTCACTGCAAGGTACAAGAGGAACAAGATGAGATGAGATAAGATGAGACAAGGGTTGAATTTTATAATGATTTGGAGAATGCCGTCAAGAAATGTAGGTATTCAGAATTAAACATCATAATGGTTGGAAATCAACAGGGCGGATGCATAGTAGGCACGTATGGACTAGGGGAACAGAATGAAAGAGGTTGCAGACTTGTACAGTGGTTAAAAGAGCATATGATTATTGGAAATACCAGTATCAAAGGCACCCAAGGAGATTATGAACATGGAAGAGTCCTGACCATAAGATCAGAAATCGGATTGATTACATCCTCATAAACAGAAGATTTTGAAATGCCTTCAATATCGTAAAAACTATACCAAGCGCGGACTTCTACAGCGACCAAAGATTAGTCATAAGCGATATGCATTTAACATTAAAGAAGGTCAAATTTACACAACGAAACACAAAAGGTGATCTATGCGCACTGAAGAATGAGGAAATAAAAGATAAATTCAACGCAGAGGTTAAGAAAATATTTGATGCATTGTCTGATCTGAAAATTCTACTTCAAGATGTCAGCGACCAATGGGAGATATTAAAGAAATCAGTCAGCCAAGCTGCAAACACAACTATACCAAACATGAAGATGATGGGACGTAAGAAATTGATGATGGAAGACATCTTAATACTAATGGAAAGACGAAATAACAAAAATAACAATGAAGAGATTCACAGGTAAATTGGGAAATTGTGCAAAGAGGTAAAAGAAGCCTGGCATGAGGAAAATTGCAGGGAAATTTAAAACCAACACAACACCCTGAATACCAAATTAATGCACACAAGAATTCACGACATCACTAAGAAAAGAACACACACACACACACACACACACACACACATACACACACATACACACATACACACATACACACACGCACACCCACACCCACCCCCACACCCCCCCCCCACACACACACACCAACGGGTCGCCTAAAAACCAAAGATCTCCAAATCATAATAGAAAAAGATCAGATGTTAAATGCATGGCGAGAATATGTGAAAGGTCTTTATAACGATTCAAGTGAGGAACAATGTGATATTCGGAATACTAATGAAGGACCATCAGTTTTGAAGATGAAAGTTCAGAATGCGCTTAATCATATGAAAGCTGGTCTAGAAAACATCACAACATAAATTATCAATGCCATAGAACAGTGGTTCTCAACCTTTTTTGGCCCGTGTCCCCCTTCACCATATTTTCAGAACGTCATCCCCCCACCCTTTTCGTATTTCCTACCTAAAAATTTGGCCCGTGTCCCCCTTCACCATATTTTCAGAACGTCATTCCCCCCTTCCGTATTTCTTACCTAAGAATCCCGCCCCTGCCCCTACATAGTATACGTAATAATGGTAGCTAAATTTAATAGCACATACTAAAACAAGTCTAGACGTCCACATAAAACATGATTTGTGGGTCTGCTTACTTTATAAATTGAATTCTAGAAGGGTGAGACGTACAGAACCGTACAGTATTAAGGGAAAAACAATATCAAGTAATCGGTTCTTGTATTAACGCGATCTTGAAATAATTTTAATTCCCCCCCCCCCCCCCCCCCCACGGAAACCCTAAAATTCCCCCTTGGGGGGGGGGATTCCTCACCGGTTGAGAACCACTGCCTTAGTAGGATATGGAATAGACCAGGTCACAAGGCGGTTGAACACAATAAATGATACTGGAGATATACCTCCTGAATTATGTAATTCTATAGTTATTGCAACCCCGAAGAAATCGGGAGCCTTAGAATGTGATCAACATGGAACAATTTGTATAATGAGCCACATCATGAAGCTATTGCTAATAATCATCATGCAAAGAGTTAGGAAGAAAATACAACCTGAAAAAGGAGAAGAACAATGTGGGTTCGTAGAAGGTAAGGGTACAGTAAATGGTGTTTATTTGCTGAGAACATTAATTCAGCAGCCGGCTCCATGGCCGAGGGGGTTAGCAGCTTTCTCCGCTAACCCCGAATACTCTCGTCACGTGACGCGACGAGAATTAGCAGTGGTTCGAATCGCAAAAGTGACATGAGAGTATGGAGCCGGTCGCTCAGAAAGTCGTGGCGTGCTGATGAGCGTAATCTAGCCTAGGAATCAACATACAGCTGAAAGATGCTGGTGTTGACCGCAATATCCTGAAACAGGATGGAAACGCGGGAAAGACAAAAAAAAAATTAATTCAGCGTTCTATAGAAGCAAACAAAGATGTACATCTTTGCGTTATTCACTACACAAAGGCCTTCGGTTAAGTAACAGATGATGATGATGTTTGCAGATCTACAAATTGATGAGAAAGACCTTAGATTGGTCAAAAACATATTAGAATCAACAAGTTGTAATAAAGATTGATAATGAAGTAGGTCAGTATTAGCTTTTAAAGAGAGGTGTGAGGCATTGATGTGTAAAACCTCCATTTCTTTGTTCCCTGAACAGCGAAAATATTTTTAGATATTTAGAAGATATGAGATTAATCACCATTGAGAGAACGTAACATTAATAACATTACATATGTAGATGATACAGTATTGATAGACAATGAATAGGATCTGCGACATTTAGTAGATCCAATTGTTGTACACAGTTAACAACTAGGGTTAGAATTAAATTGTAAGAAGACCCAGATTATGGCTGTCACTGGGAAGAACAAATACCACAAATAGGTAAATGGGAAAATTCTTAAAAAAGTGAATCGGCACAACTATCTTGTAACAGTCATAACATCTGATGGGAGATACCTTGAAGAGATTAGACCAATAACTGCTATGGCAAAGGTAACCAATAAAACGTTAATTACATCGAGAAAAAAGAGTGTTGAAGTGCTACAAAGTACCTATAATTGTGTGTAGGTGTGAAACGTGGACAATGAGCCGACACACTATAAAACATCTAATGACAGCGGAAATGTGGTTTCCGAGGAAAATCAAATAATACCATGGAGCGACAGAAAACCAATGGGTAAATCCTTCAATAGGCAATTGAGAACCGTAAACTGATCAGAGAAATTAGACTCAGACAGTCAAGATATTGTGAACACGTTATTGAGAAGAAATAAATTGGAGAACTTGGTGACAGCTGGCAAGATTGAGGGAAGAGAACAAGGGGAAGCAGAGAAGTAAATATCTGGATGGCTTGGCCACGTGGCATGGTCGAGACAAGAACACGGAGCTGATCCACGACTCTGGTGACTGTGTAAGATGGCGAAACATGACCGGCCATGTTTATCACACGGCACAAGATGGCGACAATGGACCTTATTTTACTGAACTGTCTGGACATGAGTTGAATATAAAACATTTGGGTCAGAAGGGCTAACAAGGTCACGTCAGTGATCAATTAATCAATCACGGCACGTTTCCTGGATGAAGATTGGTTTCTGTGGCTATGTACAGTTTTCGCCATTCGCTGTTGTAGCACAATCTATAAGAGACTGATGTAGGTCCTTCTCGTGATGTTATAATCTATGTCGTATTATTGTCTACTCCTTCCTTCCTTCCTACCTTCCTTCCTTCCTTCCTTCCTTCCTACCTTCCTTCCTTCCTTCCTTCCTTCCTTCCTTCCTTCCTTCCTTCCTTCCTTTCTTCCTGCCTGCCTGCCTGCCTCTCTGCCTGCCTGCCTGTCTGCCTGCTTGTCTGACTGTCTGCCTTCTTACCGCCCTAGCTGTTGTTTCCTTCCTCTCTTCATTTCTGCATCTCTTCATTCTTGCATCTAACCCTTCTTCTTTCTTGTTTTCTCTTCCCAGTTTGTCATCTTCCTCCTTTCCTCATTTCTGCATCCCTTCATTACTGCATCCCTCCCTTCCTCCCTCCCTAACCACCTAACAGTCTGTTCTTGTCCTTTCCTTTCCCTTCCTTTCGTTTCCTTTCAATCTTCCTTCCTGCATCTTTTCATTCCTGCATATATCCCTTCTTTCTATCGTTTTCCCCTCTCTGATCGTCATCTTCCTCCTCTTCTAGTCCCGTCTCTCCCTCTTCGTCTTCTCCCCCTTGCCTTCTTTATGAGACAGCCGAACCAGATTCCGATATAAACTTTACTGTCAGCCTAAGGGCTACTAGACCTGCCAACTTTCCATAGACCACAAGAATGGCGAGCCACAGAAGAGATCGTTAAACGTGTGTACATAAAGCATCCTTACAGGACATGCTTGACGGTCACTTTTGTAAGAGGACATTTGCAGAGTGGATTAGCTCCTGTCCTCAACGTGTGAGCGAGCGCAGCCGTTGGCTAACGCACAGTAACGTGTTTTCATTTGAAATATCATAACCTTTCCAAGTCTCTGCAAGTACCGCCAGCTGTTGTTGTTTGTAACGGATGTATGAATTGTTTTCGCCCACCCCCACTCTTCAGTTAACATGTTAAGCTCCCATTTTCTTCTTCTTCTTCCCTTTTTTTATAGGAGCGCGTCAACTCGAGTTATGCATTTCAAAAGGTCAGCTTGTCCGACTTCGGTATGCATATGTATAAGGTTTGCTTTCTCTACAAAGATTCCATCCAAGGTAACGGGCTCTATGAACCCTTGCGTTGGTTTCCTTTCTTAGCAATATTGCTAGAGCAGTGGTTTACGGCCTACCCTTTGCGATGTCCACCTGCTGTGGGAGTTTTAATGTGCACAACTGGCAAACGGGACATCCTGCTTTTCGTTTACTATGGCCATAGTATTTTAATCTCCGAGAAAACTGCACTTGTGAACCGACCGACGTGGTCCGGAATCGAACCCACAACCTTCGGAGCGCGAGGCAGGCGGAGTAACCACTTCGCCGGAGGAGACCCCTTTAATGTTTCTGTATCAGTTGAGCTCAAGATCCCCCAATTTCTTCTTTAGTGATCGGAAAATTGTCCATGACTCGCACCTCTATATGGCCACAGGAACGATGCATGTTTCAAAAGAATTTCAATATGTTTCTGTTTCTTGCTTCACGATACTCTAAAAATGTGTCTGTAACATTTAAGCTCAAAAGTCCCTAGTGTTGGATAATTGTCCATGACTTGCACTCATATGTTGCCACAGGAAGAAGCGTGTTGTCAAAAGAATTTCAATATACTTCTTTAGTTCACGATATTCTAAGAATTTGTCTGTACAATTTGAGCTGAAAAGACCCTATTATTGGAAAATTGTCTATGACTCGCACCCCTATGTTGACACAGGAGAGATGCATGCTTTCAAAAGCCTTACCTTAGCTTGTTTGCTGGCGGTGTTCCATAAGTTTTTAGTAACGTTTAATATCTGCATTGTTATGACCAGACTATGTCTAACGTCATTTGAACAGCTACCATAGTTCATCTCATCTCATCTCATCTCATCTCATCTCATCTCATCATGTTCCTTTTGTATCTTCCGGTGTCGCGGTGAAGTATAAACAGAGGGAGAGTGCCCGTTTATGGGCTTCATGTATCGAGATTCCCATGGACTCTGCTATTCCCTCTGTCTATCGTTGACGTGGTCGGCCTCTTTTTTCTGCTTCCCTCTGGTCTGTACATCATTGCTTGTTGTGGTTTTACTGTTAGTTGGTAATCTAGTCACATGGCCAAACTATTTAAATTGTTACTTTCTGATAAAATCTATCGCTGCTATAATCCCATTTTAGTCCTGATGTCCTCATATCTGATTTTCTATCTTCATGATACATTGAGTATTCTTCTCAGAAATCGAATTTCTGTTCTGATTTTTCTTTTCTGTTTTTCTGTCATTGTCCAGGCTTGGTAGTGGTAGCCTAGAGTTGGTAGAAAGATTGTGTTTTTGAGTGCTTTCTTCGGCCATATTTTTCTGCGGTGTTTTAACGTTACTAAGAACTTATTTCTTTTCTTTTTTTCTTTTTTCCTAAACCTGCGACTGGCTTAGAAAGCCGACAGGGGAATATCATACTGCTCGTAAAAGAGGGGGGGGGGGGGGAAAGACTAATGGTTGTTGGTTATGAAGTCAAAATATTTAAAGCTTGTGACACATTCAATTTCTTCGCTGTTAATTGTGATCTTTGAGTGGTATGTAATGTTGCTCGTGGACATTATTTTCTGGTACTCGTTGTAAAGTTTGATTTGTCACTGTGTCCCAGACATCTACAAAAACACTTGACAAAGACTGGAGCATTATGTTCATTACTGCCTGTGAGAGCCAGCATTAGCGACATATCTTCCTTCTTGTACTCGTTGTAATGTGGTTAGGTTCAGTCCAAAGTCCTAACTATTGGAAAACAAACTCCTGACTTGTGAATATGTTGGACACAGCATTACGGTCTGTGGTGTTTGTACTTTTGTTATTTGAACTATTATGGTTTAATGTAACATTCCGAGACCTACGTATACATTCTGTCCATATTCCATAGTTGTGGGTTCATGTGTATGATAGACCTGGCTAATGAAGACACTTTTCTAGTGGTCTCTAGTTGTTCATGCGTCGAAGTACATTTGCGGGGTGCCGTTATCATTTGTAGGTGACAGGTTCGAATCCCGTTCGGTAACTATAGCTTTCAATTTTTATATTGCCTAGTGCGACCCCTGATCTCTCCTTTCTTCTTCTTCTCATTTCTATAAGCGCCAAACAATAGTATGTGTTTATTTGTGAAATAATATTCCTTAGGATGGTGAACCGTGGTGTCATAGTGGCTAGGCGTTTGACGCCGACTCAGTGCTCTTGGGTTTGATCCACACTGAGGCGGGATTCACTTTGTATTCATTACGGATTCAAAGATTATGCTTAGCAAGGTGGAGAAAGGAATGTTTCGGTGGAATGATTCTCGTCGCTTCAGAGGTCACATATTGTGAGAATTGCATGGGTGTTTTGCTTTGGCCATACGGGGGTAAGGGGGAATGAACAAGCCGATAGGCTGGCAGGGAATGCACCGCTTGGTGGTAGATTGCCTATGGAGAAGAGGGAGGTGGTCATTTGCTTGTAGGACCAAGTGGAAAAGGAGGGGGAACAGATTGAGAACCCGTATGTGGAAAGAAAGAGATTACGGGGGATCGGCAGGAGTTCTGGAAGAATCTCAAAACTGAGAGGGAAGACTAGAAGAACTTTAAATCAGATAGCGGGAGGAACGATTAGTAGTATGACTCTTCGCTGATTGTTGAACGAGGGAGCGCATATAGGAAGGTCCTGAGTGCAGTGATGTCGGTTCTTAACTCAACTCAACTCAACTCAACTCAACTCACATTTTTAAACAATGACCTGGGCTACAAGCCAATAATGGTTATAAGAAATGCCTTGGAAAGTAAAGGCGGTCGTGGTGGTACTGACCACATCGCCCGGTGAGAGCCGATAGGTGTACAATATGACCCCAGCACCATATGCCCAGGGCATCTTAAGACGTGTAAAAGATTCTTCAATGACCCGCTGGGTATTGAACCATGAGCACTGTTTTGGCGGGCAAGCACACTAACCATAATGCCACCACGGCACTTAAAATTGTAGGAGGGGTCTTCAAATGAAAACCTTAAATGTTTTTGTTTTGTTTTTTGGGTGTGAGTATATTCTGAAAAAGTACAGAACAAATTTATAATTTGTCGATGTAGTCACCACTGCGTTCAATGCAAGTCTTCCAGAGCCGATGAAGTACTTGGATCACTGTAGAAATAAATTCTTTTATTCGCGTGTGTAACTACTCGTGCACCCCCTGCTGTACCTCTTCACAGAAGTCACGCTGTTTTGAATTGTCCTACTTGTCACGAAAAAACACCGTGAGTAACCAGTGATGACAATAAAAGGCGTTCGGATTAACGACATGTTCGAGGCCACAGGTCGTTTCAACAAATACAGAACAAACAGTCTGAGTTGCAGCTGCACGTGTTTACATCTGGTGGGCGATATAGGAACATTCGGTGGTGAGTGAGATGAATCTATATCCCACTTTGACAGTTCATAAACAGTCAGAGTTAAGCGGTAGTGGCCAGCTAGGGAGGAAACAGTCCGTCTGTCATTGAGAGTTTCCGGACATCAAGCGAAATGACGGCTGTGATTGTCACCACTCGACAGAAGATTGGCGGTTTGTTGTGGAAACCCGGTGTTGGGAGCATACAGGAACTCGCTAGCTTGTTTTGGGCGTCAAAACAAGTGATGACAAATTTGACATTGATTAAGCCAGGGGAGATAGATTCCTGACAATGGAGGATCTGCCCATAATAACACCTGTGTGGACATAAAGAAAAACGTCACGTGAGCAATTCAAGGCTGTTTGAGAAACCATGATTGGGAGAGACAGTGTAACTCAAACAGTGAATTTGGGCGGACGTGCTTTGGCACTGCGGTTAGGGAGTGGAATAATATCTACCGTGTGCGAATTGGGTTAATTTAATTTTACACGTGCCTGTCATGGCAAGAGTAGATGTGATTTGATCTAACTGCGGTGTTGCCTAAGGTAGTTATATTGTATAATTAGTCCTAATTAGTTTAGGCAGTAGCATGGTTGAAACTAGCTAGAGTAGGGAAGTGATACTTGGCTCTGTTAGTTGAAAATAGAGTAGTGAAGTGTTGATAAGCTATACTAGTTGAGAATTGAGTAATGAGGGATAATTGGGATATTCCAGTGGGTGTCCCTGGTGGGCGGGGTTCCGCATTCTGTTTGTTGATTTTTTTTTGTCTTGTCTTGGCCTGATGATAACCAATGTGTTGAGTCATCTGTCCCTGACAGAGTTAGGTTCATTGTATTTTGCTGAGCAAGGGCCAATGGCCACGATCATCTAATAGAGATCAGTGACGGAGAGGCTATCACCCGTTGTATTATCTATTTTACAGGTTCCCTCTGGTCGGGATGAAGAACACAGAACAATTGTAAACTCCGATCCCGGATAAATTATGATGCAGAAAGATTGGCCAGCAACTTTCTCAATTGGTCTCTAATGGAATAATTTGATCCACATTGCTCAGTGGAGCTGAATGGTAGAATTATCCTACAGGATAAGGACCGAATGAGTTGTAGGTCATACCAGTCTTTAACACACCAGTAGTGATGGATGTTCAGTCCACGTATGACGAGAACAGTAGCGACTGATGTTCACATTGGAGGAAAGATAACATTTAAGTGTAGTTGTTCCACGTATCAAGGAAATCATAACCTTCAGACAATATCTAGAAAATATAGAAAGCTATTTTAGTCTAGATACAATGACTGTGTAAGAGTGAAAACTATAGAACATTTCGCAGGAAGGATAAACGTCATGTTCATAGGACAGTGTTCCATGATTTTTTCACTGCGCAGAAATTATGAAGTCTGAGTTTCTATAAACTATTAGGAACAGTTGTGTTAGGAAGAAAAATAGTATCGTTCACGGATTATCTATTTGAATGGGAATCAGATCTCATGGTCATCAGAGCTCCTGGAGGAGGACATATCTGGAGGGAAGGACACGACTTCGGTGAGGTTCATTGTGCTGATTCTTGTGATGTCGTGTAATCCTTGCCATGATGAGTGGACTCTGATCATGAACTCTGTGGTCTGACCTATACATTTACATTAGAATACACGACCCACATTTTCTTCGCATACACGTCTCATATACGTTACATTTTTCTTTTAATAAATTAATCTTTATTAATTTTTAGAAGCAAGAGTTGTTGAGTATGTTGCGTTGGGGAAGTATGAGAGGGGGCATAGTGCGACAGAGAGAGAGAGAGAGAGAGAGAGAGAGGGGGGAAAGGGTGTCCACGGGCTGATGGGGTGTGTTGGACGGAAGCTGGTGGATTCTCCAGGTTATTAGAAAGGGGAAAAAATTATAATGTGGGTGTTGCCTCCCCTCACTTCAGGGACGACACTTTAAAGGAAGACACGACATTATTGGGAGCTCGTCCGGTATCTTTGGACAGCGGGATCTCTCGTAAACGTGATCTTTGGACAGCGGGATCTCTCGTAAACGTGATCTTTGGACAGCGGTATCTCTCGTAAACGGGATCTTTGGACAGCGGTATCTCTCGTAAACGGGATCTTTGGACAGTGGGATCTTCTGACAACGGGGTCTTTTGACACGGGATCCTTAGTTATAAGACGGAGATATCATATTGGAGAATCCAGCTAGAGTGAATGTGGATAGGGGTTAGGACAAATATCTTACCTGTTCACACTTCACACGTCTGCATAGGTCTGTGGTCCTGATTCTACTCTTGTCACTGAGTGAATGTGCTGTGTGTGGTAATATCTAGATTTATAGTACTTGGTCATAAATCTGTATATTAATTTGCAGTTATATTGTACTCAACCTGCTAGCTTACCTCTCTGTAAAATGGCCACTCCGAAACTAACCACTGCAGAACTAAGGGCAAAGGGGGAAGAAATGGGATTGTCGGGTTCGGCCCTAACAGATTACATACAGGAATTGGAGAGAGAGTATCGTCAAGCAGAGAGGGAAGATCGAAAGGCCGAGTTGGAATTGAGAAGGATGGAGTTGAAATAAGAAGCTAGGAAATTTGAAGCTGAGCAAGCAGCTAAGAAATTTGAAGCGGAGCAAGCAGCTAAGAAACTGGAAGCTGAACAAGAAGCTCAGAAAAGGGAGCACTAGTACCGGATGAGGGAACTCGAGTTGAAGAGTCAATCTAATGGGGAAACTGAGGCAGCAGTTGGAGGTTCCTCCGTCCCAGGCCCAACCCCAGCAGGTGGACATAGTTACCATGCTATGAAGTTTCCTTTAGCGGTCTACGAGGAGGACAAAGAGAAGATTGACCAGTACCTTCAACGGTTCGAGGCTATGTCAGTTGCTATGGGACTGGAGCGTAACAAATGGAATCTCAAGCTATCCCAGGGATTACGCGGGACCGGCTACGAGGTTTATTCTGGCCTGCCATCAGGACAGGAGAACAATTATGACGAGTTAAAGACGGCTCTGCTGAAACGATTCGTGGTTACGTCACATACATACCGGAAAAAATTTCGAGCAGCGAAACGAGAACCGGGGGAGTTGTTTGCCGCCTACAGTTTGCGTCTAAAATCCGATCTCCATAAGTGGATGGATTTGGCTGGTTTCGCACATGACTATGAGAGTCTGGAAGAGCTCATGGTGGTCGACCAGCTGAAGAAGCAAATGTCTAAACCTCTCAGGACGTTCCTGGGAGAACAAGGAGCGGAACGTATTGACCTCGTGACAAAATTAGCAGAACGGTTCGTCGAGGCACATGGGGAGGCAGGGGAAAACCTTTCCACTAACACCAAAAGTCAGGAGAAACATGACAAGAAGAAAGCCAAAAACTCAGGAACTAAAAAGTGGGAACCTTATGTGCAAAAATCAGAGGATAGTTCAGAGAAGAAGAAGGAGGGAAGCAAGAGCACTTCAAGCTCTACACCAAAACGACCGTGGTCGGAGAAGTGGTGTTCAATTTGTAAGTCACCCTCTCATAATACGAGAGACTGCAAATCGAAGGCTAAGAACCCTCACTTCGCAGCATGTCAGGTGACTTCCAGGGAGGTTGTCACTGAAAATGCCAAGGTCAACAAGGAAGCTCGCCACCAGGAGAGCCCACTCAAGTCCGGCACTAGAAAATCTAGGAAAGGGAAATGGTGCAACCACTGCAGGTCGAATACGCACAATGCTATTGACTGCAGGGGAAAGTCAGGAGACACTCAATTCGTCGTGTGCCCCGGGAAACCTAAGGTGGGGCCCACTGAACAGGTCGAGGCCTAGGAAGAGACTCCAGACCAGGAAAAACCACCTGTAGTGGAATTGGTAGAGGTTAACGGTCGTCAAGTGGAGTGTTTGTATGACACAGGACTGGACGGGGAGGCCGTGATTTCTGCGGATCTGGTACATCCAGAACAATTCACAGGTGAGACCATGGAGATACAGCCTGCGCAGAAGAGTGCTGTGGCCATGAAGTTGCCCATTGCTAATGTGGAAATTCGGTCAAGGTATGTCATCGGCACCATCAAGGCCGCTGTATTGACCGATCCCATTTTCCCAGTAATCCACGGTTGCCGGTATGTCTTTCTTGGAAAGCCCAGGGAGCCAATCCAGATGGGAGCAATACAGACTCGCTCTAAGACGAGAACGGAAGAGGCAGAAGCAATTGTGACTAACCCACTGCCGGGGGAGCTATGAACTGCCCAGAGTGAGGATGCTACTTTACGTCCTTGCTACAAAAAGCTGCAGAAAAGTGCTGATCAACCCAAACGGGGGCAGTACTACATGAAGAACAGGATACTCTACAGGAGAGCAGGAAGGGGAGACAACCTATACGGTCAGTTGGTCGTCCCGAAAGCTCACCGGGCCCAGATTCTTCATATGGGGCATACCATCTCCTTTAGTGGACACATGGGTATTGCCGCCACCATGCAGCGGATTTTCTGCCATTACTATTGGCCGGGAATGACAGATGATGTGCATCGGTATGTGAAATCATGCCCTGAGTGCCAGAGGGTGGCACCGAAACACTGGACAGCACCGGTGGGGTTGGGTGAGATGCCCATCATGAACTCTCCTTTCGAGAGGGTAGCCATCGATATCGTGGGTCCACTTCCCAGGACTAGGAAGAGGAACATGTATATACTCACAATGGTGGATTGCTGTACAATGTGGGGTGAGGCAATACCGTTGACAACGATTGACTCGAAACGAGTGGTGGACGCACTGATGGAGGCCTTTACCAGATTAGGCTTTCCTGATCAAATTCTGACGGACAATGGGTCCCAGTTTTGTGGAAAACTCATGGAGGAGGTATTTAGGGTGTTCTATTCTAACCACATACATACCAGCCCTTACCACCCTCAAGCCAATGGACAAGTAGAGCAATTCAACGGCACGTTGATGACAATGCTCAAGAAACTGGCACAGGAAAAACCTGATAGGTGGGATGACTATATCCCAGCAGCACTCTTTGTCTATCGGGAGGTTCCTCATGGCCCAACAGGACTACCACCCGCTACGTTGCTGTTTGGTCGTCCAATCAAAGGACCGTTAGAAGCCATGTTGAGGAGCTGGACTGAAGAGGGGACGTCAAAAGAAGTGATCTCATCCTATAAATACTTGGAGGAACTGAAAGAAAAACACCACAAGGGATGGACTCTGGCAAATCAAAGACATGCGGCTTACTACAACCGTAGGTCTAAAGAAAGATCTCTAGAGGTGGGAGATAAAGTCTTGTTGCTACTCCCAACGGGAAACAACAAACTGGAGATAGGTTGGCAAGGACCATTTCCCGTGGAAAGGGTGATATCCAGAACCAACTATCAGATCCGGATCCGGGGAAAGTCGAAGATTTTCCATATTAATCTCTTGCGGAAATACGAAGAGAGACCCGGAGACAAGGCAGCTCACCTCATGGCAATGGCAGTTGCAGTAGAGACGGAAGTGGGAACCAACGAGGGCAGGGAATATCCCCTGGTACACCAGGAAACCTATAGGGATGTGCAAGTGAATACTGATCTGACCTCCCAGGAGAGGGAAAAGATAACCCAGGTTCTCAAGTCTCATAAGGAGATACTTACTGATAAACCAGGACGAACCAGGTTGGTTGAGTTCGAGATGACTTTGACCACACAGAAGCCTGTTCGTCAAAAGGTATACCCAGTGCCATTCTCTAAAGAAAAGGCCCTGGAGGAGGAAATAAAAAACTGCTGGAGGATGACGTGATTGCACCCTCCACATCCCCATACAATGCAGGGGTAGTTTTGTTACGGAAACCTAGTGGAGAACACCGGTTGTGTATAGACTACCGACTTCTGAACAGTCACACACAATTTCAGGTGGAACCTTTGCCGAATCCAACGCAGTTATTCGCTAGGCTCCATAAGTCTCGGTACTTTTCAAAGGTAGATCTGAGTCGGGGGTACTATCAAATACCAGTCAAACCGGAGATTCGACCACTGTTGGCTTTCAGTACACCCAGTGGACACTACGAATTCAAGGTCATGCTCTTTGGACTCAGCAATGCACCTAGTGTGTTTACACGCATGATGAGGACTTTACTAGATCCTTTACAGGATCCGGCCATCATCTCATTCATGGATGATATTCTGATTTCCAGTGACAGCTTGGATGACCACTTACAATCCTTGGAGAGAGTGTTTAATAGACTCAAAGAAGCAGGGCTTACCGCTCTTCCAACCAAGTGCATGATTGGTTACCAGACTCTGGAATTTCTAGGTCACACCATCACTCCAGGACACATTGTCCCAGAGGAAAAGAACCTAGAGAAAATCAGAAGTGCTCCAAGGCCAAAAACGAAGAAGGATGTGCGATCTTTTCTCTCGTTGTGTGGGTTCTACCACAAATTTATCCACATTTCACGGAACTGGGAGCTCCATTGACGGAAACCTTGAAAAAGGGATTCCCGGACCAAATCATCTGGACACCAGAATGTGAGACTGCCTATAGCCAGTTAAAGGAGGCCTTGGTCAGCAAACCTGTATTACAGCTCCCTGACCTTTCCAAGCCATTTGCGTTGAGAACGGATGCGAGTGCGATTGGGATTGGGGCAGCCTTGTTACAGGAAGGAAAAGACGATGCTTCGGTTTTGAAACCTGTGGCATACGCAAGTAAGAAACTTCTCCAGGCTGAGAGGAATTATTCAACCGTCGAGAGAGAGTGCTTGTCTCTCGTATGGGCAGTGCAAAAATTCCAACCCTATTTGTATGGAGTTAAGTTTCGAGTCCAGTCGGATCATCAGCCCCTGATGTTCCTGGCTACTTCTCAGAAGCTCAACGCCCGTTTGATGCGGTGGTCGTTGTTACTTCAACCCTATAATTTCACAGTGGAGTACATTCCTGGGAAGGAAAATGTTGGAGCGGATTTCTTGTCAAGACACCCATTTCCTGAAGAAGAGGAATGAATCATCTGGATTAAACTCACGGTGGAGAAGAGTGAGATGGACTACTCTCTTAAGAGGGGGCCTATGTCACGAAAAAACACCGTGAGTAACCAGTGATGACAATAAAAGGCGTTCGGATTAACGACATGTTCGAGGCCACAGGTCGTTTCAACAAATACAGAATAAACAGTCTGAGTTGCAGCTGCACGTGTTTACATCTGGTGGGCGATATAGGAACATTCGGTGGTGAGTGAGATGGATCTATACCCCACTTTGACAGTTCATAAACAGTCAGAGTCAAGCGGAAGTGGCCAGCTAGGGAGGAAACAGTCCGTCTGTCATTGAGAGTTTCCGGACATCAAGCGAAATGACGGCTGTGATTGTCACCACTCGACAGAAGATTGGCGGTTTGTTGTGGAAACCCGGTGTTGGGAGCATACAGGAACTCGCTAGCTTGTTTTTGGCGTCAAAAAAAGTGATGACAAATCTGACATTGATTAAGCCAGGGGAGATAGATTCCTGACAATGGGGGATCTGCCCATAATAACACCTGTGTGGACATAAAGAAAAACGTCACGTGAGCAATTCAAGGCTGTTTGAGAAACCATGATTGGGAGAGACAGTGTAACTCAAACAGTGAATTTGGGCGGACGTGCTTTGGCACTGCGGTTAGGGAGTGGAATAATATCTACCGTGTGCGAATTGGGTTAATTTAATTTTACACGTGCCTGTCATGGCAAGAGTAGATGTGATTTGATCTAACTGCGGTGTTGCCTAAGGTAGTTATATTGTATAATTAGTCCTAATTAGTTTAGGCAGTAGCATGGTTGAAACTAGCTAGAGTAGGGAAGTGATACTTGGCTCTGTTAGTTGAAAATAGAGTAGTGAAGTGTTGATAAGCTCTACTAGTTGAGAATTGAGTAATGAGGGATAATTGGGATATTCCAGTGGGTGTCCTTGGTGGGTGGGGTTCCGCATTCTGTTTGTTGATTTTTTTTTGTCTTGTCTTGGCCTGATGATAACCAATGTGTTGAGTCATCTGTCCCTGACAGAGTTAGGTTCATTGTATTTTGCTGAGCAAGGGCCAATGGCCACGATCATCTAATAGAGATCAGTGACGGAGAGGCTATCACCCGTTGTATTATCTATTTTACAGGTTCCCTCTGGTCGGGATGAAGAACACAGAACAATTGTAAACTCCGATCCCGGATAAATTATGATGCAGAAAGATTGGCCAGCAACTTTCTCAATTGGTCTCTAATGGAATAATTTGATCAACATTACTCAGTGGAGCTGAATGGTAAAATTATCCTACAGGATAAGTACCGAATGAGTTGTAGGTCATACCAGTCTTTAACACACCAGTAGTGATGGATGTTCAGTCCACGTATGACCAGAACAGTAGCGACTGATGTTCACATTGGAGGAAAGATAACATTTAAATGTAGTTGTTCCACGTATCAAGGAAATCATAACCTTCAGATAATATCTAGAAAATATAGAAAGCTATTTTAGTCTAGATACAATGACTGTGTGAGAGTGAAAACTATAGAACATTTCGCAGGAAGGATAAACGTCATGTTCATAGGACAGTGTTCCATGATTTTTTCACTGCGCAGGAATTATGAAGTCTGAGTTTCTATAAACTATTAGGAACAGTTGTGTTAGGAAGAAAAATAGTATCGTTCACGGATTATCTATTTGAATGGGAATCAGATCTCATGGTCATCAGAGCTCCTGGAGGAGGACATATCTGGAGAGAAGGACACGACTTCGGTGAGGTTCATTGTGCTGATTCTTGTGATGTCGTGTAATCCTTGCCATGATGAGTGGACTCTGATCATGAACTCTGTGGTCTGACCTATACATTTACATTAGAATACACGACCCACATTTTCTTCGCATACACGTCTCATATACGTTACATTTTTCTTTTAATAAATTAATCTTTATTAATTTTTAGAAGCAAGAGTTGTTGAGTATGTTGCGTTGGGGAAGTATGAGAGGGGGCATAGTGCGACAGTGAGAGAGAGAGAGAGAGAGGAAAGGGTGTCCACGGGCTGATGGAGTGTGTTGGACGGAAGCTGGTGGATTCTCCAGGTTATTAGAAAGGGAAAAAAATTATAATGTGGGTGTTGACTCCCCTCACTCCAGGGACGACACTTTAAAGGAAGACACGACACTACTCCACTCTTACACTTCCTGGACTAACAGACATGTATCACCTTGCTGGACTGACAGACATGCATCTCTATACTGGACCTTCATTCGCCGATGAATTTCTATAGGTTTCACCTCTTCACAGATTTAAAAAAGATAAAGAGAGCGCAGATTCTCTTTGGTGCATGTCAAAAGTAGGCGGCCATCTTTAAACTGTCTTTATGACATCACCGTTTCGTCTGCACCGTGATGTCACGTGCTAAGCACTTTTCGCATCATTAACAACAGTATTGACAGGTTACAAGACAATGGTATGGTTATTGTAATTTCTATCACATTTTTAAGGTTGTCATTTAAATCCCCCTCGTAATAAGTTAAAATTATAATTTAGTGATGTACACATGACAAATTTTACGACCTTGAAGTGTGTAATTAAAATTAGGCTAAGTTAGGTGCATATACTTTACAGGACGCTGCAGTCAATCCCAGTATTTATTGGCTGTTCGTGATTTACTTGTAACTTTAGTTCAGTAGTTCTCCATTGCTTTCTGAACAGCCGGCATTTCATACCATTTACATTAACGTAAAGCTGCAAATCGCCGGCAGCTGATTTCCAACCCTCGACTCGATGTGTGGAGAATTACGAAACTGCGCGTGCCACTATCCCCAGAGACACAGACGCTGATCAACTTGGGGTATGCGCGTTAAATTGTAATTTACCGTGCGATGTATAAAAGGCGTATTTTACGAGGTATATACCGCGAAACTACAAACACACACGGGATGTTTTTTACCTCATTTATTTCGTTTCCTATTTAGCCCTGTGGTAATTGAGCACTGCAGCATGTGAAAGTAACAAGGCGATCATTATAGGTGTCATCAGTTGAAAGAATGCAGCGTATTTTCGTCGCCCTGACATTTTCTCTTGGGGCGCCAACATTTGGGTAATGACGCTAAATTGCTATCTCCCTGTTGCGTTTTCTACGCCAGTGCAATGTTGCTGTGTAAGCACCATCTCTTTATTCACTGGAACTAACCACCACATTTCATATATTGTGGCTTATAATATGTCAAGGCTGTATCAAGAAATAAGACAATCTTAATCAAGGAAATAGACAAAGACAATCTTAATCAAGAAATGAGACAAAGACAATGTGGAGTTTTACGTGAGGATATATTGATCACAAACGCCTTCAGTATTGTCAGAGACTGTCCAGCTACCAGTAGGTGAGTCCACCCGGCGACCGAAGCACAGCCTCTGGACGTAGAGATTAGCTGTGAATATGTTGAGTCAGCGGCCATGGACCACCATAGGCGGTGGTCATTGAGAGGAGACGGGTTAGTTGGTGGATGCGTTATGTGCTGTGCTGAAAGCATGACCAGGTTACCATCTAATATATCTCTTCGCAGATGCTAAGCTGTGCACATCCTTCTGATTTCTGAGTTGGGAAGGAGGAGGAGAACTCGGCAACACAACCCCCGTGACAATGGTACTGCAGTGGCGTACGTGAAGGTAAATGTCTCTCTTCAGTGTTCACATGACCTGTCCGCTAATGAAACACAGGACTTAAGAGTTATTCTTCCCGACCAAAGGCCTCTTCTCCTCTTCTTCTTCTCATCCTCCTCATTCTTCTGCAATTCCTTCTCTCGCTTCCTCTTTTTCATCTCTTGTTCTTCTTCTTTTGCTGCTGCTACTACTGTTCCGTTGGCGTATATTGGTTAGTCATACACAGTTCACATTAAAATCACGATGCAGACAGATGTACCTAGACCCGCCGATCAACACAGTAAATCGCCATTCATTTCCTCAGCTGTCGCCCCTGTAACATTGTAATCACCAGGACACGAAGACTGGCCGAGACCATGCAGGAAATTACTACTCACTGAAACGAGTTCTTTACAACACATAAAGAAAACCTAGCAACCCAGGACTCTATCAGAACTTGAATGTTTTCCTTTGATTTGAAACAGAATATAATGAAGTCAAGTGCTGTCCCTGGCTGGGATTTCCAGTCTTGTAGTAAATAATGCTAGGATATGGCTTCCCTCGACAAATTAGGTGTTATCAACCGTTGCAGTTATGTCAGGGTTACTTAATTATTGTAATGTATGCCAGTCATGGGGTTTATTAGGGTGAACTTAGTTGCATATCTTTTACAGAACGCCGCAGTCAACCCAACATATTTGGCTGTTTGTGATTTCTTGGTAAGTTTACGTTCAGTAGTTTGCCATTGCTTTCTGAACCACCGTTACTCATACCATTTTTATAAAACCAACTCAAGGCGGTCTGCTTCCACATCGCCCGCAACTATGTTTTGAACGCGATATGCGGGTTTACGAGCGTCCGTAAAACCTTCGCCACAGAGATAGCTTTATTAGGGGATAACAGGTAATATGTAGTTTATTTGTGTTACTCCAAATTGCCGGTTTCAAAAGTTTCAACAACAGGCGACACCTGGGAATGGCGATTCTCATTCGCAACAGTATGGTGGCTTCAGAGCTAGACAAGTCCAGTTGGGACAATGACGACGTACAAATGCAGGCGGTTAGAGTTCCATCCGGTCTACCATTCGTGTTAGTTAATGTTTATGCCCGTAACACGAGTGTGGATTCCCATAAGTGGCAGTGCTTAAGTGACATATTAGGTCACGAGAGAAATGTTATTTTCTGTGGCGATTTCAACGCTAAAGGCAGATCATGGGGAAACATTTCCTCCAACACACATGGGGAGGAGCTCGAGAGTGCACTTGAAACCATTGAGCTGGTTTGTATCAACAGTGGCTGTGTCACCAGAACAGCAAGTCGTCCTTGTGATGAGGACAGTGTTATTGATCTGGCGCTGGTTTCTCTTTCACTCACTACAGTGTGTAGGTGGGGTGTCCTAGGGTACCACAGCAGCGACCACCACCCTTGCAGCATATTGATGGAGAAAGGCAGAACCAGACAGCACAAGTCAACGGTCAAGACTTTTCAGTATGACAGTACAGGGCAAGATGTGATGAGTAAAATAAGGCGCGAAAGCGCAGAAAGCTTAAAGGCGGGAAAAAAGCTGGGAGCAGCCGCCTTGGTGGAATTTTTTGGTGGAAATGATCTGAGTGAATAAGCATAGTGCTGTAAGGAAATGGCAAAATGCCAAGAAGAACAGAGTTGCCCATCTTAGTCCCTGCATGCACATAGAAAGAGAGATGCACACGAAAGTAAGCTGTTTAAAAAAAAATGGTTAAGGAGGTTACAAGTGAAAAATTGGCAGAGGTATGTCAAAGGAAAAGCACAGACAAGTCACTGAAATTGTTCTGGCGGCTACATAAAAGCATCAGTGGGGTTGTCAAGAATAAGAGTATTCCTGACTTTCAAGGTGCTGACCTCATCTGGCAGAGGACTGACGAGAGCAAGGGCAAGGGCCTCTTCGAACACTATCTAGAGCAGAGCAACCAGACAGACATGAGACGCCAAAATCTTGCCAAGAAGGTCATCTCAGACAGGTGCAAGGCCCAGAACATTTCGGATAAAGACACAGTGACAGTAAATGAAATCAAGGATGTGCTTCGACGATTAAAAAAAACGGCGCTCCAGGACTAGATGGCATCAGATACGATGACATCAATAGGTGTACCGACATGGAACTAAAGGAACTAGCAAATATGTACAACAACAGTATAGGGAGTGCTAGCATCAAGGATGAGTGGTTACACAGCTATCTGATTCCCTTGCCAAAGCCTGGCAAAGACCACACAAATATTCAGGAATATCGAGTAATAACCATGCAGAATACAACAGGCAAGTTGCTGGAGAAGTTAATTGCCAGGAAAATATGAAGCCAGCTAGAAAGGCAAGGTGTTTTCCCACTCACCCTGGGAGGGTACCGTCCAAAAAGAGAAACCGTAACCAATTCAGCAGTTTTTGTCCATGGTGTCTATGAAGGTTCCCTCTCAGGCATTGAAACATTTGCTGCAGCGATTGATCTTGAGGACGCGTACAACAGAGTACCATTGGATATTTTAATGTTTCAGCATCTTGAACTCAAGATAACTCCTTTCCTCCTTAGTTGGATCGCCGCAGCCCTCTTCCAACGGAAAGTAGTTTTTAGATGTGGCAGTTGGACTTCGGAACCAACAACAATATATCCTGGCCTACCACAGAGATAACCATTATCTCCAGTGCTGTTCAACGCCTACACTGTGGGAATCACCAGCGAGCAGATTACTGGACCCGGGAAGACATTGTCATATGCCGACGATGTTTTAGTGTATCGACAGAGTAAGGATAGAGATCAGGTTGCTGTGGAACTACAAACCGAACTCAGTCGCATAAGTACTTGTTGTGTTAAAGTTGGTGCAATGGTAAACCCAACAAATGCAACAGTGACATGTTTCTATTTGAATAACCATATTGTCAACACCCCAACGCCAACTGTAAATCTGGATTCAGAGACGGTGGAAAGAACGCTAGCAATGAATTACCTGGAGATACGTTTTGAAGCCTTGCTTAAAATGAGCACATAGACCAGGTAATAACAAAGGTCAAGCGGGGTTTGGCTGCGATGCGGGTGATGGCGGCGACAAACTGTGAGCATCGCCATCTATGTCTTCTTTACGAGGGTATGGTCCTTTCTATTTTGGAGTATGCAATGGCGATCCTGACTCTCAGCCATAGGCAGATAGAAACGATGGAAAGGATACAGAACGAAGCTATGCACATTATTCTTGGATGTACAAGAGATACAGTATACAGGGCGATGCGCTACCTTCTTGATTTTCCAACCATTGGGGACAGAATACAAATTTGCCAAGCAAGTGCCTATCTCAGAGTCAACGCAAACACATAACATCCACTGCATAGCGAGATTAAGAAGGTAAATGGCAGCAGGTTAAAAAGAGGAAAGTCGTGGATAGGTCAAGCCGAAGACTTTCTTCAGCAGGTGTGTTCACTTGAGGACTTAGAACCTGGCGATGAGTGGGTACAAGTGTTAACAGAGTTCTGTAAATCCTTTTCAGTGTGCATCCAACTAGACAGGAAATGCAGACAAGAAAATCCAGCCTCTGTGGAAGCGGAAGTACAGGCTCTGATCGGTCGTTCGAGGAATGAGAGGTTCATGGGCCTTTACGGCTCAGGCCGGAGGGAAAATTGTGAAGGAAGAGTCTGGCGCTTTTGCTTTGACCACAAGCAGCCTAGCTATCTAAGTCATGGCAGTAAGTAAAGCAATAACATGGCTCGAGACACAAACATTCAATCGGGCATGTGTCCTTAGTGACTCAATGAGTATACTCAGGAGGGTAGAGATGGGACGGGTCCGAGGAGAGTGGCTGCTGTCTCTGGAGCGGTCTCGGCTGGCACAGATTAGTTTTATCTTCGTGCCAGGACATGCGGGTGTACAAAGGAATGAGCAGGCTGACAGTCTTGCAGGTAGGGTTACTGTGGAAGGCGGGCGAGCCATGGATCAGTCAGACATTCTGAATGAAGTAAGTCGTTTATAACTGGGAATCTACAAGCATGGTCAGGCTGCGAGAACAGAAAGTTAAAAGAGGTGTGGCCAAACAAGAACACTACGCAGGAAGTCAAAAAAGAGTAATAAACCAACACAGAACTGGTGTCATGAGCCGCTATACGCTGCGGGATTTTCTGAGGAGGGGATCCGAGCACTTATTGACTGAATGGTTCAATGTGCAATGAGGATGATCTGTCGACTAACTAACTAACTTATTTGTGAGATATTTGTGCATGCAACAGACACTAGCGATGTGTAGACATATCCCGACAGGTATTCCCTTCCATGTTTCCTCTTTCTCCTGCATCTCCTTCAATACTTCATCGTTCTCCTTCTTCATCTTCTTCTCCTCGTGTGTTGGCATCTCCTCCTCCTTTTTCAGCGTCTTCTTCTTCTCTTTCTCTTCTTCTTCCTCTCCTTCTCCTGCTTCTCTTTCTTCTTTTCTTGCTTCGTGTCGTCGTTGTTATGTCATATTATTTTTCGTCCACATTTTCTTCTTCGTCTTTCTTCAGTTTATATTCTATTCATCCCCCCCCCTCTCTCTCTGTGCCTTATATCCTTTCTCCTCCCCCTCCTGTCTTTGCCTTCTATCCTCCTCTCTCTCTCTCTCTCACTCTCTCTCTCTCTCTCTCTCTCTCTCTCTCAGCTTTCTATCCTTTCTCCCCCTCTCTCTGCCTTCTATCCCCCCTCCCTTTCTCTGCCTTCTATCCTCCCTCGTATTTTTCTCTCTCTGCCTTCTATCTTTTCTCCCTCCCATCTCTCTGCCTTCTATCCTCCTCTCCCTGCCTTCTAACCCCCCCTCTCTGTTTTCTATCCTCCCCCCCCCCTCTCTCTCTCTCTCTCTCTCTCTCTCTGCCTTCTGTCCCCCTTCCTTCTCTGCCTCGCATCATTTTCCCTCACTTCTCTCTGCCTTCTATCCTCCCGATCCTTTCTCTCTCTCCCTGCCTTCTATCCTTTCTTCCTCCTCTCTCTGCCTTTTATACTCCCCCCTCTCTCTTCTTTGTATTCTTTCTCCCTCTTTTATCTCTGCCTTCTTTCTACCCCCTCTCTTTCCGACATATATCCTCTCTCTCTCTCTCTCTCTCTCTCTCTCTCTCTCTCTCTGCCTCTCTCTCTCACTCTGCTTTCTATCCTTTCTCCCCTTCTCTCTGCCTTCTATCCTTTCTCCCCCTCCTCCTTTCTCTGCCTCCTATCGTCCCTCCTATTTTTCTCTCTCTGCCTTCTATCTTTTCTCTCTCCCATCTCTCTGCCTTTTATCCCCCCTCTCCCTGCCTTCTATCCCCCTCTCTCTGCCTTCTATCCTTCTCCCCTCCTCTCTCTGCCTTCTGTCCCCCTTCCCTCTCTGCCTTGTATCCTTTTCCCTCCCCTGTCTGCCTTCTATCTTCCCCATCCTTTCTCTCCCTGCCTTCTATCCGTTCTTCATCCTCTCTGCCTTCTATACTCCCCTCTCTCCCTGCTTGCTATCCTTTCTCCCTCTCCTTTCTCTGCCTTCTTTCTACTCCCTCTCTTTCCGACATATATTCTCTCTCTCTCTCTCTCTCTCTCTCTCTCTCTCTCTCTCTCTCTCTCTCTGCCATCTCTCTCTCTCTCTGCCATATGTCCTCGGTCTCCTCAATCCACCCCCGCGCATTTAACCCACGCTTCCACTCACTGCTACATGACCGCCTACTACTACTGGACACGCCAACTACAGCAACTGCCCAAGGCAGCTGACATTTACCTTTACCTAGATTAGACTCCCCAGCCAGTCTTCCCCACCGAGACGTTCTCTCGCGTCTTTGTTCTTCCGCCCCATTGTTTCCATCGGCTCAATCCCCCCAGACATTTCTCGTGATTAAAGGAGATCATGTACACAAATAGCTCACATCCCTTTGAAGTTCTCAACTGGTAATCACAATTTGGGCATCAGTCTTCATTCCTCCCCCTGTTTATTTGACTCTCTATTCTCCCCGTCCACCCCCCCCCCCCAAAGCCCTATATAATAAATGGGATCTGAAAATTCTCAAAGGCTAAGGGCACCGAGAAAGAATATTGAAATTTAAGGTCAAGTAAGTCAGTAAAGGTTCCTTTTACACGTATGAAGTGGTTAAGTGCCATGGGATAATTAATCGTCTTAAGCGACTTCCCGTATCTGCCATAGGCTTACATACAGTAGTTTTCCCTATGCAACCCCCTTTAATTTAATAAACATAATACAACATGTCTGCTACCGTATTAACAACTTTTAAGTCATAACTATAACACACCCCCACTTCCCATTTTCCGACATAACTGTAACACACCCCCACTTCCCATTTTCCGACATAACTGTAACACACCCCCACTTCTCATTTTCCGACATAACTGTAACACTTCCCATTTTCCGACATACATTTATGTTTGGTCCAAACCTACGTTTTGTTTGCCACTGAACAGGCAGGAAATACTAACCCTCATGCAAATCCTTGGATGGGATCTTCTTCTTCTTCTGCGTTCATTAGGAGAGTGTTTTTTTTTTCTTTTTCGGACGTGATTGCGTTGTGTCTGTTTATAGCAGAGCTGCGATATTGCACCTTTAGGCCGACACATCCGACGTCTGTGGGCATTTGTTGACCGGGTAAACCTTCCCCGGTGGATGGGATCTGACTAGAGGAAGCACAGCTCAAAGAGATGCATGCCGAAGTCGGAGACACTGATCTCTGAGCTGTGTAATTAAGTGCGATGTGCTCTCCTCGAAAGTGAAATTATGATGATGATGATGATGATGATGATGATGATGATGATGATAATAATAAAGTTAGATGCGTATCCTTTACAGGACGTATGCAGTCAACACCAGCGTGTGTTGCTGTTGTTGGTGTCTTGGCTAGTTTACGTTCAGTAGTTTGCCATTCTGAACGACCGGCACCCATACCATTTTGTAGAAAACCAGCGCACCGCGGTCTGCTGCCAAATCGCACGCAGATGTGTTTCAAACGCGGGTATGCGGATCACGAACCACGTAATAATAATAATAATAATAATAATAATAAGAAGAAGAAGAAGAAGAAGAAGAAGAAGAAGAAGAAGAAGAAGAAGAAGAAGAAGAAGAAGAAGAAAAAGAAGAAGAAGAAGAAGACGAAGACGAAGACGAAGAAGGAAAAGAAGAAGAGGAAAAAGAAGAAGAAGATGATGAAGAAAAGAGGGGGAGGAAGAAGAAGAAGAAGAAGAAGAAGAAGAAGAAGAAGAAGAAGAAGAAGAAGAAGAAGAAGAAGAAGAAGAAGAAGAAGAAGAAGAAGAAGATGATGAAGAAAAGAGGGGGAGGAAGAAGAAGAAGAAGAAGAAGAAGAAGAAGAAGAAGAAGAAGAAGAAGAAGAAGAAGAGGAGGAGGAGAACAAGTAGTAGTAGAGATAAATGTAGTAGTAGAAGTAGTAGTAATAGAAGTAGAACTAGTAGTATAAGTAATTGTGGTAGTAGTGGCAGTTGTAGTAGTAGTAATTGTAGCAGTAGCAGCAGCAGCAGCAGCAGCAGTATTATTATTATTATTATTAGTAGTAGTAGTAGTAGTAGTAGTAGTAGTAGTAGTAGTAGTAGTAGTAGTAGTAGTAGTAGTAGTAGTAGTAGTAGTAGTAATAGTAGTAGTAGTAGTAGTAGTAGTAGTAGTAGTAGTAGTAGTAGTAGTAGTAGTAGTAGTTGACAATGACCAGCTGTCAATGTTCTCTTGACTGGCGTTATTGTCAAGGCCACCTAACTTGCAATCTAAACCCACGTCTCACGCCCACAATGTATTCTTTCTTACACAAGTGAATTAGCGGTTGATCGATTCATTCAGTAGCATGTACTTTGCAGAACCTCGCTTCCATAACAATCTTCCGGAAAACTTCTCGATCACAAGCAAGATGCCCCCCGTTGGATACACCCATCTGGAGATCATCCGCCACATTCTGCACCCACAATAGCCGTTGATGCTCTATTTAAATTAATTAAAATTACATTTATCCCTAAGCAGTCTTCTGTGTCTGTGATATGATAGGGCAATCACATTTTGCAGACCTGAAAATATGTAAGAATGGGTGATCTATTTCCTCTGTTGGAGGACGACGTACTCAGACTCCGACCCTCGTCCGACCGCTCTCATGGCATTATTAGCGTAGTTCTTTATCAACTACAGATATCAACTATTATCCTGTTTGGACAACAATCACCTTCAAATTAATTTCCTGTGTGGGTAAAACCGTGGACAGCCGCTATATGTGGCTGACTCAGTCACAGGATTATTAATCTCAGCCCGGGATGGACCCTATTTAACTTCTCTTTGACGTTGAACGGGGTAGGGGTAATGGTGAAATTGAAATCAACTACACAAATTCCCCCGTCTTATGCTCTATTTACAGCCATATATCTGAAAGCCTGTAAATAGGGCTACTCACGGTAACATTATCACAGCTGGTTGATACAGGATAATTTAAATCCTTTGTGACCTCTCAGAGAGTTCAAATTAATTGTAACTGTCAACGGGATAAGGCTTGTTCATGTTTGTTTGTTGTATTGGCTAACAGCGGATCCCCATGACAATATCAAAGTAGTCTATATGGTAGTACTATCTGTAATCGTAATCAGAATATAAAACCCGCATTAAGGATTACTAAGTAAATATATTCATTGATAATTTTCCAGTAAATGTAATCTCTTAAAGGGGTTCTTAATCCATGGGTCATGGGCCTCAAAGATGTTTTACAACTAGTATCAGAGGGTTAGAATTGAATTGTAAGAAAACACAGACGTAAGGTCTGTAAGGAAATTGCACAATGTAATATACAAGTAAATGGGTATATTCTTCAACAAGTGAATCGGTACAATAATCTCGGAACAGTCATAACATCTGATGGGAGATGCTTTGAAGAGATTAGAACAAGAATCGCTATGGCGAAGGCAGCCTTTTGCAAGATGAAAAACATACTGACTAACAAAACGATGTCATTTGCTACGAGAAAAAGAGAGTTGACGTGCTACATAGAACCTGTAGTTTTGTATGGATGTGAAGCGTGGAAATAAGGTCAGCTGAAAAACATCTGATGGCTGTGGAAATGTAGTTTCTGAGGAGAATACAAAGAATACCATGGACAGGCAGAAAAACCAATGACCAAGTCCTACAAGAAACAAATGAAAATTGTAAACTGATTAGAGAAATTAGACGTAGACAGTCAAAATATTTTGGGCATGTTATGAGAACTTGATGGCAACTGACAAGATCGAGGGGAAAAGAAAAAGGGAAACACAGAGAAATAAATATATGGAAGGCTTGACCAGGCGGCAGGTCGAGACAAGAACACTGAACTGATCCACGATACAAGTTGTAGCACTTGGATCGTGGCTAATGGTCGACGTATGGTGCAGGAGAGCCTGGCATATGATACCACAACATCTAGCTTAAGAATGGAGGTGGAGGCAGTCAGTGCAGCTTTCCGCTGGATGGAGAATACGATACACACACACATCGTGATTGTAACTGACTCAGAAAGCATGCTGACGAGGGTGAGGACGGGCAGGCTTCGTGCCGAGTGGCTTGCCTCGCTTCGGAAGTCACGGGTGGCAAGCATCGTCTGGATCTTTTCTCCGGGGCATGCTGGTGTGCTGGAGAATGAACAGGCAGACAGATTGGCTGGCTCTGCAAAATTTGGTGGAGTATTGATGCATGATAAGGCAGACGTGGTTGCGGCCTTGTGGGAGCACGTGTACACCTCGGAGGAGCAAATGGATTACCATGGTCTGGGAAGAATGCGACAGCGTGGAGTGACGAGGGGATCTGGCCGATGCTCGATGCTTAGAGGAAAGGCGAGACACACATATAATCAGATTGCTACTGGTACTATTGGGGTTGGAACTCTTCCCTGGCTTCTGAGGATGGGGACGGGGCGCTTATGGGAATGCCCCGAATCCTGTGATGTCGGTTCCTAAATCAATCAATCAATCAATCTATCAATCAATCAATCAATCAAACTGATCCACGACTCTGGTGATCGAGTGAAATGAATCATTACTGCGTACACTTATCGGCATGGCGCATGATGGATAGATGGATAACAGGTTCTTACTATAGACAAAATAACATCTATAGTATCACTGATCATCTGTTTGTTATTGAGACCCATAAGGAAAGGAAAGAATAGTAGCAATATAATTTACCATAATATGTCGTAGCCGGTCTCCCTGGTCAACGCGTTAACAACATTGTTCGTAATCCCGTATATCCACGTGGGGAAAACAGCATCTGCGAGAATCAGCAGCGGTTCGCGCCGAGCTGGTAACTTACGAAGGTATGTGAGCCGGTCGTTCGAAAGCAATGGCAAACTACTGAACGTAAAACTTGCCTAGTGCAGCAACAGTAGCTGACAAATGCTGGTGTTGACTGCAATATATTGTAAGGGATATGCAACATTTAAAAAAAAAAAAAAACAATGTCGTAAGGGGCAATTAAGGAAGGTTGGGGTGAGACTGGCTAACTCATCCTGTAGAAAACTTCAACTGCTAAATGCAACCAATCATGAGCACATTGCGCGATTTCTTGTCTGGCATATTTGGTTACGTTTCGCCAGGTGTATGCTGTAGGGTTATATATCAAATATAGTAGACAAACAAATAATATGTTGGCTGAAATACTAAGTACATAGTCGTTGATATTGTTCGAAGGTCGAGAACGTTAGCCCCGCGAAGGTCTTAACACTTAACAGGAAGTCTTCCTGTTTACATAACAACGGCTGGAATCGCTAAATAAATAATGCTTAGATATATTTGAGCAGTCGATTATTGTTCGTCTAATACAGTATGGGCCGGTCTCCGTGGAAAAAGCGTTACGGACGTGGTACTTAATTCCACTTACCTGCTTTCGAAACACAGCTGCGACCGATGTGGCAGCAAACCGTGTGGTGCTGGAATTTAACGTGATGGTATGGAAGCCGGAAGCTCAGAAAGCAATGGAAAATTACTAAACGTAATCTTGCCAAGATATCACAACAGCAAAAAATGCTGGTGTTGACTTCAACGTCCTGTAAAGGATAACTAACTAACTAACTAACTAACTAACTAACTAACTAACTAACTAACTAACTAAGAATACAGTATACGAAGTGTATCTGGTTTGTTAACTTTGTGATTGCTAATAAATAAATGTTACGTGATGGTCGAATTCGATTGTTTACGAACTGTCTACTGCGCGGGGATTCCTGAAGATTGATTAACACTCTTGTTCACCCACACTGGTATATGTTTGGCTACTCGATTTGCCAATTGTCTGTCCGTTCTACAAATGTAAGTTGCTTGGCACTCACAATAGCATTGATAAATGTTGTTTGATTTGATGTAGGGGAATAATGGTTCCTTCGCAGATGTTGTATATTGAGGTGGTTATACATATGGTCATTAGTTCATCGGCAAAGAATATTCAGTTTATAACTGTTTTTGAGTTGATCGTGTATTCCTTTCATTAAATCGTCTCCTCGAAAGCGTAACTGAAGAAATACGTGACGTTTGGGACTCGTTGATTCTGTTGAGGTAGATTTGGGTGGCTGGCAATGACGCTTGATGAAACCTGTTGAATATCCATTACATTTCAGAGTCTGGTGAAGGGTCTCTAGTTCTTCCTTTAGTATGTCGTCGGAGCAAATCTACCTAGCTTGATTAAATAAGGTCCGTGCTAATCCACGCTTACACTGGATGGGTGCAAAGGTATTAGAATTCAGATATTGGCTCTTCAATGTTCCTTTTCTAAAAAATTATCTTTGAATGATGCCATCCTGTCGACGTCGTATTATAATGTCCAAGAGAGGCAAGGTGTCGTTTTGTTCACGGTCAATAGTCAAGGAAATGTTCTTGTGGGTTTGGTTTACGATGCCATGCAATGATTCTGCAGAGTTGATCCAGGACATCAGGGACCGAGGGAGCCTCGGTAGCGTAGTGGGTAAATCCTCACCCGTCCTTCCGGTGATCAGGGGTTCGATTCCCATTATAGTGGATTCGACTTTTTTAATTGAACTCGCGTTCCCAGGTCAAACCATTGGTACTAAAATAGGCACCTGAAAATGTCTTGGGAAATAAAGGCGGCCGTCGGCCGTTATACTGATCACATCACCTATGGAATGCCGATTGGTCTATACAAACATTCCCCCCCACGCCCCCCCCCCCCGCGTTTCCATCCTGTTTCAGGATATTGCGGTCAACATCAGCATCTTTCAGCTGAATGTTGATTCCTAGGCTAGATTACGCTCATCAGCATGCCACGACTTTCTGAGCGACCGGCTCCATACTCTCATAAGTCACTGGCACGACTCGAACCGCTTCCAATTCTCGTGCGCTCACGGCAACCACGAGAGTATTCGGGGTTACGGATAAAGCTGCTAACTCCTCGACCAGGGAGACCGGCTCTATAAAAACGTGTCCAGCATAATATGCCTAATGCACCTTAAAACGTGTAAAAGCAGTTTTACTTTACCAGATCTATGGAGAGACATGATAGGCTACGCCAGTTGGCAGGGCACTTAATGATGAATGATGATAGGTTGAAGTGTGCTGTGAACAGGAGTCCACCAGTAGCACAGCGGATTAATTTCTTCTCAGCTTGTTGAAGCCGTATTTTTTTTTACTGGGTTCAAAATTATTTCTGACAGTTCTTCCTTTTCATCTTTTTCTCCTCCTCTTCCTCCATTGACCTCATGAAATGTTGAGGTGAATTGTAAAGATCGTTTATGCGCTCGTTTTAATGATGTTTGTAAGTTGCTATTTAATTTATGTATCTAAGGTTGTTCTTGATTTCATCACTACACCTTTTACGCGGTCTTTCGTTTGCTCATGAAAATAAAGTTGATATGATTTGATTTGATTTACATTTCTTTAATGTGGCTCTTTTTGACTGATGGTACCAGGGCATTCTTGTAATGAGGCCAAACTATTTGATCTGTTGCTATTTAATAACTAATTTCAATGTTGTCTTGAGCAAATGAGTCCGTAAAATAGCCAGCTACTTGATTTCCTGTTAGGATGTTTCTGATTTTATGTAGTGCAATCTTTGAGTTTCTCCATGTGCCCACGTCGTTAAGTTGTTTTACTACCTTCCACAACTTCCTTCTGTCTCTTTCAAAGTTCAGTGACACCTTTTTCTCCGGCCAGCTTTTCCTATAGCATGCAACCTGGCCCTTTGAAATTTGGTGTTTGCGTGCTGGTATTTATTGTGGTGCTCTTGGCTGGGTTTGGTCTCTGCTTTCTATGTACTTCCACATAATTGTACAGTTGCTCTAGTTCACTATTCCAGTACGGTTTATATTGTTTACAAGCATCCGTTGGTACTGTTTCTCGTGCTGTCGGTAGTATGCATTTCCCGAACTCTTCAACTACTTTATTTATGTCTTTATCTGTGTTCAGATTTTTAACCAGTTTGCTGGTGCGATGCTATTTCATTGCCCAGTCTGATTTCTTGCAATTTCACACCGAGAGGGTGCTACTTTCACTTAAAAGCTAATTTTCTACAGTTAGAAAGACTGGTCCATGGTCACTACCATCAAGTTGTTTCCCAACAATTCGTCGTGATGTTCCTTTCCAGGTCTGGAGAAGGAAAGCCAGGTCAGATGTAATTGTGGTGTGCCATGGTCAGCAATAGAAGATAGGTGGGTCAGACGGCTTGTTAATCAAGATGAATCTATTCTCATCCTGCCAATCTTTCAGTCTCTCTACTCTCTGGTCCATGTCATCATAGCCCAGCTTTGCTAGTGGCTGCTAAAATCGCCACACATAATTATTTTTTTTTCTTTTAATGAGAATGTGTGTGGTCACTTGGACAGTTGTAATTGTTCAGATGTAGATCTTATGTTTAATAGTCTGATACTTGCCCCTTCCATGCATACTTCAATTTAGGAAGCAGTGATGTTATTCTTTACAAGGGTCAGTATAACATCCTTTCATCTGTCTTTTCGGTCAGATGGCTAGTACTAGTAGTCTCAGATTTTGAAGGCTTTGTTTTTATTGAGGTGAGTTTCTTGCAAACAAAATAAATTTACATTTTCTTCATTAAAGATGTCTTCTAGCTCTGTTTATTTTCTGCTGGCTCCATCCGCATTACAGTGCATTATTTGTTTGGTATGGCCTGGCGCTCTTTTCTCATGTCCCCTGGCGCCACAAAACATCTAAGAAGAATCTCTAGTCGGTTTGCAGGACTCTTTTGAGGTATAGGGCCCTGTATTTCGCCTGCCTCGGGGTCCATAGCAGGGCCAGCAAAATTACATTTTGCAGTAATAGACATTTTTTCCATATTGGGATACGTCGCATCCTGATGTCTGTGGTGCGCCTCGTTGCTGATTTCCGCCATCTTCAACATCTGTCTTTTCTAGAGACGATTGTGGTCTTACTAACTTTTAGATATGTATGTATGTATACTCGTGTCTACGCGTGTATGTACGAACATGCATATCTAGTGCAGTCTAGTTTTACGGCGCCAGACACTCGTCGTCGCCCCTTCTCCAGTTAGTGAAAGCAGTTCTTCAACGTGAAGACCACAAGTTGGGCTTTTGCTGCCAGAGGTGATGAATGTACAAGCCATGGGAGTATTTTGCCAGATTGAGAGAGCTCATCCTCAACCTCTCGGGCTGTAACAAATTGGAACCACGATTGACGACGTTGTTAGTTTCACTCTGACCGTTATTACTTACAAAGACATTTCCAATTTTAGCCTTGATTCACATGGGAGCTCAGGTAAGTTTTACAAATCATCACCAATATGGATTCGAGCCCGTGACTGCAGTGCTGGCTGTCAGGTTCTCACATTTAAGGATGAATCTGGCTCGCTTTACCTAACATATGCGAGACATACACAGTCACAGAATTATTTGACTTGACACACGGTAACACTAAGTTCAACGTTTTATTTACACTTCAAATGCAACACAATCTAATTCGGCATGTTGCCAGCACAATGTGAATACAAGAATCCACACAGTCGATGAATCAATGCACTCACAGACTCAAACCACAGCCGCACAGTCTTCCATCTTCTCACAAGAAATACTAGCAATCGACATTCAGGCACAGCAATAATACAAGCCTCTCTCAAGCCACGTCTGTCCAGTCCGAATACCCAAGCCTCGTCTGCCGTTTCTCGCTCACAGTCCTTGCCCTGTGAGGGTCGAGTCCAGCGAGAACTGCATGCGTCACGCTTGTACTTGCTTGACCGCTGACGGTTACTGTAACTCACCCGCGATCCTGTGGATAGGTAACTGGGGTTTGCCTGGCGCGCGTAACGACGCCGCGGCACAACAATGGGGGATTATGACACTCTCCCCGCCTAACCTTCATGAAAGGTATTATCTTTCATGTGAGCTCTTTGTAAACGTAGGATTAACATTTTAACCCAGTCAGAATCTTCCCATTGGTTGTCGTATGCATTGGCATAGGTTCAATTGAAATACATAGGTATTGCATGATATATGTATATTAACTCATGTGGTGTCAAATAGTAACACCTCCCAAGTACAATCCTCTCGATGGATAATTACGTCCGTTGCAATTTTGACACAGTCAGACCGATAGCACCAGCATTACATGCAACTACCTCGCAACCAAAATCTAAAAAAAAAATTCAAATACGTCCGAAAACGTCAGGTTAGACTGTAAGAAGTCCCATTATGAGATGACTTCAACCTTAAGAGTCCTACCCAAATTTGGCAGGGACACCTCATGTTGGTCTACAACTTCGGCAATCTTTTCCATGCCCAGCTGATGTCATCTTGGAGTGTTGACAACATGGCAACACAAGGACCATTTTTATACCTTACACATTCCCACCTATTTCGATTTATTGCCCTTTGGTGTAATATGTGACAACAATTAAATAAAAGGGAAATAATCTAAACATATATTAAATACAATAAATTACATTTATTAATATATTTCTCAGCGTCATAGCTTGATGCTTCTTTACAATAGCGAAATAAATGTCGCTACTGTAAACAAGTTGATCAAGATATGATTCTCAGATTACACTACTACAAAAATCGTAATACACAATTCGCGTATTTTAAATTCGTGTTTCACAAATATTTTACATGCGTCAGTAATTTTTGGATTTTTGTTCATAGTCTGCTACACTTTTGTATAAATTTATAACTTTCCGGAAGTACACACGCACAGCTGATGTAAACGAAAGTTCTTCACACACATGTTCCGTAAGGATGTAACAATACTCGGAATGTCAAGTTGTTATAACTAGCTGGTGTGTTCGATGTTTCGTTGGAAACTTCTGGATTACAATGTTCTACAGTGGTTTAACTGTCACAGTTTGTTTCAATCACTCGTTCGTTTCATACGGATTAAAATGTGACTGGATAAGTCCGGTTTTCAGGTACCACGGATAACTTAAATTGTTCACTTGAGGTAAGTTATGAACGCATGTGGCACTGTTCTTTGTTCGTAATATTTACAATTAATACTGTTCACTTTCTACCAAATACTACGCACTTATACAATACAATTATCAATATATTTATAAGATAATAGCACTATTTACAATGGGATCTGGTCCCTATCACATAATTCACAGCTTCTCTGGAAAAAAACTTCATTACTGGCTGTGATGGTCTGAGTGTTCTGACACACTGCACTCAGACAATAAGTGGCTACTGGGTATCATCGGGACAACGGGACAAAAGATCGGCTATTGTATTAAGCTTGCCGGGGATGTGTCTCACTTAAAAGCTGTAGTCTAGGAGCAAAAGAGACCATCGAGCTATCATGTGGTTAGCTGGCGCACCTGATGTAATGATCGTCAGTAAACTATTGTCGGTTTCCACAATAAAATGCCTCCCTATGAGGAATCTGGACAATTTTGTGATAGCATACACGAGAGTGAGAGCTTCTTTCTGAGGTGTGGACCAACTTCGTTCTCTCAGTTTGAGTTTACGGCTTAGGTAATATACAGGATGCAAAATGCCGTCAAATTCCTGTAATAATACTGCCCCAATCGCCACGGAGCTCGCATCTGTCCGCAATCTGAAAGGAATATGCAAACTTGGCAATTTGAGAATGGGATTCTTTGAACTATTCTCGGAAAAATATGATAATACTTTATCGAATGCAGGTTTTAGGCATTCGCTGTTCACAATCTTATTTGGATGTTCTTTTTTTAGTATGTTAGTAAAACTCTCAGTCAGTTCAGCAAAATCTGGTATGAACTGTCTGTAGTAATTTAGCAGTCCTAACACACTTCTGACTTGTTTCTTTGTAGTCGGAAGTGATAGTTTTAGAATTTTTGACATGATGTTGTCGTCAGTCGTGACAAAGCCGTTAGAGATTTTATAGCCCAAAAAGGAGATTTCTTGGTAGGCTATGTCAACTTTGGCTGTCCGTGCTGTCTGATCCGGTCAAATGTCTGCTGTAATGTCGTTATATGGTCTGTCATTGTCTTTGTGTGTACACAAATGTCGTCCATGTACGAGATGATTTTCGTTATGTCTGTCAGTAATAGTCTGGTCATGCGTACGAATGTTGCTGGGGCATTGACAAGCCCAAATGGAAGTTTGCACCATTCGTACAGTCCCCAAGGTGTGGCAAAGGCTGTCAGATGTCTATTTTGTTCGTCTACCGGTATCTGCCAGTAACCTTTTGTCATGTCCAGTTTCGTAAAGTACCTAGAGTCTGTCAGTTCAGTCAGTAGTTCTTCACAGTTGGTCATTGGTTCTAAATCCAACTGTGTGATCTTATTCAGTCTTCTGTAATCTACACAGAGTCTTATTGTGTTGTCCTTTTTGCGCACTATGACTATTGGAGAACAAAAATGTGACTGTGATCTTCTGATAATGAGGTTCTTTTCTAAGTCTATAATTTCTTGATGTAATTTTTCTTTGTAATGTATGGGAATGGAGTATGGTCTGCATTTTATTGGTGTGTTGGATGTCAAGGTAATGTGGTGGTGTACTAAGTCTGTTTGTCCTGGTTGGTTAGAAAAGATGGTATTGTAGTTTTGTATTAATTGTCTGCAACTGTCGGTCTCTGCTTGTGTTAACTGAGGGTTGATTTTAATGTCTTGTAAACAATTTGTCGTGTCCAGTGCTGGTGTTGGTATTTCGTCGGTCTCCTCGTCGCCTTCATGGTCAACTATGGTGGTGCTGGCTGCTGTCTCGTTTTGGTCTTCGTCTCTGTTGTAGTATGGTTTTAGCATGTTGACGTGGGATATTTTATGTTTGTCTTTGACTGCAATTTCATAGTCAACCGTCGAGATCTGTCTTAGTACTTTTAATGGCCCTTGCCATGAGTTTGTCAGTAAATGTCGGTCACTCGGTAGAAGAAGAAGAACGTCCTGTCCAGGTGTCAGCGTTATCGTCCTGTTTCCTCTGTTTGCGTATTGTCTATAGATAGCACCAGGTTTCTTAAGTGCTTCCTTGGCTATGATACAAGATCTCATTATTCTTAAACGCAATGATGTTACATGTTCGTATGATGATATGGGGTTATGTACAGGTGTAGTTTCAGTTAACATGGAGTTGTATATACATAATGGGCCGCGTGGTTTGGCCCCATACACAAGCTCAAATGGTGAAAAACCGGTGTTGGCATGAGGAACTTCGCGATAAGCAAATAATATGGCAGGCAAATAGGTATCCCAGTCTTCAGGATGTTCTTGTGTGACTTTAGACAACATATGCTTTAAGTCTCCGTTAATTTTCTCTATAATCCCATCTCAATGAAATCATTTAAAGTCGACATGATGGAATGTTTCAATGAAAATGAATTCACACACACGCAATTTTGTTATAAAGTGTTAGTAATTTGAACAATTTATACAATATTTCTGAATTTACAGCGCGTGCCTAAACTTGCATACAAAAGTATATGAAAAAGGTAATACTTAAGTGCTCTGGAGACACTGGAGAATGGTGAAAACAGGACCAGAGACTGTAGGGTCGTTACTGTTCGGACGAATGACCTCTACGGGTAACAGGTTCAGGTGACACACAAAAACCTGTTTACTTTTGGAGGAAACAATTTTAGAATCTGTGTTTTTGTGAGGTGTATGCTTGTCGCTAAGTTTTGATTTAGGTTTGTATGCCGTCGAGTGTTATTGTTGGTAGTAATGTCGTCTGTTCAACAAATTCCACAAGTATCTTTCTTTCCTGAACTTTCTGCTTTTTCTCTACACAACTACTTTCCCGAAGACAAGTTAGCAATGTTTAAATGTTTAACAACTATGATGATACATCGCTTACACACAAATCAAATGATCAACTTTAGTAAGGACGTGGACATCATGTTCATAATTTATGTTGACAAGTTACACACGATCACATACTTAGTTTAACTAATCCAACAAGGACGAACTACCTACGGTTCACTTATGATTTAACTTAAGGCTGGACGAAAGCCCCCACGTTCATACGCTTGGCTCAAATAATCCAACAAGGACGAG
>OY992885.1:88301924-88326924 GCA_963921405.1 Cepaea hortensis
GAAATGCTTTAATTAATGTAAAGACAATGCCTGGTGCTGACTGTAATAGTGATCATGTACCACTATGTGGACAAATAAAAGTAAGATTAAAGAGAGGGAAAAAAATGGTTAAGAACATGAGACTTAATAAAGAGGTTCTGAAAATAGATAAAGAACTGCAAGAACAATACAGAGTGACTGTGAAAAATTGGTACAATGCGATAGCTAAAATACAGAATATAAATGAACAATGGGAAATGTTAAGGGACTCCATTCATCAAACTAGCAAAGAAGTATTACCGGAGAGAGGCAAAATAGCTAAGAAAAAATGGATGAATGGAGAAATCTTAAAACTGATGGACAAAAGAAAACAGAGTAAAAATGACAAACAAGAATACGCTAAGATAAATAAAGAAATAAAAGATAAATGTGGGAAGGCTAAAGAAAGTTGGTTAAACGAGCAATGCAAAATAAAATTGAATTAAATTCCATTAATGATACAAAAAATATGTACAGACAAATCAGTGAGCTTACAGGAAGAAAAATAAGAATAAATACAGGGTGTTTGAAATCAAAAATAGGAAAGATATTATTAGAGGAAGGTGCTATAATGAAGAGGTGGAATGAGTATATAAGAGAATTATATGACGGAGAAAGGGAAGAATTAACAGAAGATAGTAACTTAGAAGGTCCACCTATTCTGAAAGAAGAAGTCGCTGACGCTATGAAACGTATGCAGAAAGGAAAAACAGCTGGGCCAGATGAAATCACAATAGAAGAATTAGAAGTGTTGGGAGAATTTGGAGTAGATATTTTAACCAAAATGTTGAATGATATTTACAGTAGTGGATATTTACCCAGTGATATGCTGAAATCTGTATTTATAGCTATACCAAAAAGACCAGGAGCAATTGATTGTGAAGATTTTCGTACAATTAACCTCATAAACCATATCACTAAGCTTTTACTCAGAATCATAATGAGAAGAAACAAAAAGAAAATAAAAATGGAAATTAGTGAAGAACAGTATGGATTTGTGGAAGGAAAGGGCACAAACAATGCAATTTATACATTACGGACACTAATAGAAAGGTCAATAGAGAAACAGAGAGACATATATTTGTGCTTCATAGATTGTACTAAGGCATTTGATAAAGTAAAACATGATGAACTGATTAAAATGTTGGAAGATATCAACATTGATGGAAAAGATTTAATAATAATAAAGAATGTTTACTGGAACTAAGTAGCAGCAATTAAAATGGGAAATAAAGAGGGTAGTTACGAACCGATAAAGCTAGGAGTACGACAGGGGTGTTTCTTGTCACCAGATATTTTCTCCCTGTATAGCGAAGTAATAATGAGAGAGATCAAAGAGATGCCAGGAATACTAGTTGGAGGTTATAATATAAATAATATACGCTATGCAGATGACACAGTATTGGTGGCGGATAATTCAACAGACCTACAGCAATTATTAGACGTTGTAGTAACAGAGAGTGCAAGGAAAGGACTCTCCTTGAATATCAAGAAAACAATAACAATGGTAATATCAAAGAAAATGGTGACACCAAAATGTGACATAGAAATAGAAGGAAAAATCCTTAACCAAGTGGATAATTTTAGATACCTAGGGGCATTTATAACATCAGATGGAAGATGTACAACAGAGATTAGGAGCAGAATAGGGCAGGCAAAAGCCGCATTTCAGAAAATGAAGAGTATCTTGTGCAATAAGTCACTATCACTGAATGTAAGAAAGAGAGTGCTGAAATGCTGTGTAGAACCAGTTTTGCTGTATGGCAGTGAATCTTGGAATGTAAATGAACAAAGTAAGAAGAAATTAGAAGCAACAGAGATGTGGTTCCTGAGACGAATGTTGCGAATTCCTTGGACTGCCAGAGTAACTAACGATGACTGCCTGAAACAGGCTAATGAAACTAGAACATTATATACAACAATAAGACAGAGACAAACATCTTTCTTCGGTCACGTGATGAGAAGAGAGGCATTGGAGAACATCGTAACAACTGGGAAGATCGAGGGGGAAGAGAGGCAGAGGCAGACCAAGAGAAATGATGCTGGATGGATTGAGACGGTGGCATGGAGGAATATCAGCAGCAGAGTTGATCCAGACAACTAAAGACCGAGATCTTTGGAGAGCCATGAACGCCTACGCCAGCTGGCACGGCACTTGATGATGATGATGAGAACTTTTTTTCCTGTACAGTGAAAATATTTTTCAGAAATATGGAAGATATTAAAGGAATCAACATTAGGGAGCGATGCATCAATAACATTAGATATGCAGATGATACAGTCTTGATTACAGACAATGAATAGGACCTGCAACATTTAGTAGATGCGGTTGTTACACACAGTGAACAACTAGTGTTAGAATTGAATTGTAAGACGTCACAGATTATGGTCGTCACTGGGAAGAAGGAAATACCGCAATTTAATATACAAGTAAATGGGCATATTCTTAAAGGAGTGAATCATTATAGTTATCTCGGCACAGACATAACATCTGATGGGAGCTGCCTTGAAGAAATTAGAACAAGAATTGCTATTGCGAAAGTAGCCTTTTACAAGATGAAAAACATACTGACCAATAAAAAGATGTCAATTGAAACGAGAAAAAAGAGTGTTGAAGTGCTACATAGAACCTGTACTTTTGTATGGATGTGAAGCGTAGACAATGAGCAGTCAAGCTGAAAAACATCTGACGGCTTTGGAAATGTAGTTTCTGGGGGAAATGCGAAGAATACCGTGCACAGACAGAAAAACTTATGAACAAGTCCTCCATGAAACAAATGAAGATCGTAAACTGATTAGAAACATTAGACGTAGACAGTCAACATTTTTTGGGCATGTTATGAGAAGAAATGAATTTTAGAACTTTTTGACAACTGGCAAGATCGAAGGGAAGAGACTAAGGGGAAGACCGAGAGACCTGGGTGGGCTGGTCACGTGGCATGGTCGAGACAGCAACACGGAGCTGATCCATGACTCTGGTGATCGAGTGAGATGGCAAAACATGACCGCACACGCTTATCGGCATGGCACATGATGGATTGATGGATGGATGGATAGATAGATGGATAGATGGATGGATGGATGGATGGATGGATGGATGGATGAATGGATGGAAATAATCTAGGTTAACATTTATTGTTCGTTAGATAGATCTGTTTGCTTTCTTTATAGTGAAATGAAGTGTTCAGCCTTAATTTATTCTAGGAAATACCATAATTATCTTACCCAGGCATTCGTGTATTTTTGCGTGCGCAAAATATTTCATTTTCCTCATTTGATTCGTCTAAATAGCCAATGTATTTCAATACTGAGTTTTTGTTGGATAAATCTGTTTGTTTTCTTTATCGTAAAATGTAGGGTTTAGCTTTCACTTTTTCTAGGAAATATCATTATATTTTTGGAGTTTACTTTCACACCGCCTTACATTTACAGGAATTTTCTAGAAAATTGCGAACATTATCTTGCTGCCAATTCTATGAGAATGGATGGATCCCTCGGTGGTAGTGTTATACGGATAAGTAATCCTTTCACTGTTTGGGGTTAAACTCCGACCACTGAGTTGGTAGGATGCCGCGGCAGCTCTGTAAACCTTACTGTCTCAAACATTGGCTATATTAACTGTATGACCCCTGAGTCCCTGACATGTCTGACTTTGGTCAATTCCTTTCCGGTTATCTCCTTAACTCTTTCAATTCTAGTCATTTTAACTCATTCTGACCCAGAAAGTTTCTGCTATAAATCAAACAACCCTCAGAGACAGAGTTTTAACTTCCCTAGTTAAGTTAGTTGCATATCCTTGACAGGACGTTAACATCCCTAGACTATGTTTCATTATTCTTATACTTGTTCTTGACCGTACAGGAACCAGAATATTATTCTAGACAGATTTGTTTCCCTACTTGGGACGTGCGTGAATAATTTACACAAACTCTGTTTTGCCTACACCTTTATTCTTCGTCTTCTCTTTCTTCTTAACAGGCACGCCGTACGGCGTTGGTGATCATGTCTGTCCGCAGCCTTCTGTCTCGTGTGCTGCCAGTCATTTGTGATACTGATGTTCATCCATGCCATAATATCAAACTGTCAAGCATCGGCCTTGGTCTCTTCCTGCCTCTCCTATCCTTCAACGCCCCCCTTCTCGTGAAATACCAAAGAATTTGGTCAGCCATCACTTGATGCGAACAACCAGGTATCTTTCCGAGTCAACGTTATTCCAGATATAATCAATACTCTTTCCATCCGCACACGGTTTTCTCATCGTAATTCTTTTTTTTTAAATGTATGTTTTTGTTGTATTTCTTATTCTTACCGCTAATTCACTGTGTTCATTCACATGTTAGTTTATGTTATCTGAACGTCACGACGTAAGCAAGCTGCCTTTTGTTCATTAAGCTGTAGCTTTAAACCAGTCGATCCTTATTCAGGGTGCCGCGGCAGTGCAGTGGCTCAAATGCTCGCCTGCTGGCCGTGTGGTCTCGTGTTGGGATTCCCATTCATGTTTTTTTTTTCGCATATCCTTTACAGGACATCGCTGTTAACATCAGCATCTTTCAGCTGACTGTTGATTTCTTGGCAAGATTACGCTCAGTAGTTTGCCATTGTTTTCTGAGCGACCGGCTCACATACCTCGTAAGTTACCGACGTGGAGAGAACCGCTACCGATTCTCGCTAACGTCACGTTACTCACGAGAGTATACGGAATTACGGAGAAAGTCGTGTAACACCTAGACCAGGGAACCCGACCCCATTCATGTGGATGTTTAAAATATGAACCAGAAACTGCCCTGGCAAGTAAGTCCGCCGACGTGATACTGAGCACATCACACATCTAGTCGAGCCGATTTGTAGAAAGGTGTTCAGGCCCCGTTCAGTTGTCAATGTGTTGACGTGTTATAGTTGGGGCCCTTACAATGGTTCTTTTCTGCTTCTGCTTTCCGCGGCCACATAATTACCAAATTATATGCCGAGTACCGATCCGATTGGTCAATATAAGTGTGGAACAAGCATCATGTATCTTAAGCTGTATAAAACTGTCGTTTGCTTTGTTTAAAGGACTCTTAACGTCTCAACGCAAGCGCGTTGGTGTAATTATTAGGAGGTTACGTTGATCATGTCATGAGTGTGGTCGGACGAGGATCCAACGCCAATGCTCGTCGTCCGCGAAAAGAAGGAAAGACAGGACATTTATTCATCCGTGCATTGACGACTACAAAATGTTATATGTCCTAACACACCGAAGACCCAGCAGATCCCTAGTCTCAGTTCTTGTTGTTAGTTTGCCCCGAGATGTCGTGGTAGCAATGTTTATTACATTTGTCTGCCGACCTAGTGGTCATTTTTCTGTCATTTACTGCCAACATAATACCTTGTGGTGTATGGCGGGGGGGGGGGGGGGGGGAAGGGTCGTCTTTGAGCCTGAGGAATTAAGGCCGCCTGGCTAGTGCAGTCACCGCGAACTGTGCAGGTTAGAATTTTCTTTTTGCCCCCGACAGAAAAAAAATCCCACACCTTACCGAGGGATCGAACCCGGGTCTCCCGAATGGGACTCCAGCGTTCTATCCACTCGGCCAGCCGCTCCACTCCACCCAGTGGTCATAAGTTCGAATCTCCATCACTGTGGAGATTTCTTTTAAATAAGTCGAACTCAAGGTCGACCCTGTCTAAAACAAGTACCAGCAAATATATTGGGAAGTAAAGACAGACGGCCATGTTTTGATCACACTACGCAGCGAGTGCCGAATGGTCAATGAGGTCTTTCTGGTGACTGCCGTTTTCATCGACGATGAACTGTATTTTTCGTGGAGGACTTTTGTGTTGGCATTATGGCGAGGCATTATGCACAGTGTACCTGTGCTGGCTGTTGGCTTGCCGACACTCCTGTCTATTCCATTGTTCACATGGGGCAGTGAGGAGAATTTTGTGATATTCACTGGCACAGGAACGGAGCAATATGGGGACGACCCGTTGCCGTGAAGTTGGAACCGCGACTAACTAACTAACTAACTAACTAACTCCTGAAGGCGTGTAGAAGGGTCCTTATCTTTACTGTTTTATAGACAATCGGCTTTATACGGCAGGCGGGGGAGGGGCACTTTGGAATCCTGTGGTCAGTGTACATGAACAGATAGATCACCCGGTCTGGAGAGAATGGCGTTGCAGGGAGTGACCAGAGGATCTGACCGACACTCAGGACTTTGGAGAAAGTCCAGACGGACATATAATCAAACTGTTACTGGTACCATTAGCATTGGGACTCTTCACTGGCTGGTGAATATGAGGACGGAGCACGTATGGGAATGCACCGAGTGCTGTGATGTCGGTTCTTGACTAAACTAGTTTCGAGGCGTTAAAAAGGGCCCTTACTTTACTGTTATATCGGGCCCTAAACCTATGTGGCTCTGAAAATTGAACTGTAACCAATAACTATTACAATAACATGGACGGTTATTAGATATGGTGTTATCGCAGCCTGTAAAGATTGAGTGTGTCAGAAATTAGACCAACATTAACACATTCGTTAAGACCTTTGGGAAAGTAGATAACTAACGAAAGATATTCAAACAACAGATAGGCTTATCACACTATATAATATGGAAATATATTGACATTCTTCAGCATCCAGTGAAGAATCTTGTGCAGAACTTTGCTCATATGTCTTTTTCCATTATTTATTTTATTATTACAGTCAGTTAGTTAGTTAGTTAGTTAGTTAGTTAGTTAGTTAGTTAGTCAGTCAGCTAGTTAGCTAGTTAGTTAGTTAGTTGTGTGAATGCTTGGAGGTATGTGTGGGTGGGTGGCGGAGGTGTCATCTATAAACACATCAAGCACATGTCTTGACGTCTATAAACACATCAAGCACGTGTCTTGACATCTATAAACACATCAAGCACATGTCATGACATCTATAAACACATCAAGCACATGTCGTGACATCTATAAACACATCAAGCACATGTCTTGACATATATAAACACATTAAGCACATGTCTTGACATCTATGTACACATCAAACACATGTCTTGACATCTATAAACACATGAAAAACATGTCTTGTCATCTATACACACACCAAACACATGTAATGACATATATAAACACATTAAGCACATGTCATGACATCTATACACACATCAAGCACATGTCGTGACATCTATAAACACATCAAGCACATGTCATGACATCTATAAACACATCAAACACATGTATAAACACATAAAACACATCAAGCACATGTCTTGACATCTATAAACACATTAAGCACATGTCTTGACATCTATATACACATCAAACACATGTCTTGACATCTATAAACACATGAAACACATGTCTTGTCATCTATACACACACCAAACACATGTAATGACATATATAAACACATCAAGCACATGTCTTGACATCTATGCACACATCACGCACATGTCATGACATCTATACACACATCAAGCACATGTCGTGACATCTATAAACACATCAAGCACATGTCATGACATCTATAAACACATCAAACACATGTATAAACACATAAAACACATCAAGCACATGTCTTGACATCTATAAACACATCAAGCACATGTCGTGACATCTATAAACACATCAAGCACATGTCGTGACATCTATAAACACATCAAGCACATGTCTTGACATCTATATACACATCAAGCACATGTCGTGACATCTATAAACACATCAAGCACATGTCGTGACATCTATAAACACATCAAGCACATGTCTTGACATCTATAAACACATCAAGCACATGTCTTGACATCTATAAACACATTAAGCACATGTCTTGACATCTATATACACATCAAACACATGTCTTGACATCTATAAACACATGAAACACATGTCTTGTCATCTATACACACACCAAACACATGTAATGACATATATAAACACATCAAGCACATGTCTTGACATCTATGCACACATCACGCACATGTCATGACATCTATACACACATCAAGCACATGTCTTGACATCTTTAAACACATAAGCACATCTATGCACATGATATTATGAAATTAGGCTTGTGTTATCAGTATGAATTGAGGCTTACAGATTCACAAATACATGCACAGATTCGGATATGATATCTCTGATAGACGAAGATGTGGCTTTATTACCTGTGTCAGGTCTCACATGTAAGGCAACGACGATAACCTTTAAAGGCCCTGAAAGTATAGCCATCATCATCTTCTTCGTGTGCCGTCCCGAGTGACGCATTTGTTTACGTTTCTCCACAGACATGGATCATGTGTGTTCTTGATATGTTTCACAAGTTGTCGAATTCCGTGCCACTTTGTGAAACAATCCAGTATGTTCTCCTTCTGCCTCTATCACCCGCGATTTTTCAGTGTGTCATAACCTCTTCCATACCATCTTCGGCCGTATCACCAAAAAGTCGTTAACTCAAACCTATGTATTTCCTTAGTGAATTTAATCACAGAAGAAACAAACATAGGTTGCACAATGTTTTGCAATTTATTTCAGCCAAAATATGCCAATTATCCACTTCATATATTATATAATTCTGCGGCATAAACCTGACGCCACACAGCTATATATATATATATATATATCTGGCGATAAATTGGGCGGAGCGAATCTGTAAATTGTTGCGAATCTGTAAATTGTTGCGAATCTGTAAATTGTTGCCAATCTGTAAATTGTTGCAAATCCTTGCAAATCTGTAAATTGTTGCGAATCTGTAAATTGTTGAGGAGCCGCTGGCCGAGTGGCAAAAATGCCGTGTTCTCCTTCGGGAGACCTACGTTCGAGTCCTCGGTAAGGTGTGGATTTTTTACTTTCGGGGCCATAAAGAAAAACCCTAACCTGTACAATTCGCAGCGACTGCACTAGCCAGGCGGCCTTAATTTCTCAGGCTAAATCCCCGGGCCCCCTTCCTCCCTCCCCCTTTGTCCTAGATTTCAGAGTACTATAGGCAGTAAGTAGATGACAGTTTTGTTTTAAAACAGATAAATTGTGGAACCTTTTTTCTTGGGTGTGAGCGTGTGTGTGAGCGTGTGTGTGAGCGTGTGTGTGAGCGTGTGTGTGAGCGTGTGTGTGAGCGTGTGTGTGAGCGTGTGTGTGAGCGTGTGTGTGAGCGTGTGTGTGAGCGTGTGTGCGAGCGTGTGTGTGAGCGTGTGTGTGTGTGTGTGTGTGTGTGTGTGTGTGTGTGTGTGTGTGTGTGTGTGTGTGTGTGTGTGTGTGTGTGTGTGTGTGTGTGTGTGTGTGTGTGTTCTATGTGTAAAAAGTGATTACTCTGTTATTATCTAGTCCTGACGTGGGTAAGCAAAGTATATTGTATACTGGCCATTTGTAGTGTTTGAAAACCAACACGATCATAATCAGTGGACCCGCGTCTTACTAGGACCCAATGGGGAACCAATGAATAGTAACACTGTAACTTACCACATGCCGACCTCCCTGGCGAAGGCGTTAAGGACGCTGTTCGTAATTACACATACCCACCTACGAAACACAGCTGCACGATATTCGGCAGCGGATCGCGTCGAGTTGGTTTCGTACGGAAAGGTATGTGAGTCGGTCGTTCAGAAAGCAATGGCAAACTACTGAATGTAAAACTTACCAAGATACCAACAAGCAGCTGACAAATGCTGATGTTGACTGAAATGTCCTGTAAATAGGATATTTTTTTTTTTTTTTTTTTTTTTTTTTTTCCGCGTTTCCATCCTGTTTCAGGATATTGCGGTCAACACCAGCATCTTTCAGCTGTATGTTGATTCCTAGGCTAGATTACGCTCATCAGCACGCCACGACTTTCTGAGCGACCGGCTCCATACTCTCATAAGTCACTTTTGCGATTCGAACCACTGCTAATTCTCGTCGCGTCACGTGACGAGAGTATTCGGGGTTAGCGGAGAAAGCTGCTAACCCCTCGGCCACGAAGCCGGTGTAAATAGGATATGCACAAAAAAAAAAAAAAAAAAAAAAAAAAAAAAAAAAAAAAAAAACCTACCATATAGCCGTAAGACAATGGCGAGTTGGTTTGAGACTGCCAATCTTATCCCTTAAAAAACATTTGTTGCAAAAGCCAACCAATCATGAACAAGTTTAGACAGGTCTTGGTGTGAGTTTGGTGAGGTCCTAAGCTTCACTGGGAGTCGAAGGACAGAATGAGATGTACTCGGACTGTGGTCTTCTTAGCCATCATAATATCGTATGTAGAAATCACATGGTTGTTGCTATATTACAATTATATGATGAAAACACATGGTTTTTGCTCTCTGACAATTCTATGATGAAATCACATCTCTGTGGCCTCCTTTTTGCCATCGTAGCATGGCATGCAGAAACGCCGTCTCTGTATCCGCTAGTCTGTCGTCTTATTCTATGCAGAAACCACATCTCTGTTCCCTCCAGTTTCTTTCTTTTGTCCCCCCGCCCCCCCCCCCCCCCCCCCCCCGCATATCCTATTACAGGACATCGCTGTCAACACCAGAATTTTACCGCTGTTGTTGATTTCTTGGCAAGATTACGCTCAGTAGTTTGCCATTGCCTTCTGAGCGGCCGGCTCACATATCCCGTCAGTAACGGACGCGGCGAGAACCGCTACCAATTCTCGCATACCCGCGTATGCTCACGTGGATAAACGGGATTACGGAGAAAGTCGCTAACTCGTAGGCCAGGGAGACCGGCAGTTTCTTTCTACTTTTTTTATTAAATTCAGTGTTTGTGATTCACATATATACAGTAGTATGATCAATATATAACATCCTGAAAAATTGTTTTCCAACATTCACGTTCAGGGAATATTCTACACAAAGCTCTTTATCAGATTGAGTGCTGACTTTGCTTGGATTACTCTGCATGTTATCTCTGTGTTGCCGTTTCCATCTGTCGTTAGCATTGACCCAAGATAAATGATTCACTCTAGTTTATTACGACATGGTATATTAGCCTGGAGTCAGGTCTTAGTCAGATATGACTGAGTCACAATACTGACAACAGGCGGTACTACCTGCCTTCTGTTAGCGCCGAGTGTTGGGCGGCGCTGACCAAACCCGATACCCCACATTGTGCTAACGGCTTCGGGCGGAAGACCGCAATTGCGAGGGTACAAGCCTTACCTGGTGAAAGGAAATGCAACCTAAAGACAAAATGTCATGGCAGGGCAGACAAGGCCCCTAGCCTTGGTTGGTAGCTGGTCTAGGATCGAAGCTCCGACAGGCGGATAATTAGAGCATTGCTTTGCTTATCCGACAGCTTCTGTAGCTTGTTCCAGATGTATTGCTGTTATCTTTCCTCCGGAGTGAACTGGACAGGCCGAAATAGGGATCATGCTGCATGGGAAACACATGGTCTCTATATTTTAGCCCAGACTTTGTGCTATGGAGCGGTATAACGCCATCCCTGGACTTAACTGATCTCGAAATCAAAGCGAGAGGTAGCAGTTACGGGTTATAAGTCCTTGTCAACTGGCGTAGACTTGGGGCGCCAAGGGTTGCCTCTGGCGGTGGGAGACACCTACAGGTGTCACTGATCAGCTACCGCCCGCCTCAAACTGGGCAGCCCACTGCCAATTGGGTGCTGATCCGCCACAGCCTGCCTGCTTCAGTGGGTGCTTGGGGCTAGGACAAAATCTGAATCGCAGCTGTAAAACCAATCACCAGGTATTATTAAAAAGAAAAATAGAAACCTCAAGCTACGGCATGCAACCAGGAACATGAGAACCATGTGTCCAGGATTTTCCACTGACTTGACGAATATTGACGATGTGAGAAAAACGGTTGTGATTGATGCCGATTTCAATCGTCTTAATTTTGATATTGCTGGCCTGCAGGAGATTCGCCTCGCTGAGGAAGGGTCACTCAGGGAAAACACTTACACCTTGTTTTGGAAGGGTAGAGAGCAGGCAGAAAAAAAGGCAACATGGTGTGGTCTTTGCAGTGAAGAAATCGCTACTGGGAATGATTGAAATTCCAGCTGGAGGTAATGAAAGACTATTATCCCTGCGTTGGCAACCTCTTGTGGTTTTGCCACCATTATCACTGCATATGCACAGACACCCACTTCCCCTGATGATATGAAGGATTCGTTCTATGAGGAGCTAGACTCTGTGATCAAGGCAGTTCCGAAATCCGACTACATTTATATGCTCGGTGATTTCAGTGCTCGTGTGGGCAAGGACTCGAGTTCATGGCCAGTGTGCCTTGGAAAATACAACATCGGTCGCATGAATGAAAATGGGCAAAGGTTGCTGGAGCATTAAACCAGAAATGACCTATGTATTAAAAACTCCTTTTTTTAAACAAAAGAGCTGCATAAGGTCACACGGAAACATCCAAGATCCGGCCTTTGGTATCAGCTGGACTTCATCCTCACACGGAGACAACATCTGAACTAAACATCATTGACTCGAAGTTATCACATTGCTGACCGTGATACGGATCATTCTTTGGTTGTTGCAAGGGTTAGACTGAGACCAAAGCAAATCTACACAGCTAAACACAAATCTAGCCCCGGGATTAATATTATTAACACCCACGATCAAGTGCTTTGAGTTCCAACAGCAACTTGAAGAAGCTTTCACTGATACATCAGAAAATTGTACAGCAAGTGGGGTAAACATAAGGAAACTATAAAACAGCGGTGGGGGTTTACGGCACTGTGTCTCATAAGAGGCAGCACTGGTTTGCAGCAAACAGCCAAACACAGCAGCCATTGATTGATAAAAAGAAGACAGCTCTCTTAAGAAACAAGGAAAGAACAACGCGTAACACTCTCAGTGATCTGAAGTAAGCTAGGAAGGATGTGCAAAAGTCTGCCAGGCAGTGTGCAAATGGCTACTGGATCAAGTTATGTGAGTCCATTCAAAACGCAAGTGATAAGGGAAACATCAGAAGCATGTATGAAGGGTCTAATGATGAAAAGAAGTGCAGCACTGAAAACCTTAACTGAAGAAATCATCACTGATAAGAAACAGCAGATGGACATGTGGGTAGAGTACTATTTGGAGCTTTACTCAAGTGAGACCAAACTAGCGAACGATGCCCTCAACGCCTTAGACGCCCTACCAACTCTTGACCACCTGGATACACTTCCCACCATAACAGAAGTTAAGTGTACTATAAATCAATCCACCCGTTGTCCACCCACGTGTAACGATGTCAACCTGTTTATTTCTTGGTGTTGTCCACCCACGTACAACGTTGTCATCCTGTAGATTTCTTGATGTTGTCCACCGACGTATAACGTTTACACCCTGTATATTTCTTGATGTTGTCTGCCCACGTATAACGTTGTCACCCTGTAGATTTCTTGATGTTGTCCACCGACGTATAACGTTTACACCCTGTATATTTCTTGATTACCAACGTGTGTGTACTAAGTGATTCAATGAGCATGATTCGGAAGGTCGAAGCTGGATCTGTACGTAGACAGTGGACTGAGTCGCTGAGGAAGTCTGTTACCCGTAAAGTCATCTTCATCTTTGTCCCGGGACATGCGGTAGTCGAGGGAAATGAACGAGCTGATAAACTGACTGGCTTTGCACCCCCTGCAGATGGCCAGCCCATGGATCGTGCCGATGTTATTAACGTCCTAGACATGTCAAGAACAGAAGACTTTGACGTCAGTGAATCCACATCGCTGTCCAGGATGAAAGACTTGCGAGTAAGAATCGGCACGGCCAGACACGAGAGGTACATCGGGAAAACGAGGTGCCTCGTTAACCAACACAGAACTGGCACTATTAGCCACCGAACGCTGATGGAGGGGGTGGGGGGGGGGAAGAGGATCTGAGCACCTATGGACCTGTCCGGAGTGCAATGAAGATACCCCAACTGATAACTGATATTTCTTGATGTTGTCTGCCCACGTATAACGTTGTCACCCTGTATATTTCTTGATGTTGTTCACCCACTTATAACGTTGTCCACCCATTTATAACGTTGTCCACCCACGTATAACGTTGTCACCCTGTATATTTCTTGTTCTTGTCTTTCCACGTGTAACGCTTTCTACGTTTTTCACCCGCCCTCTCCACTTGTCCCTTTTAGCTGTATCTCCTTATATGATCGGATCGCCTAGACTGTCTGAACTCGACATCATTCAGTAATGTTTCATCTTATCTCGTTTTAGTAATAATTGTTTATTTGTTAGTTTTCTTCTCGTGCCATAATATTCCATCGTTTCGTTTATATAGGCGGGCTCGCTAGCGAAGTTGACAGCGAGCCGTGCTGGTAATGTCATAAGCATGGTCGGACGCGGGTTCGATTCCGGGTTCGATTCCTAGGCTTTTCGCTTGACCAAATAAGGGAAAGACTGACCACCGTATCCTCCTGGCTCTCAGGCGCACAACATGTCATGGCGCTATCACATCATAGGCACGTAGCAGAAAACTGCCTTGGGAAAATTATGTTTTAAAGTTGACATCTTCATAACCTCGTCTGGAAAGTTTTAGTTACATACAAGCATCACCATCGTGTTCCATGCCTGTAAGCGTGGGCGGTAATGTTTCGCCATCTTAAACGATGACCAGAGTCGTGTATCAACATATAATATTTATTTATTTCCGCACCATACAATTATGTCAAGTAAAAATAACACTTAAGCATTCTAAATTTAGAAACGCTTGCCTATCGACTCGGTTGTCATATGTTTGAATCTCCTTCAACACTAGACATTTTTAAGACAATGATCTGGACTGGACTCCCAGGTCGACCCAGCGAGAAATGAGTGTGATGACATGTTCTGGGAAGTCAGAGCGGCCGGTGTGGTAATTATCACATCAGCATTCGAGGTCCGATCCAATAGAGGGACAGTCACCGTAAATAATATACACTTGCATTTTCGGTTTACGAGTACATCTTTCTCGGAGACTCCTGGTTTTCGTCGCTGGAGCTACGGTGTTCGTGCTTTGTGCGATACTTTCAGCGGGTCGCCCTGCCGAAAGGGACCGAGACATATGTGATAAATCCCGGGGCAATGAAGTCGATCCTCTCGACTTTTAATGCAGTAATGTGTGGCAGCTGGTTTTCTAGTGACTACCACTTCCATCGACGATGAACTGTATTTTCCGTGGAGGACTTTTTGTGTTGGCATTCTGACGGTTGCATTATCCACAGTGTACCTGTGCGGGCTGTTGGCTTTGTCGAGACTCCTGTCTATTACACTTTTCACATAGGGCAGTGGGGAGCATTTCGTGTGATATTAACTGACACAGGAACGAAGCATAAAGGGACGACCCGTCGACGTTCCCGTGAAGTTGGAACCGTCACTAACTAACTATATCATACACAATCTTATGACATTTGGCAAGGACCTTCTCTTTATGGACGAATTGTTGTATATTGTTCTCGACTGCCGGGTGAACCCAGCCTTAAGTGGGTACCTGGAAATGTATTTGGAAGTAAAGGCAGCCGGCTTGATATTGACCACACCAAAATATAGGGTGCAGATTCATCTATGAAATACAGGACTAGAACCCTACCCAAGACGCTTCAATGCATAGAACTTATGTGTCCTTACTTTTCAGTTTATATTGGTAGCCCTGCTATTTGTAAACTGATACCCAATAATGTTAGTTCATATCCTTTACACGACGTCACAGTCAACCACGGCATACTTAGAATATTTGTGATTTCCTGGTAAGTTTACGTTCAGTAGTTTGCTATTGTTTTCTGAACAACCGGCACTCACACCATTGTATGGAAACCAACGCGAGGCGGTCTGCTTCCAAATCACCCGCAGCTGTTTTTCCAACGAGGTTTGTGTGGTGACGAATTGCGTCCGAAACTTTTTAGCTACAGAGCCGATTTCCTTACTTTTAATTGTATATTCTTAACTTAGCTGTAATTTGACCCCAAATGAACGTGTGTATAGTGCAGAAGTACAGATAGATCATCACTACGTGGAAAAACTGGTGCTGCAGGGAGTGACTGGAGCAGTAGTTCTAAACCGCTGGGGAATTCTCCCCCCCCCCCCAGCCCTAGTGTGTGTGTGTGTGTGTGGGGGGGGGGGATTGTAGAGTTTCCAGGGGAGAAGAGGGGGGGGGGGGGTTAAAATTATTTCAAGATCTCGTTAATACAAGAATCGATTACTTGATATTGTTTTTCTCTCTATACTTTACGGTTCTGTATTTCTCGCCCTTCTGAAATTCGTTTTATAACGTGAGTAGACCCGCAAATCACGTTTTATGTAGACGTCTAGACTTGTTCTAGTATGTGTTATTAAATTTAGCTTCTATTTTTACGTATACTGTCTAGTAGCGGGTCGGAGGGGGGGGGGAGTGGAATTTATAGGGAGGAAATACGAAAGGGGGAATGACATTCTGAACATATGGTGAAGGGATGCATAGGTCAAAAAATTTTGAGAACCACTGGACTAGGGGATCTGGTCGACACTCAAGACTCCGAGGAAAGACCATACAAACACACAATCAGACTGCTACTGGCACCATTAGGAATGGGACTCTTCGCTGACTGTTGAAACAGGGGAAAGAGCCCGTATGGAAGTGTCGCGATTGCTGTGATGTCGGTTCTTGGTGCAACTCACCTAAACCTGTAAATTCACGCAACTAGTTGAAAAGATACATAATGAAATAGCTAATAATACGTATAGAATAAAGACACTCCCATCTTGCATTCTAGCATCTATTTCATCATCATCATCATCTTATCATCATCATCATGTACCATGCCGATAAGTGTGGGTGGTCATGTTTCGCCAGCTCACTCTATCACCAGAATTGTGGATCAGCTCCGTGTTTTTCCAAGTTTTCTCCGAGTTTTTGTTTGGCCAAGCCATCCAGGTATTTACTTCTCTGCCTTTCCCTTGTTCTCTTCCTCTCAATCTTGCCAGTTGTCACCAACTTCTCAAATTTATTTATTCTCATAACGTGACCCAAAAATTGTGACTATCTATGTCTAATTTCTCTAATTATTTTACAATTTTTATTTGTTTCTTGTGGGACTTGGTCATTGGTTTGTCTGTCTGTCCATGGCATTTTTTTGTATTTTCCTCGGAGACCACATTTCCGCAGCCATTATATGTTTCTCAGCCTGTTTGCTTATTATCCACACTTCACATCCATACAAAAAAGCACAGGTTCTATTTTGCACCTCATCACTTTTTCTCGTTGTAAATGAGATCTTTTTATTGGCCAGTATGTTTTCCATCTTGCAAAATGCTACCTTCGGCATGGCGATTCTTGTTCTAATCTAAGCATATATTTACAGCTTGAAAATAATTAAGTCAGTTAACTAAAGCCGCATAATTGCCGTAGTTGGGGTATATTTGAAAGGGTCAAATTACTGCAGCAGTTAAAAGTCCAGTTGCACATGTTGAGTAAGGTCAAATTCAAATGTCCACGTAGTTTTTATTTGATTCTAGCATATCCTGAATTAGAGAAGGATGTACTGTTTTCGTTTGTGGACGTGAACAAGTACATTGTGCGCTTTTTCGGAACATTCATTGAGAGAATTCCAAACAGCAATACGAAACAACTGCCCGCTGTAGTCAGATAGAAAGCCCAGCCCTTCTGTAAATAAATATCCGGTTCGATGAGCTCATCTATGAAATCCGTATAGCCCTCAGAAAAAACTGCAAAGGAAGCTACGCTGGCAACGCCGGTGAGCCCGCCCAGGGCGGCCAGAGCGCTAAAATAGGTAATTGAAGTGATTTTTCGACAGTTGAAGCAAGAAATGGCTGCGACCACTGAACTGCTGAGGTAAAAGAGGATTGAGGTAACTGCCAGTAGTCGGACGGCTTTGTAATACGTCGTGTCCTGGCCTGGGGTGTCCCAATCAATAACCTCGCAGGTGCTTGTGGACGTGCTTGTGTTGGTTGCCCTTGATGTGTAGCAGCCAAAGAGCAAACCGATGCGAAATTCCTTCTCAGTTCCATTACCCTGTATATGTAAAAATAGTTACTGAGTCAACCTCGACTGTTAACATAACAGGTTACAGAATGTAAGCTAACACAACCAGTTACAGATTGCAAGTTAGCACAACCAGTTACAGATTGTAAGTTAACACAACCAGTTACAGATCATAAGTTAACACAACCAGTTACAGATTGTAAGGTAACAAAACCAGTTGCAGATTCTAAGTTAATACAATCAGTTACCGATTGTAACTTAACACGCCCAGTTACAGATTGTAACTTGACACGAGTTACAGATTGTAAGTTAACACAGCGAGTTACAGATTGTAATTTAACATGACTTAAGATTTTAAGTTAATACAACCAGTTACAGATTGTAAGTTAACATAGCTAGTTACACATTGCGTGTTAACACAACCAATTACAGATTGTAAGTTAACTCGAGTTAAGATTTTAAGTTAATACAACCAGTTACAGATCATAAGTTAACACAACCAGTTACAGATTGTAAGGTAACAAAAACCAGTTGCAGATTCTAAGTTAATACAATCAGTTACCGATTGTAACTTAACACGCCCAGTTACAGATTGTAACTTGACACGAGTTACAGATTGTAAGTTAACACAGCGAGTTACAGATTGTAATTTAACATGACTTAAGATTTTAAGTTAATACAACCAGTTACAGATTGTAAGTTAACCCAACCAGTTACAGATTGTAAGTTCATACAGCCAGTTACAGATTGTAAGTTAACATAGCTAGTTACACATTGCGTGTTAACACAACCAATTACAGATTGTAAGTTAACTCGAGTTAAGATTTTAAGTTAATACAACCAGTTACAGATTGTAAGTTAATACAACCAGTTACAGATTGTATCTTAACACGAGTTAAGATCTCAAGTAAATACAACCAGTTACAGATTGTAAGCTAACACAACCAGTTACAGATTGTAAGTTGGCAATCCAGCAATGGCAAACTACTTAACGTAAACTTGCCAAAAGATTAGAAACACCGCCAAAAACAAAAATGGCTGGAGTTGACTGCCACGTCCTGCAAAGGATATGCAATTAACTTAAAACTGTAACAGAAAGCTGTATAAGTTTTACTACTAAAATCAACACAACAATACCAGCTTTGTGTAATGCTGTTTATTAATCTGAGGGTAACTGGTCAGGACGGTTCTAGGAGTTACAACATATAAACGTCTGTAAATGTTGTATCAACACCGTTAACACTTGCGTGAGTCTAGAAATATTACGGTTGGAAATTAAAATTGAAGATTTCAGAGAAAGAATACAATTTTCACAAGAGTTAAAATATAAAACTGTTTGGTACACGTGACAATGTGAAATAAATCTGTTTATGTCAGTGTGAGTGTGTGTGTGTGTGTGTGTGTGTGTGTGTGTGTGTGTGTGTGTGTGTGTGCGTGTGTGTGTTTGTATGTGTGGTTGAATCGATACATGTGTGGTTGAATCATATTTACGTGGTATCGCGTCAGTCACATGGGGACGACAGTATGTAACTTTTGTTGAAATATTCCACCGAATAGTTTATATATATATATATATATATATATATATATATATATATATATATATATATATATATATATATATATATATATATATATATATATGTGTGTGTGTGTGTGTGTGTGTGTGTGTGTGTGTGTGCGCGCGCGCGCGCGCGCGAGTGTGTGTGTACTCACTGCCACACCGTATTGCCTGTAGAATGTCCAAAGTTAACAGTGCTGACATAAATTAGAATTTACAGACTAAATTATGATTACAAAACCGCCGACTGGAAATACATTGACTGCAATAGCTGTTAAGGATATGCTTCACGACGGTCTGCCTTTGATTGTGCCGAGGCATTTCTCGGAGTTAGTAGAATCTGCCATACCCTTTGGTGGGTGTGAGCTGGTTGACCTCGTGGACAGTACTAGAAATATACGGCTGCTTCTGTTTGGGGACAAACAGAGTCAGAAGTCCCAACAGTGTTGTAAAGCCAGCAGCCCCGGCGCTGAGGTAGAACGCCCAAGCTTTAACTAGGGGCATCTTAAGAACTTCAGATAGGGGATTGATGTCCCCTTTGGAGCAGACAGCAAACGTGGCGACTCCGGCAATGCCCGCCAGTCCGGACATTATCGCCAACAGGCTGGCGGTCACGGCGGATTGCGCGGTGGTCCTGCAGCATAAGATCATACCAGCCAAAGAACTGCAGAGTCCGAAGATGAGGGATACGCCCATCAGAATTCGAACGGCCTTGATGAAAGTATAATCGGTGCCATTGTGAGATTGAGGGTCCCAGTCTATAATCTTGCATTTGGAGACAGATACTAATGGCGACGAATATGAACCGCATCCAAATATCAAACCAACTCCAAGCTCTCCACTGTCGCCAGGAAGCTCAATGTGCTGAAAAACATATCGTTGCTATATGATTGCTATATAACCTTAATGAATTAATTATGCGAGAAAAGAGCAAATCATTTAGATCGTTATGTAATTACTGATTACTGGCATCTTGCCGACTTGACAGACGATAGTTTGTTTCACTGCGTAAAAGGAAATGGTATAATAACTTCTCCATCGCACAGAGTATGGGCTGAATTGTAGAGACCATGTGTTGCCAAATGCAATATGATCCCTCTCTGGCCTGCTAGTTTACTCTAGCGGAAATGTAACACCAGCGTGTCAGGAACAAGACCAGATGCAGAAGCTGCCGGATCAGCACAGCAATGCTCTAATCGTCCGTCTGTGGAGCTTCGATCCTAGACCATTTGCCGACCAAGGGTCTGGACTACCCTGCTATGCCATTTAATAATTAGGTTACATTTCCTGGCACCAGGATAAGGCTTGTACACTCCTAATTGTGCTCCTCCGCCCGATATGTAATATATGTTAAGCAACTGTTTAAATGCCATGCTGGTATATTGGGGAGATGTTTTATGTAGTTGTTTTGTTTTTTGTCCGCTCGCTTTGAACTCAAGCGTAGTTCATACATGTGCTGCCACCTCCAGTACAGACTGATTTTTCGCTTGCTAAATATGCTAGCGTTTGTCTTATTTTCTTGTGTTCACGCGGGCATGAAGTTCGTACTAAACTAGTGCTGAAATTGCTTCCGATTGTATGTACAGGGATTGAACACATTACAACCGAACAGGTTGGCAAGCTTGCTAGTTACTGCGCTCCCGTGGCGCCTTACTGCCCAGAGTGATTACTGAACTTAGCTGGCTGCTATCCAATTAATATCCATAACGAATGAACACAAACTACAAACTGTAAAACACAAAATATGACTACGAACTGCGCAGAAGGAAAAAACACACAAATACAGGCGAATTTTTCCACCGAAGTTATTATCAATAATTTAGAAAACAAAACAACAACAAACGGTCAAAAAACAACTTTTTTTTCGTCGTGATATCTGAAAGTAATCCAATCAATACAGAAATCTAGATAGTCTGTATCTGTATGTGTTTTTCCTTCGACGAGCTTCCAAGTCCTGTTTTGTATTTAGACTTCAGTATCAGCTCGGTACCAACCAATCCCCAATTTTCGATAGCGTTGTGAACCAGAAAACTCGGCAACAGAAAAGCACATATATATAACTGTAAACATTTCGAACGTGGTTTAGATATTAACATCCAACAAACGAAAACTATGGTAGCTAGCAGTAGACAGGAGAGGTCATTAATGAACATCACAGTAAACGGTGAGATACTAGAACAAGTAACAAGTTTCTCCTGGCTTGGACATGTAATAACAGAAGATGGCAGAAGTGAAACAGAAATCAAAAAGAGAATAGGACTTGCCAAAAATGCTCTCAGCATCATGAAATCAGTATTAAAATTTAGAGAGATTAACAACACACTAAGAATGAGAATTGTCAAATGTTATGTTTTTTCGTCACTAATATATGGCGCCGAGGCCTGGACAATAAACAAGCAACTAAAAAGTCGAATAGAGGCTCTGGAGGTGTGAATATACAGAACAATATGTCGTATTTCATTGAACAAAACAAAAACAAAATCAAATACAGCGGTTCTAACAAAAAAAAAAAAAAAAACTTGCAATGAAACGAGAGTTGATGAAAGAAATAACAAAGAGGCAGGTGAAATAATTCGGCCACATTAAAAGACATGAAGAATTTAGTTGCATATCCTTTACAGGACGTAGCAATCAACTCCAGCATTTTTAGCTGTTTATGATTCCTGAGCAAGTTTAAGTTCAGTAGTTTGCCATTGATTTTCGAACGACCGACACTCATACCATTGTATGGAAACCAACGCAAGACAATCTGCATCCAAATCGCCCGCAGCTGTGTTTCGATCGTGGTATGTGAGATTACAAGAGGTAGACAACGATACAAGTGGGAAGATAACATCAAGCGATAGACGAACAGCAATCTGACAGAATGTACAGTCAAGGCGAGAGATAGACAGTGTTGGAGATCCATCGCAGCCAACCTTCATTGTGAAGTCGACACCTTATTGATCGAAACGTTTCGACCAAAAATCTTCTGTTAACATTTTTAAAAAATAAAATTATCCCGTAGTAATTTCATGCTATTGGTTTGTGATGTGATAGCGTTATCACATTTTGTAGACAAACAGGGAGGAGGAAGGTGGAGCCAGTCTTTCCCTCACTTCAGCAAGTGACGAGCCCATGAGTCGAACCCGTGTCCGAGCTCATATCATTACCAGCGAAGTTCGTTATCAACTTCGCTAGAGCTCACTGTTATTGCTTTGAGACACTCGGGTTACTTAGACATGAATTGTGGCATTACAGTCTTTTGTTAGCTCAGTATTCTTGTTTTCCTATTTTCTTTCGTAGAACAAGAACGAAACATTTAATTGTATCTGTATACAACTATATTTTGTGGAGTTTTATAAAATCATATTTTGCTTAAGTCTCATCTCATCTTGTTCCTCTGGTACCTTGCGGTGTTGAGGTGGGAGAGTGTCCGTTTATGAGCTTCAGGTATCGAGATTCCTATGGACTCTACTATTCCCTCTGTCTATCGTTCTGCGTAGTCGGCCCCTTCTCCTGCTTCCATTTGGTATGTACGAGTACATCATTGCTTGTTGTGGTATACTGTTAGTTGGTAATCAATCTAGTCACATGGCCAAACCTTTTACTTGATGTTTTCTGAAAATGTCTAGCGCTGCTATAACCCACATTTTAGTCCAGATTTCTTCATTCCTGATTTTTCTCTCTTCTTGATACATAGAGTATTTTTTTCTAGGAATCTCATTGTGATTTGTCTTTTCATTGTTTCTGTCATTGTCCGAGTTTAGCATTGGTAGCATACAGTTGGTAGGAAGAGTGTGTTGTCGAGTGCTTTTTTACTAACTGTTGATACGTGTTTGTTCTTTAGAATTGGTGCCATTTGTCCAATGAGTTGGGTTGCCTCATTACATCTATTTTCAATCTCGTCTTCTGATTTGCCATTTGATGATATTATACTTCCTAAGAACTTGAAGCTCTTTACTTTTTTCAATGGGTGTTATTTTAGATGAATCTTTGTAGTATTTTCTTCTTTGGTTATAGTCACTACGTCTGTTTTACTAATGCATAAGCATCGTTCAGAAAGCAACGCAAACTACTGAACGTAAATTATGTGCTTGCAGTGTGCTGCAAATGATATGCATTGTAAAAACTGAATGACCGTAGAGAAAATATGAGAGGAAGTGAGTAACGAAGACACAGCAGGCAAGTGAGAAGTATGTGGAGATGTAGTCTGTTAGAAGAAAGGTGAAAGCATTATTAACAGATAAAAGTGTAATAATGGTATCGTTCAGAATGTTAACGCGCAAAGAGAACTGGTTTCTTTCATCAGAAGAGGACAGTACATATTCTATGGGCAATGTCATTGGAAGAGAAAAGCTGAAGTAAGTCGAGACAACGGGGAATTTGAAGGTATAGAGACGCGTGGGAGACAGGGAGAGAAGATGCTAGTCAGATAGATAGACAATCCACATAATAGGCCATATCATGAGAGCTGGTTCAGGAGTTAAAACAGTTTAAAGGAAAGAGAGAGGCACTGGGAGACCAGGAGACATGATTCTGGATAGTTCTACATCGTGGGATGGATGGACATCCTCATCATGTACCATGCCGATTTGCATGGGCGGTCACGTCTAGCCATCTGACACGATCACTAGAGTGGTTGATCAACTCTATGTTCTTGTTTCGACCATGCCGTGTGGTCAGGCCATCCATATATTTACTTCTCTGCCTTCTCCTTGGTTTTTTCCCCTCAACTGTTGCCAGTTGTCACCAAGTTCTTTAGTTTATGTCTTCTCATTATGTGTCCAAAAACTGTTCACTGTCTACGTCTAATTTTTCTAATCAGTTTATGGTTGTCGTTTGCTTATTGTAGGATTTGCTCATTGGTTTTTCTGTCAGCCCATGATATTCTGTGCATTCTCCTCGGAAACCACATTTGCACAGCCATGAGCATATGTATCAGAAATTAATGGCAGTCCACTAACATAAGTTTGTGGACTGATGTGATGATCAACATCACACGGTATGGACTACAAGAAGAAGAGTGAAGGAACAGTGAATGTTTCTGCAACGGAACACATGCATGTTAACTTACATGGGCACTGTAATACTCCCAGTAGGGAGACACTATGCCTGTTAAGGAGATAACGAAGCCGACTACGATGAGAGCGATGCAAAGACGTTGCGGTCCTGACAAAGACATACTGAATGATCTTCCGGGTGTCCTTCTGGGTAGCTCCTGGGGAAAGTTCTAGGGACCTTCGAAAGAAAAGATTAAGACAACTTTAACTGATCCAACACCGAAGAATTACATATCGCCAAATGTAACCGTCCATTTTGACACCATACTAGGGTCACCGTGTTATTTATTCGTTTCATGGTAGCTTCCCCAACTTTAATGCTCAGTGAATTGAAATTTACATTATTATACTTGTTCAATGTAAATTCATGTAAATTTATATTATTATACTTGTTTAAAATGTTAAAAATACTCAAAATGTGGGTACATGGAATGTCAGAACACTTATCCAGATTAGGAAATTAGATAATATCAAAAAAGAAATGAAAAGAATGAAGATGAATATATTATGGATTAGATTAATGCGATGATC
>OY992885.1:88331924-88336924 GCA_963921405.1 Cepaea hortensis
TGCTTATTCGTTATTAAAGCTTGCGGACCATATAGTAGTATTGAATATGCATAACATTTGACAATTCTCCTTTTTAATACATTGAATGGTTTTGGTAATGAATCACTGTAATTTCTTACGAAGGGTACAGACAAGCATGCTTCGTGTAGAGTGGCACGCGTCAATTCAGAAATCAAAGACAGGGAGCATCCATTGTATTTTTTTTTTTCCCACCACGACAAGCTGGTGTGTTGTGACAAGTGCAGGCTGATAGACTGGCTTCATCAGGAACAAAATCTTGCTGCCGGCTTAATCCCCATTGGTCAACCGTTTGTTGTTTCGGTGTTTACAATTCGAAAGAATAAAAGTCAAAGTCGATTATACATGAGGAATAAAAGAGGGAGCTGGAATGAAAATAATCCAGTGTGTGTTTAAATTCACTTGGGAATACATTGTTTTAAAATCGTTCTGTCCAACGGATAAGGCAATCACTTGTAATGTTGGGGAACCTGCAGCATTAACAAATAAACAAGATTTAATACACATTTATGTTTACACATTCGTCAAGTGAACGCAGGAGGTAATGTATGAGCTAGTGAGGATGGAAATAAACAGGGCGTGAACAGAAATATGTTGTTAATTATAAAAGACGGACACAGAAATATAATGTTAAATAAAGAATTGTTTAGGGAACAAGAAATTAAAGTAATAATTTTCTAGGCAATGTTAATTAAAGAGGACGGACACAGAAGTATAATGTTAAATAAAGAACTGGTTAGGAAATCAGAAATTAATCATTTTCAGAATAATAAGTCCTTAAAGTAATAGCTCTAATAAATCAGAAGGAACTAGTGACCATGAAAATGAACAGGGCGGAAACGGCAATGTAATATAGAGTACGGACACATAAATATAATGTTAAATAAAGAAATGTTTAGGAAATAAGAAATTAAAGTAATTATTTTCAGATTAATAAGACGTTAAAGTAACAACTGTGTAATAAATAATAGATAAAGTAATGACTGTCTGGGTAAAATACATTAATATTTGAGACAAATAAGTTAAAATGGTAGCTGTCTTTTGCGGGATGACCAGAAAAATACACTGTACTGAATGCATTAAAGGACATAGTAGGACAGAGTTGATCAATGTAATGGTTGCTTGCCGCAGAAAGTGCTGGTAAACACATTAGTGACATCCGAAAGGACTTCTAAAACCGGGGTTGTGTCCACAGAAAGATTCCACAGTGGGAAGATTCCCGAGGGAATAACTTTGCTCTACATTTGAACAGTATCAGAGACTATGTGGGTTGTGTATGTCAGCTAAAATGAGATTCATCCATTCAGTTTATATGATATATCATTCTGTGGTATACATCTGGAGAGATGCAGCGACACATGCCACTCAATAGATCTTGCACTATAAGCAAAGAAGAAAAATCAACAACAAAGGATCATCTAAAGGAACACCTCCTGAAACAAGTAAAGATCTTCATCTACTTAGGAAGTATAATATCATCAAATGGCAAATCAGAAGACGAGATCAAAAGTACATGCAATAAGGCAAATCAACTCATTGGACAAATAGCATCAATACTAAAGAACAAACACGTAAGAAAGCACTCTACAGCACAATTTTCCTACCAACTCTATGCTACCAATGCCGAACCTGGCCAGTGACAGAAACAGAGAAAAAAGTTAGTCAGTCAGTCAGTCAGTCAGCCAGCCAGTCAGTCAGTCAGTCAGTCAGTCAGTCAGTCAGTCAGTCAGTCAGTCAGTCAGTCAGTTAGTTAGTTAGTTAGTTAGTTAGTCGCGGTTCCAACTTCACGGCAACGGGTCGTCCCCATTATGCTCCGTTCCTGTGCCAATGAATATCAGACAAAATGCTCCTCACTGCCCAATGTGAACAGTGGAACAGACAGGAGTTTCGGCCAGCCAGCAGCCAGCACAGGTACATTGTGCATAATGCCGCCTCCAGAATGCCAACACAAAAGTCCGCCACAAAAAAATACAGTTCATCGTCGATGGAATCGGCAGTCATCAGAAAGACTTCATTGACACGGGTTTTATCCCACAATGCTCGGTCTCTTTCCGCAGGGCGACCCGCCGAAGGTACCGCACAAAGTACAAAATCCGTAGCTCCAGCAACGACTCCCAGGAGTCTCCTGAAAAATGCACTCGTGAATCGGAAAGGCAAACCAGTCAATTCAGCGAAAGCCGGCCATTGTTCCGAACATGCAGTTCACTGTGCAAACAACAGCGGACAGATGTAAAAGCAGTTCACACGAATCTCACAGCTCACAGTGTCGCGCCACGCACTCACTCAGTAGCAGGGCGACGGAACCAGGCACTACCAGTCCAACATGAGGAAAATGCGAATGCAAACCACAAGCATAAACACACCAGAGAACTTAACGGTTCAATGCTTAACCGCCATGTTGGGGACCGGAAGTCCTCAAGAGAGAAAAACAAAACAAAAAAACATCACAATAAAAGAAGTGAGATTCCTGAGAAGAATACTCAATGTATCAAGGAGAGATAAATGAAGAACTGAAGGAATCAGGAGTAAAGTGGGGGTTATAGCAGTGCTAGATGTTATTAGAAGACAGCAAATCAAATGGTTTGGCCATGTAACTAGGTTACCAACTAACAGTATACCACAACAAGCAATGATGTAAAGACAAATTGGACGCAGAAGAAGAGGCCGACCACGTAAACGATGGACAGAGAGAATAAAAGTCGCTTAAAAGTCGGCAGGGTCGACTTCATTGCACCGGGTTTTTATCCCATATGGCTCGGTCTCTTTCCTCAGCGCGGAAAGCGTCGCACAGAGCACGGACTCCGTAGCTCCAGCGACGACCCACAGGAGTCTCAAAAATAAATTCACTTGTGAACCGAAGGACGCGGCCCGAAATCGAACCCACAACCTTCGGAGCCCGAGTCAAACAGCTTGGACAGAGAGAATAGCAAGAGTCCATGGGAATCTTGATAAATGAAGCTCATAAACAAGCACTCTCCCGCTGTTTATACTTCACCTCGACACCGTAAGGTACAAAATGAACAAGATTAGATGAGATGGTGAGATGATATGATGAGATGAGATGATGTGATGAGATAGATCTTGTAGCCTACTCTCTACGGCTTCTGTAGTTAACATTCGAAAGGATGAAAGTCAAAGTCGATTCTACCTGAAGAATGAAAGGGAAGCTGAAATGAAATTCCATCCATCCATCATGTGCCATGCCGATAAGCGTGGTCGGTCATGTTCTGCCATCTCACTCGATCACCAGAGTCGTGGATCAGCTCCGTGTTCCTGTCTCGACCATGCCATGCGGCCAAGCCATCCAGGTATTTACTTCTCGGTCTTCCTCTTGGTTTCTTCCCTTCGATCTTGCCAGTTGTCACCAAGTTCTCCATTCATAACATGCCCAATTTTGACTGTCTACGTCTAATGACTCTAATCAGTTTACGATCTTCATTTGTTTCTTGAAGGACTTGTTCATTGGTTTTTCTGTATGTGCATGGCATTCTTTGCATTTTCCTCAGAAAGCACATTTCCACAACCATCAGATATTTTTCAGCTTGGCTGCTCATTGTCCACGCTTCACATCCATACAAAAGTATAGGTTGTATGCAGTTAATGTAGCACTTCAACACTCTTTGTATACGCAAAACATATAACATTAAAAATTATATAGCAATAAATAAGAAATAGCGGACATGTAAAGAAACCAATTATTGAATAAGACATTTGGCAATTAATACTTACAGGTATCTGAATGTTAATTTGTATGCGTAGAATACACGCAGACGTCAGAAAATGTACTGCAATCTTGAAACTGCCAGAATAGAATGTCAGTTTACGGTGTAAATCAATCTAAGGTGTACACCTTCTATAGAAATGACGTTATTGTCTACAACGGATATACATAAGGATAACAATTACGCAAGGTAATAATATAAGCTTATCACATGCTTGTGACTACTGTTATCGACACTGGTATCAACACAGTAGCGATAACTGGGTAGCGATAACTGCGAGGTGACAGTATGTGGCTGTTGGAAGTGGTAATATGTGCCGATGATAACTCTATCGTTGTAGATTAACATAGGGTTATCTACCACACGTCTCGTGTCGCTTTACTGAAAGCGTTTGAAGTAGTTTATTTGATATCCCATGTTTAATAGCTTTTGTATCAGTGCCTGTCTCTTGTTTATAATGTCATTTGTGTTCGTTTGTGTCCGAAGTCCTCATATTATCTCTGTACCTGTGTTGCTTCAATCGCTTTGAATTATGACGTAGTCCACGGGCCTATTCCATCGTGCATTCAGACATACAAAATGTTATGACGGTATCACACACCCATAGTGGGAAACTGATCCTGGCAATTTATTTATTTAAATAATTTAGTTTTGTAAAGATCAGGAGTTACACTAAACTAACAACAGTTTACGCTCAAATATACCAAGAGTGGAAGTAAATGAAAGTAGAAGGTTGTAGAAATAAGGCAAAATAGGCCCAAACAACGATCCACAAATGGAATGTAAATGTTCCAGTTTGTAATTGCACAGAGTTAAAAGTGCCAGTCGTTGAAAAACCGACAGATGTGGGGCGTAAAACACTTACTTATCGGTAATTGGTTTCATGACATTTGTATCAGGTTTCGCGTGTTACGTGCGGTGGATTAGAAAGGAAAGTGAGAGTCTGTAGGTTTGTAATAGAACTTCTAGATTGCTATAGTGGTTGGTGTCGATTTCTCGGGGAATAGATCATAGGCTTTTAGGTTGGCCAAGAAGACAGTGTATGATTATGGGTGTTGGTTGGTTGTTTGGTTCGTTGGTTGGTTGGTTTATTGATTGGTTGGTTGATTGGGTTGTTGGTTGGTTGGTTGGCTGACTGGCTGATTGATTGGTTGGTTATGTAGTTGTTTGCTTGGCGAGTTGTTTTGTTGAGTGGTTGTTTGGCTTGTTGCTTGGTTGGCTGTTTGGTTGGCTGGCTGGTTTTTTGGTTGGCTATTTAAT
>OY992885.1:88341924-88376924 GCA_963921405.1 Cepaea hortensis
GTCTACGTCTAATTTCTCTAATCAATTTACGATTTTCATTTATCTCCTGTAGTACTTGGTCATTGGTTTTTCTGTCTGTCCATGGTATTTGCATTTTCCTCAGAAACCACATTTCTGCAGCCATCAGATGTTTTTCAGCTTAAGAACTCATTGGGGAACGCCATTGCATTGTATTTAAAAGTTAAAACTGTCTCCAAGCGGATTCGCTACCAAGCGACTAGCTATATATATATATATATATATATATATATATATATATATATATATATATATATATATATATATATATAGAGAGAGAGAGAGAGAGAGAGAGAGAGAGAGAGAGAGAGAGATAGACAGATCCATCGATCGACAGACAGACCATTCAGAAGTCAGCGTGGCCGTGGAGCTTGAGATTAAACTTTCCCTGCGCTGGGTAGAGGAGTTGCTCTCTACACCGAACAGTTGGACTTGAACGTTGATTTCTCGTTCAGATAGCAATAGCAAACTACTGAAAGTAAATCTGCCTATAAATCACAAATATCCTAAACATGATAGGATTGACTGCGATATCTTTTGTATTTTATTGGTATTTTCCTCCTGTGATGTAGGCTTACCGTAGTGAAGTTTGATGTAAGGTATGCACACTGTGTCTGTCTTTATTATCCCTCACTGTTTCGCAGCAGTTACACATACCTAACTGCTTTTATGTCCTTTTGTTATATCCTGCTGTAGCCGTTTTTTTTCCCTCTGATCTTTCTGACCACTGCCGTCCTTTTTGCTGCACCTCTTCCTCTTATTCCGAATCTAACCCATTCAGCCTCAATAATACTTTGGACATCCTGCACCATTTTCACTCCTAACAGACCTAAAGAGGGGAGGTCAAGGGCTGAGGATCAATTTCAGTGCAGGGGACTTTATCCCATAAGCCCGGTCTCACTCCGCAGCGCGGCCTTATTCATAATCTCGTAAAACGCAAATCCTCCCGCAGTTCATATTTACCTCTCGTTTCTCCTTTTCATCTCAGTAATTCAGTCTAAGAGATTACACGGAATCTCATTCCACACCCTGGAGACATGTGTCTACACTATCCTGAATGGCGGTAATGTTTCCCGCCCAGCATTTTGTTCTGTGTTACGCGGTTTTATAAAGATCAAAGATAAGAAGGTTTTCCTTTATTGACTTGCTTATGTCTCCATTCAGATACGTTTTCTTCCATTCATTCATTCACTCTATCATTCATTCATTCATTCATTCATAAATCCGCCGGTCTGTTAATTTAATAACCCATCCTTTCAGTTATCTATTCGCTTTCATCCCTTTCTCTGTTTCTGATTTATTGTTCAACAGTCTACCCTCCGACAATCATATCTTCATCATCATTCATTGTAATATCATCACCATCATCATTATCGTCATGTGCCATGAAGATAAGCGCGGGCGGTCAATGTTCGCAATCTCGCGCGGTGACCACAATCTTGGGTCATGTCTGTCTGTCTGTCTGTCTGTCCGTCCGTCCGTCCGTCCGTCTGTCTGTCTGTCTGTCTGTCTGTCTGTATGTCTGTGCGCGAACGCGCGTGCATGCGTGCGTACCTGCCTGCCTGCCTGTCTCTCTGTATGTCTGTCTGTCTAGGCGTGCTTGCGTGCGTGCGTTCGCGGAGGTAGATAGGTAGATATTTAAGTATACGTGTGTGTTTGTGTGTGTTTTTGGTGTGTGTACAACTTAGTATTGGGACTCTTCGTTGGTTGTTGACGACGAGGACTGAGCACGTATGGACATGTCCCAAGTGCTGTGACATCGTTTTACCTCTCCACAACTCACGTCAACAGCATTAAAAGCCTGTACTACAATAGCAGCAAACAGATTAAAGTACTCATGTTGTAAAACACACGTCTCCCCATAACAATAATAGCATGTGAATCCAGCCGCTTACCGCAAGCACTAAAGAAGAAACAAACATGCGTGTGTACTTGAATTTAGAAAACTTGAAAGAATAGCCTGGTCCATGTGGAAGAACAATACTGACATTCTATAGGATACTGTCAGGATACTGGATAGTGTCCAAGTCTCAGTCAGATATGACTGAGCTACCGAATGACAGTAGACGTTTCTACCTGCTTTCTGTTAGCGCTGAATGTTGGGTTTTAGTCAGATATGACTGAGCTACCGTATGACAGTAGACGGTACTACCTGCTTTCTGTTAGCATTCAATGATGCGTCTTAATCAGATATAACTGAGCTATCATATGACATTAGACGGTACTACCTGCTTTCTGTTAGCTCTCAATTTTAGGTCTTAATCAGGTATGACTGAGCTACCGTATGACAGTAGACGGTCCTACATGCTTTCTGTTAGCGCCGAAAGTTGGACATCGCTCACCAAACCCGACACCCCACGGCTTCGGGCGGAGGAGCGCAATTTGGAGGGTACAATCCTTATCCTGATGCGAGAAAATGCAACCTAAGGACTAATTGTCGTGGCAGGGGAGACCAGACCCTAAGCCTTGATTGGCAACTGGTATAGAATCGAAGTTCCGACAGGCTGACAGAGCATTGCTTCGCTGATCCGGCATTTTTCAACTTGTCTTGTTCCAGATGTATTACCTTTCCTCTGGAGTAAACTATGCAGGCCGAGAGAGAGAGAGAGAGAGAGAGAGAGAGAGAGAGAGAGAGAGAGAGAGAGAGAGAGAGAGAGAGAGATCATGCTGCATGGGCTACACACGGTCTTTACAATCCAAACCAGGTTTTGTGATGTGGAGAAGTTTAACTCCATCCTTGATTTTACCACAATGTGTTGTAGTTATAATGCTGTTTTTTTTTTTTAATTTTGTTTAAAGCACAGTGTAACAATCTATCAACTGTGAAAACGGCAAGGTGCTAGTTTACAACATACGAGTACTTTGCCATTTCAACCTAAAACTGGTATAGAAAGATGACAATGCAAGGCAAAGTTTATGGCACAAGAGGCAGTTGTTGACAAAGTTAAATTTCGATATAGAACAGTGCAGATACCATGGCTTGAAAATTCCCGAGGCAGAAGACCTGACAAAGAACCTAGAGTCATTTCGTCGGGCAGTATTGAGACCAACGTTCTGCCGAAGGTTTAATTCAAAATAATAATGCCCATCTATACCTGCAAGGATATTTTACATTCTGTGTAAATGGCCTCAGCGATTTCCCAGCCAATGGTACAGGGTGTATTTTTACTGACTGTGCAGTGTTTGGAAATATTGCTGGTCCAAGTTTTGTATTTACCTATCATGTTGCATGAACTTTACAGAGGGTGTCACTTGTTTCCCCGGGAGGAATGTGGAATCAACAAGCACATCTTCAAACTTATTATCTGTTGGGATTATTGACTGACTTCTGTCTACACTCCTCCCTTCTGTCTTCCCTTCCATATATCTATTTCTTTCACTCTCTCTGTTATTCCCTCCACACATACTCCGACAACAGTTTCTTTCAACGATAAATAAAAGATTTATTAATAAAAACTATGTCTGGTGTATGTATGGACTGTGTATATGTAGTTTGTATTGTCTGCTAATGTGAGTGCAAGATAGGACTTTTAGCCGTTAGTCTTCGTAGTTTCTCTAGCATTCAAACGGCCAAAACATCAGACATCAAACATAGACGTGGAACGGTCTCACCCTGGATGCTCCTTTCCGGCTTGAGTCTTGACTTAATCCAATTATTGAAAACAATTGTCAATGTTTTATCATCAGAAATATAATCCAATAAAGGTAAGTCACTGAAGTTCAGATATGTCCTGTTTTGGAAGGTAGTATAGTCCACCACTGAATACACATTACGACTGTTTATAAATGTCTATTTCTATGTTAAATGTTCTCGTGTTCTTCAATGTTTCTTTTAGGTGATTACCTAATTGCACTATATTCTAGCCTATTTGCTCTGCTTGAATAAAAGTTCTTTCACTGAGGTTCACCAAAACATGTTTCTTGGCATTCGTTAGGTCACCCCCTCTTATTGACTGTTTAGGTTGATTTTTCTATAGTGACATATCTTCACTGCACCTGTGAAGTGCTTGATAAAAGTGAACGTTCTTTCCTTTATTATCAACACTGCTTTCTCTATACAAGAGACGTACTGTTTTATCTTCTTTGCTATGTCAGGCTGTGTAGTGGAACCTGGGTAATAAACATTAAATCAGATGATTTAAGTCTGCTTCATATTACTGTTTATGTGATTGTCTTTCTCCAGCCGTAATGAACAGCTTCCGAAAGACTACTCTGACATAAACAGCAGAATTCACTAAAGTCTAAACTATTCACTAAATAGAAAGCAATAGTAAACCCTAAGCACACACACATTTCCCTATGCTAATATTACTCTAATATTAGTGTTACCTTATATATCTAGAATTAATGATACTCCAAGCATTGAAATCTATTAGCACACAATCACTTCTATCCCATTTCCCGGGATGATTTCTTTGCTATTTTCAGGAGACATAAATCCAGTTTGCCGTCCCTTTAGGTAGCACACACTAACACAACAACCCCATTTGCTACTATTTATATTGGGCCTTCCGTTCTTCGTTAGTGTTTGATGTCCATACATCAACAATCGCCTTTTCCGTTCCCGTAACATCAAAAGTTCAGTGAAATCACGTATACGTCCGGGCGCTCCGTGCTCCGGTCCGCTCCGTCTTCTCCGCTATTCCCCTACGCTCATTCTTCGTCGCCCATCAAAGAGTTCTTATTTCTTTGATCACCGTCTCCCGCGGTGTTTGTCCGGTGTCGAAGTTTTCCCCCAGCGCGATCGTACCGTTTCCCGTGTCAGGTCAGATCGTCAAGCAATGAACTTTGCGAACACCTGTATCCTATTTTCATATTTGTCGGTCAATGATCTTTTATTCGTCCTCATCTCAGAATGAAGTAAACGATTGTTAACCCTTCTCCGATATTGCCATTAATGTTATATTTAATTTTATCTGGGAATCACTAAACTATCATCATTCTGTGACAGAGGGTGAATACAAAATTTGGACCGGCAATATTTTAACACTGCACAGTCATTAAAAATACACTCTGTATTTGTTTGTCATGAAGCTTGCTTAAAAAATTGCATGTCTTTTGCAGAACCCTGCGTTCAAGCCCACTTTGATTGTTCTAGGTAACTTTACGTTCAATATTTTACCATTGCTTTCTGAACGAGAAATGATTGTGTAAGTCCAACTGACCCATCTGAGGTAGAAGTTATCGTGTAAATCCAACTGACTCATGTGGGAAAGAAGTTATTGTGTAAGCCCAGCTGACCCATGTGGGACATGAGCCTACTATCCCGCCCTCAGCGCACATGAAGTTTAAGAGCACGCGCTCTTAAATTTACTGCCACGCTGACCTTAATCTACTCTAGTAAAATACATATTAGGAATTGGAAATACGCTTCGGTTAAATGATTTAAAAAAACAAAAACAGAACAATGAAAATGTTAGTTTTAATGTCAGAATCAACCCCAGCATTTATTGACTGATTTTGTAGGCAATTTTAATATCAGTAGTTTGCCATCGCTTTTTGAGTGGCCAAAGTTCATAATTTCTTGAAAATAAACGCAAAGTTTGGAGAGAACAATAATGGAAAGGTATATGCCTGGGAAGAGAGGAAAAGGAAGGCCAAAGAGAAGATGGGTCTAGGATGTGGCAGATTATCTCCAGATGGGTGTATCGACACGGGCATCTTGCTTATGATCAAAAAGTTTCCCGGAAGGTTGTTATGGTAGCGAAGTTCTGCACAGGACATGGTACTGAATGAATGATCTGCTTCCACGGACTCTCCCTCAAACCCATCATATACGACTTTTACACTGCCTTCACTATCCATTGGCCCCACACGCTGACTAGTGTCGCTTACAGCTTTTAAAAAATTAACTGATTCAGTGCCGAAGGATATTTTATTTATTTAGTTGCATGTCCTTCACATGACGTAGCAGTCAACCCCAGCATTTTAGCTGTTCGTGATTCCTGGTCAAGTTTTACGTTGAATAGTTTGCCATTGCTTTCTGAACGACCGGCACTTATAGCTTTTTCGAAAAGAAAAAAAAAATACCAGCACAGCTGTGTTTCGAACCCGGTTATACGAGATTACGAATCACATCCGTAACGCCTTCGCCATCGTCAAATTAGATCTCCCATGTGAACAGAAGGACAGCATATCGTCATACTAAGGTCATCGTGTTATTTGTATTGTTTCGTGGTATCCTCCGCAATTTCAACGCTCAGTGAACGAAAATTTACATAATAATACTTGTTCATTTGATTGTTTACCGTGTTTTATCCAAGCTTACTTTTTGTTTGACTCTGAATCATTTCAACATCACCGAATAATGAGAGATGTTCAGAGACATGGTTACCTGCGTTTGCCAGAAAGCCATTTTAGAAGATACCTCGTGTCTGATTCTGTCTTTGTTAACATGACTTCTGCTGGATAACCCGCCGTTGCATTTAGCACAGAGCGTGATGTATCACTTAATGGAATGCGGTAATTTAGCAACAGGGCACCTGTCTATTACTGTCTGATACCAACATTAAGCGCTGTATGAATCTGACAGTTCGTTTGTTTATTGAATTCTTGTTCTCTCTGCTGTTATTTCAAAGTGTGGAAAAACGGCGGTTGATTTAATCGTGTAGTTAATGGCCGATGAGCCAGCCATTGTTTGTGTGAGCACGCGTGGATCTTGATATTGCGATAATGGAGGCGTTGACAGTCAGATGCTAACTCGCTCTGCTCTCGGTTCTTTCTTCTGTCTTTTTCGTTCGCTCGGAAAAGAATATTTATTACGATGTGATGCTTACAGTGTAGCTGCGATATATATGTGTCCCATTGGCCGAAAATATTCGTGCTCCATTATCAAAGTTTAAAATAACGTCAGATATGGGAGAGGATGAAAGATGGGGGGTAAGTGTGTTAGGTAGAGATTAGTCCATAAAAGGCCATGACATGGGGAGAGAGACTGAATACATCTTTATAAATCATTTATCCTTTACGGACGCTATTCGTAATCCCGTAAACCCGGGTTCCAAACACAGCGGTGCTGGTTTTTTCGATAAAGGTATAGGTGCGGTCGTTCAGAAAGCAATGACAAACTACTAAACGTAAATCTTGAATCACGAACAGCCAAAATGCTGTGGTTGACTGCTACGTCCTGTGAAGGACATGCAACTAAATTTAATAATCCTACTGCAGATGTTACGGACATCCTGGCAGAGTCAACAAATGTTCAAGGTGATTCAAAAATGTCATTTGTATGTAATTTTATTCTTTCTGGAGAAGAAGAAGAAGAAGAAGCAGAAGAAGAAGAAGAAGAAGAAGAAGAAGAAGAAGAAGAAGAAGAAGAAGAAGAAGAAGAAGATGATGATTGTCACCAACTGGCTGGGGTTAGATCCCAGAGGGGCAACCACTCAGCCAACATCATTTTCTTCTACTGGTGTTTAGTTCTGGATGCAGTTTAAGATCCCCTAATTCTGTCAGAAGGGACTAATTACCACCCAGATCCCAGAGAGAAAACGTGGAACAAATGTCTGTTATGCTGATTTAAGACACTGTCCCTGATACTCAAGAAAACAGCCAAGAAGTGGCTCGTTGAAGATAGAATATATCTATATAGATTTGGCTGTACTTGGTATCACCAGAAGTGAGAAAGGAGGAGTTAAGACATGCAACGTAATCTGGTTACTTATGACTGCATAGGCAAGATACCTCCCGGACATAGATTCCCACTTCTGGACAATATGTGCGAACCCCCACTAAATGATACAAAATGTGTGTACTTGATTACGCTACACAAACATTTATAAACATTTAGAATTATACAGACAACTGAGTTTAAAATACAACAACTGTGTTTATTATTGCTATTGATGATCATATGATGATGATGATGATTATGGTATACGTAACTTAAGAGGTCACATAGGTCATGCTTCCCCCAGTGAGACGCAGTTCACTGTCAGATTGAAGGAGTCCAAATTGGTCCCTCACAAGGCTAAGTCACTTCCTGATATGGGTTGTTGACTGTCCATTGCTCCTAAGAGATCTGGAATGAAACGAACGGAGATGGGTAGTATCTACGTCTACACATCTCAAAACACATATGTCTATACATTCATATAAACATACATTCAAGTCATAATATATGATGGTATGATGATATATATATGATGGCATGTTACATAAACATATATCAGTTCTAAATAAATAAATATATATGTATAATAAAACTATTTAGAACATCTATAGCTCAAAACATACATATTCATATACATTTGTGTAATGGAGTGTTTCCCATATAAGTTCACCTCACTTACTCTTTCCCTTTCTGATTCATTCATACTGTCTTGTCGGAAGGGCTGGTCGCACAGTCCTGTCGAACATTAAATGCCTTCCCTGAATCTGTCTGGGATATTGAATGTCCTAAGTCATGTCTGTCCTCATGCAGACATCATGCAGACAAGGTGAACTGGTGCCATTCCTCAAACCAAGTGGTTTCACCATAATCTTGGTAGGCACTCAAAGTGTTGGTCCAAATAATCAATGTTAATTGGACGCTATCAAGAGACTGGTAGCTTTCAGGAATTTCTCCTAAGTAGTCAGTCTCCCCAATGTTTAACATCATACAGGATGAATCTAAATGTATCTCCTGTACATGCATAAGCCACACGCTCATGTAGCTTGGATAATGGATTTCTCCAAATTATCACATACAACAAATCAGACAACCAAGTGGTGAATGAAAGAAGAAAATAGTTCTCAGTGAAATCGTAAAGCTAGAACTGGAACATTAAGTACAAAGAAAATCCACCAGTGTAAAGTTTGGGAGAATATGCAGAACAAGAAACGACACAAGCCTTCAGACTAGCAGACAACTAATCAAAGTAATGGTCTTACCTGGGTTATAGCTAGGAAATCCTGTCATACGACTTCGTACAGAAGTCCAACAGAACGAAATGTTAATATTTCTCCAGTAGGTATCCTAAGAATGCTATTGTGAATTTGCGTCTGAAGTCTTGCTGGCCATGCACAGTTAGTGACCACTACCCGGTATGTTGTACATGGTCAAGAATTGGGTTCAAACCTCTTAAACATAAACATGTAAGTATCAAATTTAGGAATTTTAAAGCATTCAACCAAGATTTATTTTTGCAAGACTTAAGAAAAGCAGCCCTTTATCACGTTTACCAACTTCCTGACCCGGACGATGCATTAGCTTTCTGGACGAAGACAGTCTACAATGTGTTCGATAAACACGTGCCAATCAAAGAAGTTCGAGTCAAAAATCAACATAAATCCCCATGGGTCACTAGAGAAGTGCTGGAAATCATGAGAGAGCGAGATACAGCACACAAAAATAAAGACTTCATCAATTACCGCAGACTAAGGAATAAAGTTAAATATGACATTCGTAGGATAAAAAAAAAGATCATTTTAAAAATTTGATTGTAGATAATTCAAACAGTACAAATATATGGAAGGCTATTAACTTGCTAACCAATAAGAAACGCCCTACAGAATCAGCAATACCAAATTCTATAACATGCGATGAATTCAGTTGGTTCTTTCAATCAGAAATAGAGAATCTAAAGTCTTCAATACCAGACTCATCGTGTAATTTAAGTTCACTGGCATCATTCTGTGAGGAGAAGTGCACCAGAAATATTCCCGATGAGATTCCTTTAATGTCTGTTGCAGACGTTTATAAATATCTCTTGAACCTCAAATCAACAAACTCACACGGCCTAGATGGTATCAGTAATAGAATTCTTCGTTGTGCTGCACCAGTCATTAGTGAGTCCTTAACGTTCATATATAACCAGTGCCTGGCCAAAAACTACTTTCCATCTGCTTTTAAAATTGCTAAAGTGTTTCCGCTAATTAAAAATGGCTCAATCGATAATAGCGTTTTGGGTAATTATAGACCTATTTCCTTATTATCGTCGCTATCAAAACCACTAGAAAAACACATTCATAAAATAACGTTACACCATTTAATTAACAACGATCTAATAATTAACAGTCAATCTGGGTTTCGACCTAAATATTCTTGCCATAGTGCTCTAACAAAAATGACCGATAACTGGCACTTAAACATCAACAACGGTAGAATTTGTGGAGCGGTGTTTGTAGACTTTAAAAAAGCTTTTGATATGGTAGATCACGATATTTTAATTAGAAAACTAAAGCAAATGAAGACAAGCACCAACATGGTGAACATAATTACGTCATTTCTATCCGACAGGCAACAAGTCGTGTCCTTCAACAACTGTCTATCAAGACCCACACAGCTTAATATTGGTGTGCCTCAGGGCTCAATACTAGGGCCGCTGCTTTTTGCAGTTTATATTAATGATCTTCCTTTATATATCAATACAACTTGTGATCTATTTGCTGACGACTGTACTATATATACTAGTCAAGAAAACCGTAGTGAATTAGAGAATTCTTTACAAAAGGAACTTGATAATCTTACTAGATGGAGCAATGAAAACCGCATGCAAATTAACATCGGCAAAACCAAATCCATGCTAATAACGACCAGACAAAAACTACAGACACTAGCCATAACTGGAACACTGCTCGAACTCCGCATGGGCACGTTACCTATAGTTAATGTGACTGAACATAAAACACTAGGGCTTTTAATAGACAGCCATTTGAACTGGAGCTCTCATGTTCACGCACTTACCAAGAAAATAGCACAAAAAGTTTACCAACTTGCTAAAATTCAGCACTTCCTGGACGAAAGCACACGAAAAATATTCTATACATGCTATATCCAATCACATCTCGATTACTGTTCCACAGTTTGGGATGGTTGCCCTAAATCTAATTTAAAACGACTATGTTCTCTACAAAACCGCGCTATTCGTCTGGTTTCTGGCATAAAGCACGTTGAAAGTAATAATTTGTACAATCATCTAAGACTTCTACCACTACAAAAGCGCTTCCTTTTCAACAAAGCCAAATTAGTGAATAAAATTATATCTCAAAATACCCCAGAGTATCTTCTGCCGCTGATTCAATCTAATGCAATGAACAGCAAGCGCCTAAATTTGTTACATGTCTCAAAGCCTAGATTGGACCTATACAAAACATGTTTTGCCTATTCTGGTGCTCACTTATGGAATCATCTGCCTCCAGATCTGAAAACTCCAATGAGTCCCTACACATTTAACCGAAAACTCTTTCAATACTTAATCCATACCGACTATATGCCACCATAATTCATTTACTGTTATAATTGTTCAGTATAATTGTTCATTATAATTGTTCACTATATATGTGTGTGCGTGTGGGAGAGAGAGAGAGAGAGAGAGAGAGAGAGAGAGAGAGAGTGGGTGTCAGAGAGAGGGAGAGAGTGAATGCGTGTGTGCATGCGTGTGTGTGGAGAGAGTGATTGAGCGAGAAATGGTGGGGGAATGTGTCAGTGCATGCATTCGTACGTGTATGTGTGAGAGTGAGTGAGGGAGTGTGTGAGGGAGTGTATGCGTTCATGTGTACGTGTATGTGTGAGAGAGTGTGATTGAGAGAGTGAGTGTGTGTGTGTGTGTGTAGGATTGTGTGTTAGAGAGTGAGACAGTGGGAGAGTTGATGTGTTAGTGTGTGTGTGTGTGTGTTAGCGCGCGCATGCGTGTGAGTGTGTGTATATGAAAGAATACAGAGAGAGAGAGAGAGAGAGAGAGAGAGAGAGAGAGAGAGAGAGCTGAGCAGATGCATGTCATGTAACACGCATGTTATGTAACACGCGAATCCATATGTTTGTGTATTCTCATCTGTCATATTATAAGTTAAATACCATTTGATTTTATCATGTATAATCTAAACTTATGTTCATTACTGCAGTTTGAGTGAGAGAGTGAGTGAGTGTGAATGAGAGACAGAATGAGTGAGCGTGAGAGTGAATGAGTGAGCGTGAGAGTGAATGAGTGAGCGTGAGAGTAAATGAGTGAGCGTGAGAGTGAATGAGTGAGCGGGAGAGTGAATGATTGAGCGTGAGAGTGAATGAGTAAGTGGGAGAGTGAATGAGTGAAAGTGAATGAGTGAGCGGGAGAGTGAATGAGTGAGCGTGAGGGTGAATGAGTGAGCGGGAGAGTGAATGAGTGAGCGTGAGAGCGAATGGGTGAGCGGGAGAGTGAATGAGTGAGAGTGTCTGTGTGTGTGAGTGAATGAGTGAGAGTGAATGAGTGAGTGTGAGAGTGAATGAGTGAGCGTGAGAGTGAATGAGTTAGCGGGAGAGTGAATGAGTGAGCGGGAGAGTAAATGAGTGAGCGGGAGAGTGAATGAGTGAGCGGGAGAGTGAATGAGTGAGCGGGAGAGTGAATGCGTGAGAGTGAGCGGGAGAGTAAATGATTGAGCGGGAGAGTGAATGAGTGAGCGTGAGAGTGAATGAGTGAGCGTGAGAGTGAATGAGTGAGCGTGAGAGTGAATGAGTGAGCGTGAGAGTGAATGAGTGAGCGTGAGAGTGAATGAGTGAGAGTGAATGAGTGAGCGTGAGAAGGAATGAGTGAGAGTGAATGAGTGAGCGTGAGAGTGAATCAGTGAGCGGGAGAGTGAATGATTGAGCGTGAGAGTGAATGAGTGAGCGTGAGAGTAAATGAGTGAGTGTGAGAGTGAATGAGTGAGCGGCAGAGTGAATGATTGAGCGGGACAGTGAATGAGTTAGCGTGAGAGTGAATGAGTGAGCGTGAGAGTGAATGAGTGAGCGGGAGAGTGAATGAGTGAGCGGGAGAGTGAATGAGTGAGCGGGAGAGACAGAATGAGTGAGCGTGAGAGCGAATGAGTGAGCGTGAGAGTGAATGAGTGAGCGGGAGAGTGAATTAGTGAGAGTGAGAGTGAATGAGAGAGAAAGAGAGAGAGAGAGTGTGTGTGTGTGTGTGTGTGCGTACGCATGCGTGTGAGTGTGTGTATATGAAAGAATACAGAGAGAGAGAGAGAGAGAGCTGAGCAGATGCATGTCATGTAACACGCATGTTATGTAACACGCGAATCCATATGTTTGTGTATTCTCATCTGTCATATTATAAGTTAAATACCATTTGATTTTATCATGTATAATCTAAACTTATGTTCATTACTGTAGTTTGAGTGAGAGAGTGAGTGAGTGTGAATGAGAGACAGAATGAGTGAATGAGTGAGCGTGAGAGTGAATGAGTGAGCGTGAGAGTGAATGAGTGAGCGTGAGAGTGAATGAGTGAGCGAGAGAGTGAATGAGTGAGCGGGAGAGTGAATGATTGAGCGTGAGAGTGAATGAGTGAGCGGGAGAGTGAATGAGTGAGAGTGAATGAGTGAGCGGGAGAGTGAATGAGTGAGCGTGAGAGTGAATGAGTGAGCGTGAGGGTGAATGAGTGAGCGGGAGAGTGAATGAGTGAGCGTGAGAGCGAATGAGTGAGCTGGAGATTGAATGAGTGAGAGTGTCTGTGTGTGGGAGTGAATGAGTGTGAGTGAATGAGTGAGAGTGAATGAGTGAGCGTGAGAGTGAATGAGTGAGCGTGAGAGTGAATGAGTGAGCGGGAGAGTGAATGGGTGAGCGGGAGAGTGAATGAGTGAGCGGAAGAGTGAATTAGTGAGCGGGAGAGTGAATTAGTGAGAGTGAATGAGTGAGCGGGAGAGTGAATGATTGAGCGGGAGAGTGAATGAGTGAGCGTGAGAGTGAATGAGTGAGCGTGAGAGTGAATGAGTGAGCGTGAGAGTGATTGAGTGAGCGTGAGAGTGAATGAGTGAGAGTGAATGAGTGAGCGTGAGAAGGAATGAGTGAGCGTGAGAGTGAATGAGTGAGCATGAGAGTGAATCAGTGAGCGGGAGAGTGAATGATTGAGCGTGAGAGTGAATGAGTGAGAGTGAATGAGTGAGCGGCAGAGTGAATGAGTGAGCGGGACAGTGAATGAGTGAGCGTGAGAGTGAATGAGTGAGAGTGAATGAGTGAGCGGGAGAGTGAATGATTGAATGGGAGAGTGAATGAGTGAGCGGGAGAGTGAATGAGTGAGCGGGAGAGTGAATGAGTGAGCGGGAGAGACAGAATGAGTGAGCGTGAGAGTGAATGAGTGAGCGGGAGAGTGATTGAGTGAGCGGGAGAGTGAATGAGTGAACGGGAGAGTGAATGAGTGAGCGGGAGAGTGAATGAGTGAGAGTGTGTGAGTGAATGAGTGAGAGTGAGAGTGAATGAGAGAGAGAGAGTGTGTGTGGTGTGTGTGTGTGTGTGTGTGGGACGCGCTGGCATCACTACCTTTACGTCACATACTTTTCATGTACACATTTTTCTCCATGTTTAGCCTTGTTTATGTTTACAACATTCATTTCACAATGTTTATTTTTCTTCCTATGTAAATGTATAATGCTCTTGATGAACGAAAGACGAGTGATTGGAAGGGCCGAATGTAAGACGCGCCTGCGCGCCCAATTTGTGACCCTAATAAAGTTGATTTGATTTGATTTGATTTGATTTGTAGTTTTATTCTCTTCAACCCTGGCTAGTTTTCACGTTGGCTAATTACTATGTCCACGTTCCTGTTAGCTCCACCTATTTTTCATGTAGGACGATTTACCTAGATGGATTAAGTGCCAAATTCTTTTCACCCCTCCTCCTTTCCTGTGAAGGGTAGTTTCATGTGTCAATCAAATTGACCGATGCCCCCCACGCCTGAAACAATGAAACCTGCTTTGGCGGCAATGCAGTTGCGTCATTACATTCCAATAGGCTGGTAACACCAGCCTTCCCGGTTGCTGGCAGGAATGTGTCAGCCATGTGTTCCTACTTTGCCCCGTAGTATTGCGGAGAGGTGTTAAGCATCTGGTCCTAATTGCTCCTTTGTGGTGGCAATTACAGACGTCCCGGCTCCACAAAGTCTGGACTTTTAGATAGGTGTTAGGCCTGCATAAAATTGCCGTCTTTGGATCACACGGGGTTTTCCCCTGAGTAGCACTGCCATGTATTATTTCAGACGGGTCTGGCTGACCCTCTTATCTCCCATTCTGCCGTGGCTGGTTCACACGTTAGGTCCTGTTGAACTAAGGTGTTAGGTGTCTGCCCCTATTCCAACCCCAGAATTGTAAACTAACACGTCAATCTCAACTGACTGGCTCCGCGATGTATCAACTGAAAACAGTGAGTTTTCAACCTTTGATAGCGCCCGCCGACTGGTGCCGACTGGTGCCGTGGTGTCTGGGTTTTACGTTTGATCTGTACATCAAAGCTTTCTCAGACCTAGCATTACAGAAATGATGGGGCGTGCGTGGTCAAAAAGTATTTTCCTCTTGTTTTCAATCTTATTGCATTTCTATCATTTTCTGGTGGACGTTTATGCTTTTAGAGAATGATAGAAAATTATTGTGGGCTCTTTAATTCCTTTTTAACTTGTGTCATTCGGATGCTGCTGGGGCTGTCCCGTCACAATGATGATGATGATGACATGCCCAAAAAATTTGTTTTTATTTCTAATGTCTCTAATCAGTTTACGATCTCCATTTGTTTCTTGTAGGACTTGTTAATTTTGTTTTTCTGTCTGTCCATGGTATTCTTTGCATTTTCCTCAGAAACCACATTTCCACAGCCATCAGATGTTTTTCAGCTTTTCTGCTCATTTTTCACGCTTCCCATCCATATAAAAGTACAGGTTCTATGTAGCACTTCAACACTCTTTTTCTAGTTTCAATTGATATCTTTTTATTGGTCAGTATGTTTTTCATCTTGTAAAAGGCTACCTTCGCCATGACAATTCTTATTCTAATCTCTTCAAGGAATCTCCCATCAGATGTTATGACTGTTCCGAGATAGCTGTACCGATTCACTTGTTTAACAATATGCCCAGTTACTTGTATATTACTTTGTGGTATTTCTTCCTTGTAGTATGGTATGGAGCCGTGAGTTCTAAGATGGCTGATACGGCCTATTTTGGCTCGAAATGTACTTTGACAATGTGGACAAAGAATGTTTGACGTTCCAGGAGGAGGATCTCCTGCAGTGGTTTTTCTGTCCAGCCTTTTGTTCACATCTCTTGCAGTTCTGGTTGCTTCACAAGTGACTGCACCCTTGCGTAATGATGTACGCCACGAATTTCGGTCTTTGGTAGCAGTCTCACATGTGTCAAGATGAATTCCAAAAGCTTCAGTGAGATTTTCAGAGTATCTTTAAAGCGTTTCCTCTGGCCGCCTTGGGAGCGTTTGCCATAACGCAGCTCGCCGTAAAAAAAACAAAAAATAAAAAATAAGTTTAAGGAGCATGTGATCTGGCATGATAGTTAAACGACCAGCCCAGCGAATCTGATTCTTCATTAGTAAAGTGTGGACACTGGGCATGGACGCTCTTTTTAGGACTTCAGTGTCTGGGATCTTATCTTGCCATTTAATTTACAATAGCTTCCTTAGGCAGATTGTGTGGAAGTGGTTTAATTTCCCAGCGTGTCGCTGATAAAATGGTTATAAATAATACTGTATAAGTATTTACTTTACTTTATTATAAGTAATACTGTATCATCAGCATAACGAATCTCTGGTATTTCATGACCACCGAGAGAGAAAGACTGACCTCTTAATTCTCTGTGCACTTAAACTACAAAATGTGATGTTCCAACAATTCACATAGCCACAGCAGATGCCTCCTACGGGACTTATTTATTTCTTTTTTAATGCCCATAATATACTGTTCAAAAAAAAACAAAAAAAAAAAAAACGCAACATTATTGCAGTTTCAATTGCTAACTTTTACCAACATTTTATTGACGATTGCTGATTCTCCCACTGCAGTCGGTTCTGGCGATCTCGGTCCTTAAGAACATGACCTCTATAGAGTTTTCTAGCTCAACGAATAACGTCGTGCAGTCGGTTCCTGACCGTTTAATCTGAAATTCGACTAGCTCCTGGCATTGACTGGGCTGTGGAGGACGCAGATACAAATCGATTCCCAAGGTGACGCAGCCATATGAAGCGGTCTACTGCAGCAGTTGTGATTCTGGGTCTACCACTGCGCGGCCGGTCTGCCACTGAGCCAGTTTCTTGAAATCGCCTCCAAAGGCGGCTAATGGTGCTTTTAACCACATTCAATTCTCTGGCTACATCACTTTGTGACTGTCCAGCCTTTAAACATCCAATGATGATGAGTCTGTTGTTCTGTAGTGAGATGAGTCATATTTGCGTATTGAATTTTCAACTGAATTTATTTGAAAATCATCAATCTTTTATAGGCATTCGATAATATTGCCATAGTGTTTTGTGTTCAGTAAATTTCACGGGATTATCATGAACCTGTCATGAGTTATTGTCGAAAATGATGTTTCTACCTTGACCTCTTTAATAACCTCGGTTGTCTGGTGTCCAATCAGCGAATATGTTTTATAAAAGTAACACCAAAATGTTGCGTTTCTTTCTTCTTTTTTTTTTTTTTTTTTTTTTTGCACAGTATAATTTCGGAAGCCATGAAAATAATTAACCCTTTGTCGCCGCCAGTAAATTAAAACTCAGACAGATACGTCACGCAGCAAATCCCCAAGTCATTTAAAAGTTAAGTATAATTTACCCACACAAATTCTTTTGTCTGTAAATTTTAATTACTGAAAATTAACTGTCATGTTTTTTTTTTAATTTGGGGAATCTTTTCCGGATATCAGGAAATGTCCTGGGAAGTCAAGGCTTTTTTTTATCGTCCGCTCGCTTTGAACTCAAGCGTATTACACACACGTGGTTCTACTACTAGTTGATACTAGAATGGACTGTTTTTTGTATGTGTGTTAGCTTCTCTATTACCAGTGTCCCCTGCCATCAAGTGAACCCACTCCAGCTTCTGAAGTACTTGTTTTTTAATCCCCAAGTCAAGAACGAAAAGTCGATATTTAAGCCCCCTTGACCGAAGCGTGGTTTGAACCCACCACCCCACCATCAGCGCACTAGAAGAATTTCGACTTCTAATGTGTCAGATATTTTGGTGTGTGTTTTCGCTTGCTTTGACCTCAAGCGTAGTCCATACACGTCTGGGCTTATTTTTGCGTGTGGATTAGCTTTCCCTGTTATCAGTGTTCCTTACCATCAGGCGAACCCACACCAACTTCTGAGGTACTTGTAATTTATGTCCCCAAGTCAAGGATGAGAAGTCAACATTTTAGTCCAGCTGACCAGTGTAAGGGTTGAACCCTCTACCTCACTATAAGCACACGTGATTTTTAAGAATGAGCTCTCTTATCCATTCAGCTATGCTGCTCTCTAGAGAAATTAATGAACAAAGAAACTCATAGTAGAAAATACACAGTAGTAGTATGGTCTGAATTGTCTTCAAAACACTAATGTGGATATACGTACATCTATGTATTAAAATAATAAGATAAATTAAATTGTCTTTATGGTGTTCGCTTGCTTAGAACTCAAGTGTAGTCCATACACGGCGCTACTACTTCTTGTGCACTGGACTGATTTTTGCGTGTGGTTTAGCTTTCCCTATCATCAGTGTTCATTGCTATCAGGCGGATCCACTCCGACTTATGAGATACTTGTTATTTACATCCCCATGTCAAGGGCGAGAATAGTTCAGGCTCGACTGAACTACAAATCTATAGTAGCGGAGTCAGCTGAAATTACCAATGTCAAAGTACCACAGGAAATGACGTCTGGTTATTACAGGGTTGTGTCCCGGCGCCGGCGACGTCCGGCCGCGGGAAGTATCCAGTTGACAAACAGGAAGATGGTTGAACTGACAGTGTTTTAGAGGTCACTGGGTTGTGGTTGTTTGTACATAGATAGGCACGCAGACGGGTGAATGGGCGGAAGGGTGGATAGACGGATGGATGGATGAATGGATGGAAGGAAGGACGCACGGACGGACGGACTGACAAATAGATGGGTGGCTGGATGAATGGGTGAATGAAAGGAAGGAAGGAAGGAAAGAAAGAAGGAAAGGAAGGAAGGAAGGAAGGAAGGAAGGAAGGAAGGAAGGAAGGAAGGAAGGAAGCTGGCAGGCAGGGAGGGGGGAGGGAAGGAAGGAAGGAAGGAAGGAAGGAAGGAAGGAAGGAAGGAAGGAAGGAAGGAAGGACCGAGCCACCGAACGACAGACAGAGAGACATATAAACACACAGACTGACAGATCGGCAGGCAACCAGATAGTTATGTTAGAAAATGGATAGTTAGATAAGTAGGCACGCTAGGTACAGTAATCATACGATATAGACAGGTAGACGTGCGGATAGACACGAATGTAAACTGCGCCCCAGCCGGATAACTACTATATCACTCAAGGATTTGACCGAGATTCACGCTTCAAGTACATGGAAACAAGACACCTGAAAACCTATTTTCAATCTTTAGAAAGTATAACAGCGTCTCGACTAAAACGAGTAATTGATCCCCAGCCTTCTAGTTCTCTTGAAGCGGCCGCGTTGGTGTAATGGTTAAGAGGTTAGGCTGACAATGTCATGAACCCGGTCGGAAGAAGGTTCTACTGCTGCACTCTCTGTTTGCTAAGAGAAGGAAAGACCGGCCACCCATTCCTCCGTGTATTCCAGTCTGCAGTATGTGTTGGTCCTTGCACATCTAAGACCAATAGCAGGTTCCTACTCCGTGACTTGCTTTTTTAAGCCGCCGTAGCTGAATGGTTGGCCTGCAGGCCCGGTAGTCGTGGTTTCCATCCGCATCGGAGCGAATTTGAATGTTTAACATCCCAGATTGACCCTAACCTAAAATGGATACGAAGAAATGTCTTGGGCAGTAAGGGCGGTCGGTGTGATACTTGCCGCATAACCCATCGAGTGTCGGTTGTCCATAAAACTATGGGTCCTGCACTATATGATTTTGTTCACGTGGACGTCTTGTAACAAAATTTCCCCTGGTCTCTGGGTAGTGAGATCGGACGCCCATGTGTATTGTTGCGAACGTAAAATATCCCTTGGCAGTTGGAAATCGAAAAAAAGAGTAGCCTAACAGCGCTGCCCGGGCAAAATTTCGACTTAAATATCTACCCAAAGTATTTCAGGATCCTCGCTGGTGCTACGAAGTTCGTGCATTGAGCTGAGATTCTCCGGACTCAGGCTTGAGTTAGGGGTAGAACGGAGCACTTATGGGTTACACCCGTGTACCGTGATGTTAATCCAACGACTAATCTATACTAAACTAGGCTTGAGTTAGGAGTAGAACGGACCACTTATGAGTTACACCCGTGTGCCGTGATGTTGATCCATCGACTAAACTAAACTAACGGAGCACTTATGGGTTACACCCGTGTACCATGATGTTGATCCGTCGACTAAATTAATCTAAACAATATGCCCATGCCCTTTGAGGTGTGTACAAAAGTCCTACACTCAACTTACCTGTTACTGTCAACTGTCATCTACTGCCTATAGTACCTTGCGGTGTTTGGGAGGGGGGGGGGAGGGGGGTCTTGTGCCTGAGGGATTAAGGCCTCCTGGCTAGTGCAGTCGCCGTGAACTGCGCAGGTTAGGGTTTTCTTTTTTCCTCTGACAGAAAAAATATCCACACCTTACAGTGGATTCGAACCTGGGTCTCGCAAAGGAGAATCCAGCATCCAAGACACTCGGCCAGTTGCTCCTACTCTACTTACCACACACCCGAAACGCTTAATGGTCTGAGGAAAGGCTCTTTCCTGTTACATGTATCTCATTGTTTATTTATGTATTTGTTTTCCTTTTGACATTTCCCAATCTACTCAGTAGATTCTAATACACTCTAATACAATGATATATGAATGTTGGTCGTTCAGAAAGCAATGGCAAACTACTGAATGTAAAACTTGCCCAGGAATCACAAACAACCAATAAATGCTGGAGTTGACTGCTACGTCTTGTAAAGGATATGCTATCAACTTTTGTTTTCCTCTTGCTCTTTCTTCATTTTCGCAGTTCATCAGCTGTCACTGCGTTTTCAGTCTTATTTCTTCTCAAAACACGTGGAACAAATTGTGTCTGTCTGCTTCTAACTGCTTTATTGACTTATTTGTTTTCCTTTCGCTCTTTCTCCATCCACGCAGTTTGCCAGTTGCCAATATGGTTTCAAGCTTATTTCTCCTTATAACACGTTAAACAAATTTTCACTGCCTACATCTAACTTCTTTATTGACTTATTCCTATTCCTCTTGCTCTTTCTCCATCTACGTAGTTGTTGCTGCTACATTTTCAGGCTTATTTCTTCTCAGAACTATTCAACAAATTGTGACTGCCTACGTCTAACTGCTCACTTTTTTCAGCTGCGTTTTGCAGCACTGCCTTCTTTATTTATCTACCCGTCCGTGATATACTTTGCATTGACCCCCAAGAAGCTACATTTCTGCTGTTATCAGATGTTCCTCTAGTTCTCAGTTTATGTAGACACATAGATCACATACATCAGGCCGCAAAATTAACCGCCTGGCATATATCAGTTAAACTGGTTAGGTGGATACTGCAGTTAAATATCATATGCAATGAATAAATTCATGATATGTTCGCTGTAAAGTGTAACATTTTAGTTATTGACAGTATTGACTGTGACGCATTTATTATCCCCGCGGTAATTAGTAGATTCATCTATTCACTTCATATGATATATAGGGTGTGTTTTTAATGACTGTGCAGTGTTTGAAAATATTGCCGGTCCAAGTTTTGAATTTACCTGTTATGGTACATGAACTTTACAGAGGGTGAATACAAAACATGGACCGGCAATATTCTCAAACACTGCACAGTCATTAAAAATACACTCTATATAACTCTGCAGGAAGCAACTGACGAGATGAAACGAAACATGCCAGGCAATAAATTGTGCTATCTGTTGTTTACGACTACTGTTTTTAAATTTACTATGTGAATATATTGTTTTGAACTGTCTGTTTATTGTCCAGATCTCATGCAGGCGACAGCGTGATGAGGTGAACTGGCGAAAGGCTTTATGTTAGCTGTTAACCTACACAGGGCTTTGTTGCAAGAACTTCCCATTAGCATAGTTACAAAAAAAAGGTTGGGGGGGGGGGGGGTGGAGTTAAGTTGAGTTGGGTTGAGCTAAGAACCGACATCACTGCACTCATGACATTCCCATACGCGCTCCGTCCCCTCGTTCAACATTCAGCGAAGAGTCACTACTAATCGTTCCCACCACTATCTGATTGAAAGTTCTCCTGGTCATCCCTCTCAGGGGGACGCAGACGTGTTTCCAAGGACCAGGGCCAGGTTCTATACTGGCCAAGACCTACTAACACGTCCTAGTCGTGCGTCCTGGGCAACAGGTCCCTTCGGGGTCCTGGCTATCGTTGTAAGATCGCCGATTCTTCCGAAGTCGGAGAGTATCTGCTTGCACGGCGAGGAACCACAAGTCTGCACACCAATAAGCCAGACATGGGACAACGGATACTCACGCAAACCTCAGGTCCTGTATGACATCACATTGATGTTGGACAACAGGATGTCTTCATCCGACATACAGGAGAACTTCACGCTGGAGTTCACAGCCAGCGAACACAAGCAAGCAAGCATCCCTTTCAGTTTTGAGATTCTACCAGAACCCCCGCAATCTCATCCTTTCCACATACGGGTTCTCAATCTGTTCCTCCACCTTTTCCACCTGGTCCCACAGGCGCACGACCACCTCTCCCTTGTCCATAGGTAATCTCCGAGGGGGGGGGGATTAAAAGCAAGAGAATCAACTTCATAGCACCGGGTTCTATCCCATATGGCTCGGTTTCTATCCACAGAGAGGACAGCCGAATTCGTCGCACAAAGCAAAGCACGAACACTTATGCTCTAGCGACGACCTCAGGGGTCTCATAAGTAAATTATACCCGCGACACTAATGACGAAGTCTGCGGACGAGCACACAACCTGCAGAGCACGAGGAAGGCTGTCTGTGTCTTACGCCACGGACACTCCCAACCCTGCCTAAGAGGATGAAGTCCCTAAGACCTTTTCCATTGGGCATCACAAGTTAACACATTTTGGGGTTAAGTTGAGTGTCTGTTGTCCCTACTTCACCTTCCTTTTAACTGTACTCTTCCACGTGAATCCCAAGATGGTTAAGTAATTACAACTAACTTAAGGTTTTAGACTCAACAACCGAAAAACAGACGTAATGGTAATTACAAAGAAATTTTTTTTTTAAGGATTAAAGAAAAAAAAAACATAAAAATAAAAAAAGTTATAAAGTAAGGGTAATAAAAGTTTAAGGGTAAATTTTTTTTGGGCGTATCCTTTTTACAGGACATCGCTGTCAACACCAGCATTTTTACTGCTGTTGTTGATGTCTTGGCAAGTTTACGTTCAGTAGTTTGTCATTGCTTTCTGAACTACCGGCTTCCTAACGCACTCGTTAAAATCCAGCGCTGTCTTCTGCCAAATCGGTCGCAGCTGTGTATCGAACGCGGGTATGCGGGCTTGCGAATCGCGTCCGTAAGCCCTTTGCCACAGAGCAGGCTTAAGGTTAATAACTGTCTATAATAAAGAAGCTCAGGTTTGACAAATTATGCTGTTCTTCACGCACCCACGGTAGTTAAAATTGTTCTTGTGATTGGAACCTGGCCTCAAATGTGTGTACTGAAGCCGAGAATGTCGAATACATTGCACCGGATGTTACCCCATCTGGCTAGATCTCTCTCCGCAGAACGGCCAGCCGCTGGCCGAGAGCATCGCACACAACACGAACTCCGTAGCCCCAGCAAGGACGTCCAGGTGTCTCCGGAATTATTGCTCTCGTGTTCTGAACGACGCAGTACTGGGAGCGAACTCACTATCTTCAGAATGACAGGCAGACGGCGTAGAATGTATCGTAGTGACACTGAGATGCTTTCATACCGCCGGGGGGGGGGGATGAACAGGCTGATAGGCTGGCAGGGAATGCACCTCTTGGTGTTAGATTACCTATGGACAAGGGAGAGGTGGTCGTGAACCTGTGGGACCAGGTGGAGAAGGTGGAGGAACAGACTGAGAACCCGTATGTGGAAAGGATGAGATTGCGGGGTATTGGCGAGGATTCTGGTAGAATCGCAAAACTGAGAGGGAAGACGATGGTTAACTTTCAATCAGATAGCGGTGAGAACGATTAGTAGTATGACTCTTCGCTGGCTGTTGAACGAAAGGACGGAGCGCGTATAGGAATGTCCTGAGTGCAGTGATGTCGGTTCTTAGCTCAACTCAATCCTTAGCGCGTAGCCGGCTCTGTGATGAAGGGGTTACAAACGCATTTCGCAATCCAGCATACCGCGTTCGAAACACAGCTGCGGGCAATTTGGAAACAGACAGCCTTGTGTTGTTTTCATACAATGGTATGATTGCCAGTGATTCAGAACCAATGGCAAACTACTGAACGTAAACTTGGCAGGAAATCACCATGTTCAGGTGTCATCCTGCTGTCTGTCAGATTTAACCAAATATTGCATGTTCTTTGCAGGCCGCTACGATCAACACGTTGTTGATATTTTTAGACAATGTTACGTTCAGTAGTTTGCCATTGCTTTCTAAACGAGAAGTTAACGTTCACGTCCAACTGGCCGGTGTTGGAAGCGAACCCACTACCCCGTCGTCAGCCTATAAGAAGTGTAAGAGCAGACGCTCTTAACCTTTTTGCCAAACTGACCTTTTCTTTCCGATTAAAGTTAGTTGCATATATTGTACAGGACGTGGTAGTCAACCCCAGCGGATCTTGGCTGTTTATGGTTTCATGGCGTTCAGTAGTTTCCCATTGCTTTCTAATGCTTTTCTAATCTCACACCTTTGTATAGGAGCCAACACAAGACTGTCTGCTTCCAAATCGCCCGCAGCTGTGTTTCGAGAGTGATATGAGGGATAACGAATTGCATTCTTAAACCTTTCGCCGTAGAGGAGATTTCATTCCTATTATAAACTGTAAATCCTACAAATAGAATATCTGCAATCGTTAATTTCTAACTCCACTTGAAACCTCTTATCTCCCAGACAGGTCATCTCATAAACTCATAGGTACTGATAGGCACTCATACTCATGACTGTGATTCCGGTCCACGCATATTTGGATGCTCGCCGTTGCCACGGAGTGCGTGCACAGTTATGAGATTCTCCGTGTGTGGTCTAAAAGAAGTGAACTGGATCTCGTTTGGGATTATCTGTGTTCATTTAAAGTGTTCATTTCCATATCATGCTTGGCCCAATCCACTGATAGTCATCAAACGTGTTGATAGTTTAAGACGTATTTAGCCACAACAAGCAAACACATAAGTAAGTTAGTTAGTTAGTCTTTCCTCTTGAGCCTAAGGCGGCGCATAGGGCAGAAGTCGTGGCTCTCCATGTCTGGCGGTTCGCTGCTACCTGTTGTAGACCTTGGATGTTCACTTGGCCGTTGAATGAGCCTTCTCTGATGATGGTTCTACGCAGGGTCTCTCTTGGTCTTCCCTGTTTTAACACATAAGTAAGCTATTGTATTTTCATGCAGTGTTTTTCATGTAGTTGTGTCGATTTGTGTTTGTTTCTTTTGTGCTGACGAAGGCTTTAGCCGCAACGTTAATTTTGTTTCTTGAAATCGTGTGCTAGTAAAGCTGACAATCTACTTCTTGTTGTTTGGTGATTCATTCACACTTGGCTACGTATGTTTCCCTGGTGGATCCCATATGACACCGGTATAACTGAAGGACAGACGGATAAGAAGCAGTTTGTTTTGCAGCAACCAACGTCTGGTTGTGCTTTTAGTTTAGGATCTGTTTCATTCGACATGATGATTTCCTCAGTGCTCCAGTCTCTAGCCGTAGATCACATAGGAGAATTAGAACAGAGCACTAGCTCCGTAGCATCAGCGAGGTTGCAGCATTCACCGTGTCTTATCGGAGGGAATGTGTGGGGTTGTGTTTATTTTTCCGTCTCAGTGTGTGTGATTGTGTTTATCTGTCTGTCTCAGTGTGTGTGATTTTTTATTTGTTTGTCTTAATTTAATGTGTGTGATTGATTGTGTGTGTGTGTGTGTGTGTGTGTGTGTGTGTGTGTGTTTGAATGTGAGTGTTTCAGTGAGGGTGTCTTTGAGTGCGAGATGTGCTTTATGTGTACGGGTGTGTTGTGTATGTGTGTGCGTGTGTGTGTGTGTGTGTGTGTGTGTGTGTGCATGTCCGAGCAGTGTATATGAGTTTTGAGTTCGTGTATGTGAGTATATATGTGTATATATGTGGGGAGAATAGTTACGAGATGTGCATTATGTGTGTGCGTGTTTGTGTGTGTATGTGTGTGTGTGAGCAGTGTGTGTGGGTTTGAGTTCGTGTATGTGTGTATATATGTGTATGTATGTGTACATATGTATGTATATATATATATATATATATATATATATATATATATATATATATATATATATATATATAGATGTGTGTGTGTGTGTATGTGTGTATATATGTGTATATATGAAGGGAGGATAGTCTGCGGACATGTTTATGGGTGAGGCAGTGCCTGTGGCCGTGCTAGTGTGTGTGTGTGTGTGTGTGTGTGTGTGTTAGTATATGTGAGTGAATGTGTCTGTGTGTCGGCTTAGATGTAGAAGGAGGAGGAGACGGGGTGGAAGGTGTGGTGGAATTTGAAGGCGGAAGAAAACAAAAAGAGGAGAAAGAGAAGGATTAAGAAGAGTATATACTCAGCGGGCCTTGTTATCGTGGTGTTTTCATTTCAGGAGGCATCCGTTGATATCGCTAGCTGTTACAACAGATTGTTCAAATATATCTGGAAAGTGTATGAGTATTTTTTTAAAGTGTATGCGTGTGTTTGTATGTGAGTGTTTTGTGAGGCTGTGCGTACATGTTTATGTGGCAGTGGGTATTTTGGCATGTCTGCGTATATAAGTGCGTGAGTGGTTAAAGATATATCAGCGTGTTTATGCATGACCAGCTGACGACCCGGCCCGGCGACGCCAGGCACCTGGCGGAGCATCTCATTGAATTCATATTAGTAGTCATTATAAATACAAATACATTTCTCTAACCGCACAGAGTATGCTTTCGGCCCCTGCTCCCATTCCGTTCTCGTTGTTCGCCTATTTCTGATGCTCCTGTTCCAGTTTCCGTCCCCGTTCCCGTTCCCGTCCCCGTTCCCGTTGCTCGTCTGTTTCTGATGCTCCCGTTCCCGTTGCTCGTCCGTTTCTGAAGCTCGTAATACCTTTTTCTTTCGTATAAAAATTAAAAGTTGATTTTAAACTAACTAACTATTTCAGTTGGATCCGCGGGAGTGAGAACAACATCTGTACAAAATTTCATCTCAATCGTATGGACCGCTCGGGAACGCATAAAACACACACACACAAAGAAACATTATAAGTAGATATAACTGTTCATAACTAATTTCTGGTTTAATCAGAGAGTGAGTTCCCTTGGAGCAAGATGGCGGGACATTTCTTCGTCTGTATCTGAAGCTCGTAATGCTTTTTCCTTTCGTGCTTGAGGAAAAATTGTTGATTTTAAACTAACTATTTCAGTTGGATCCGCGGGAGTGAGAACAACATCTGTACAAAATTTCATCTCAGTCGGATGGACCGTTCGGGAACGCATAAAGGGCACACAAAGAAACATTCTCTTTTATAAATATAGATTGAGATTGTAAATGTGTGTGTGTGTGTGTGTGTGTGTGTGTGTGTGTGTGTGTGAGCGTACGCGCATACAGTGTTTTAACGTACGCGTGAATATGCATAAGCGTGCATGTTAGTGAGTCAAATTCAATGATCAGGAAGGCAGGCAGAAGAAAGCCAGACAAACAGACAGACAATTAAGCAGATGGGCAAGCATGTAGATAGACTAATAGGCAGACAAGTAGAATGTAAAAGAAAAGACAAAAACAAAGAAATTTTGAAAAGACAGCCATACAGACAGACAATCAAGCAGATGGACAAACATGTAAATAGACTTACAGACATACGAGCAGAATGAACAAGAAAGACATAAACAAAGATATGAAAAGACAGATAAACAGAAAACGGTTGCGAAAATACGATGATATCCATGGAATGTATAGTTTACAGATCAACATAAACTAAAACCAAAGTTGGACGGCCGACATTTCTGCCCTTTCATTTCCTCGAATTTTAATCTTGAGACGTTGAAATCCTTCTTTATTCATGTGTTTGGAGTTATATTATCAATAATCTGAATTTTAGATGACATCTTATGTTACCTTCTCCGTTGTATTTATTCTGAATTTTAAATCACCTAAAGGAGATGGCCTAAAAACTCACACATAAGAGAAATAAAGAGACGAAGAATGTTAGGGGAAAGGGGAGCGGGGAGCTACAGGAGATAGAAAAAGACAGAACTGCTTAGTGTGGGTTGGTTAGGCGCCTATGTCCAAATGGGAGGATAAAGGTTAGACAAAGAAGAAATCCATTAATCTGAAAATGATGTTCCACAATTTCTGACGTTAAACACAATTGAAGGCTTTACCGTAGTTTTCAAAAAATGTTTGAAACTCTAGCTTGTAATATCTTCATTTCTCGAAGGTGTTCTCATATTGAAGATAAGGTAATGTTCTTCTGTCAAAAATGGAGAAAGCAAATAATAGTGAAGAAACTAAAATAGATTTCGTAATTACATGATTCGGGTTCGAATCCTCGGTAAGGTGTAGATTTTTTTCTATTTTAAGGAACAAACAGAAACCTCTAACCTGCACAGCTCGCGGCAGCTGCACTAGCCAGGAGGCCTTAATTCCTCAGGGTCCCCCCCCCCCCCCGCCACACACCGCAAGGTACTATACAAGTAGAAAATGACAGTTTTGTTGTTGTTGTTGATTTGTTTGACATATTACATGATTAGGCTTCAAGGATAAGGGCAAAAGCACGAGTTAATGTATAAGAGAGTCAAGTAAAGGACCCTTCTCACAGGTACGAGTTAGCGTATAAGAGAGTCAAGTAAAGGACCCTTCTCAAAGGTATGAGTTAGCGTATAAGAGAGTTAAGTAAAGGAGCCTTCTCAAAGGTATGAGTTAGTGTATAAGAGAGTCAAGTAAAGGACCCTTCTCAAAGGTACGAGATAGCGTATAAGAGAGTCAAGTAAAGGACCCTTCTCAAAGGTACGAGTTAGCGTATAAGAGAGTCAACTAAAGGACCCTTCTCAAAGGTACGAGTTAGCGTATAAGAGAGTCAAGTAAAGGACCCTTCTCACGCCTGAAGGCACATCGGCCATATGGTGCTACATTCACATTTGTATCGACCAATCGGTGCTCGGTGGGTAATGAGGTCAGTATCACATCGGCTGTCTTTACTTCCCAAGAATGATTGGTACCCATGTAAAGGTGGGTCGATTTGGCAGCCCAGGTCAATTATGAAAAATTCTAATTTGCCCAGCTGCGGATCCACCCTCTTGGACAGCGGGTGAGGGCTTCGCTATACGCTAGCGAGCATCCCGAGGCATAGTGTGCCTGAGGTATATATGCCGTCATACATTTGGCTGGTTGTGAATCCTCTAACATGTTTTGAGTTTTAACTCTGAAATCCGATGGCGTTGATGTTGTCCGAGCTCTGAATAGGGCTTGCATTATCGGAACGAGGTTGGTGTAGAGATTCTCCTCCCACTATATTACCAACATAGAACTGCATACTTTGTTTTCATTTACCTGCCATCCCACAGAACTGTGTGACTTACTTAATGACTCACCCGCGTAACCTTTTCTACCTAGCTATGCACATTTGTCAGCATAAACACTGAAAACACACCTTTGCGGGAGACATTTCGCGAATGACGCCGAAGTTTAATGTGAAGTGAAAACGTGGTTTAGAAAACAGAGCACTCAGTTCCATGCTGCCGGTTTGGGAGGACTGATAAAACTATGGGATAAGCGCATTAACGTTGGTGGAAATTATGTTGAGAAATAAAGGAACAATGTATGTATAAAAATAAACTGGTTTGAAGTTGTTATCATATTTAGTTATTTTTCTACAGCCATTTATGGCTTACTTATCGAATTAACCTCGTACATTACCACAAGGAAACGATTGCTATGGGAGAATGAAGTTTCTACCACTGTGTTTTTCAAAGGTAAATAACCACATTTCCGGTTCCATGATCCGCAGGGAGTTCCCAGTGAGATACGGATGAAGGTGTTAATGCTGTATTGATGGAATACAAGCCGTGATGGCATAGTGAGTAATGGCACTGGCTTACTAATACAACGTAACTGGTTTGATCTCAGGTACCTAGGATGCAGTGGGGCTGATGTGCTGAAGGTCGTGGGTTTGTTTCCTTTGCCAGCGGGGTGTGTAAAACCGGCACTGGAACTTCACGTCTCAGGAGATACATATTAAGATGTAACCAGGCCACGATTCAGCACTGCACGTACGGGCAGGGTGGGGTTAGGCTTGGGAGGGAGGGTAATGATCCTCCACGGATTGTAGATATTGAATTGTCAGCAGACGCTAGTTCGGCGTGGCCAAGAGGTTTAAAGCGTTCGAGCTTAAATTACAGGTACGCTGACAGTGAGGTAGTGGTTTCCTTCTACATACCGCTCAGTTTGGCTTAAACGTTGACTTCTCGATTAGAAAGCTGTGGCAAACTACTTCAAACTCAACCTGGGGTTGATTGCAACGTCCTGCAAGGGTTATGCCACCCAGTATGCAGGGGAAGCCAGAGCTCGGCAAATCAGTCCCTGCATACCCCTGGTTAACTGTGACTGAACCAACCATGCTGTACTAGTAAACCAGTACCATTATTCACTATACTATTATGGCTTGTGTTCCATCAATACAGCATTACCATCTTCATCCGTATCTCACCGGAGACTCCCAGTGGAGCATGACACCGGAATTGTTGTTAGTTACCTTACAAAAACATGGTGGTAGAAACTTCATTCTCCGACATTGATCGCCTCCCTGTGGTAATGTACTTTCCATGACCGGGCTGTCAGACTGATCACAACTCCACTTAGTAGCCTAGTACAACACTCAGAAAAGAGTGCTACCCCCTGGGGGAATCGTTTTGAAAATGGCTGACTACAATACCCAAGGGACTGGTCTATTAACTCTTGTTCATATGCTCGGATGTAATCTTTTACGAGCTGATCTTTGATGGGTTAATTTAGAGGATAGACACAAGTTTTAGTTGTCAAAGATGATACAAGAGTAACACATAAACGCTAATTTAACCACGAATGGCGGGTCGGTGGGAGAGAGGAGGAGGGGGCAGGGGGCCAAATAGTAAAGCCACCTTCCTCGAACTCCGAAGTTCGTGGGTACATCTCCGGAGGCCCCTTGGAGTCGTCGCTGGAGCTGCGTGTTGCATGTTCTGTACAGGATGTCGCAATCAATCCAAGCACCGTTTGGCTGTTTGTGACTTTCTAATCAATTTTATGTTCAGTAGTTTGCCATTAGTTGCCAGTAGTTGGCAATTAGTATAATGAGTCACATCACGAAGATTTTGCTAAGAATTATCATGCAAAGAGTTAGGAGGAAAATACAACCTGAAATAGGAGAAGAACAATGTGGGTTTGTGGAAGGCAAGGGTACAGTAAATGCTGTGTATATACTGAGAAACATAATCGAACGTTCTATAGAAGTAAACAAAGATCTACACCTTTGCTTCATTGACTACACAAAGGCTTTTGATAAAGTGAGACATGTCAACATGATAAGGATGCTTGAAGATCTACAAATTGATGGGAAAGACCTTAGACTTGTAAAAAACATATATTGGAAACAACAAGCTGCCATAAGAGTTGATAATGAAGTAAGCCAATATCAGCCTATTAAGAGAGGTGTGAGACAGGGATGTGTAATGTCTCCAGATCTGTTTTCCCTGTACAGTGAAAATATTTTCAGAAATATTGAAAATATGGAAGGAATCAACATTGGGGGACGATGCATCAATAACATTAGATATGCAGATGATACAGTCTTGATTGCAGACAATGAACAGGACCTGCAAAATTTAGTAGATGCGGTTATTACACACAGTGAACAACTAGGGTTAGAATTAAATTGTAAAAAGACACAGATTATGGTCGTCACTAAGAAGAACGAAATACCACAGTGTAATATACAAGTAAATGGGAATATTCTTCAACAAGTGAATAGGTACAATTACCTCGGAACAGTAATAACATCTGATGGGAGATGCCTTGAAGAGATTAGAACAAGAATCGCCATGGCAAAAGTAGCCTTTAGCAAGATGAAAAACATACTGACCAATAAAAAGATGTCAATTGAAACGAGAAAAAGAGTGTTGAGATGCTACATAGAACCTGTACTTTTATATGGATGTGAAGCTTGGACAATGAGCAGCCAGGCTGAAAAACATCTGATGGCTGTAGAAATGTGGTTTCTGAGGAAAATGCAAAGAATACCATGGACAGCCAGAAAGACCAATGAACAAGTCCTTCAAGAAACAAATGAAGATCGTAAACTGGTCAGAGACATTAGACGTAGACAGTCACAATTTTTTGGGCATGTTATGAGAAGAAATGATTTGGAGAACTTGGTGACAACTGGTAAGATCGAGGGGAACAGACCAAGGGGAAGACCTAGAAACAAGTATCTGGATGGCTTGGCCTTGTGGCATGGTCGAGACAGAAACACGGAACTGATCCACGACTCTGTTGATCGAGTGAGATGGCAGAACATGACCGCCCACGCTTACCGGCATGGCACATGATGGATGGATGGATGGAGTTTGCCATTGGCCGGCTCCGTGGCTTAGAGGTTATGACTTTTCTCCGTAATCTCGTATACTCTCGTGGGTAATGTGATGACGGTTAGAATCAGCAGTGGTTCGAATCGCATCGGTAACTTATGGGATATGTGAGTCGGCCGCTCAGAAAGCAATGGCAAACTACTGAGTGTAATCTTGCCAAGAAATCAACATACAGCTGAAAGATGCTGGTGTTGACAGCGATGTCCTATAAAGGATATGCAAAAAAAAAAAAGTTTGCCATTGCTATCTGAACTGCCGATGCTCATACCATGGTGTAAATCAACGTAAATAGATCTGCTCCTAACTCGTCTGCTGCTGACTTCGAAGGCCGGTATGTCGGAATTGTGAAACTGTGTTCACAAGCCCTAAGTCACAGTTGTCGAATATATTAGGAGCGTTTATTTGAAATCCGTTCGTGCCGCACCGCGCATAATTGAGTACGTTGACCAAGATCATGTCATAGTAATGTGATAAGTACTGACCAATGAATAAAAAAAGCACGTGCTTATCGTCCCATGATGCATAGGTTCTGTTTCTGACCGATGTGAAAATGAACAGGTTGATCCAAAATCCGTCCAAAGAAGCTCAAAGAGCCGTGATTCAGTTCCTTTAATTTGAAAGATGTCTACCAGTGGACATTCATCGAAGAATGCAAGCAGCGTACGGTAACAAATGTGTGTCGAAGACAACAGTGACAGACTGGGCACGAATGTTTCGGAAAGGACGTCAGTTCACGACAGATCTTCGACGGCCGGGTCAAGCGCATATTGTTGCAACAGAAAACACCATTGCCAAAATTGATGCAGCAGTACAGATGAACCGTGTCGAAGCATAATTTCGCTAGCGAAAGAATTTGATGTGTCAATTGGGACAATTCAAAAGGACGTTCGTAAGAAACTGCTATATCGGAAGGTGTGTTCATAGTACCACGGATGTTGACCAACCACCAAAAAGAGGAACGCAAGGGATCGTATTTGAACCACTTGCTGCGTTACAAAGTGGAGGATGATGCATTTCTCTTCCGCATAGTGGCAGGCGATGAATTATGGTGTCACCACTTTAAGCCGAGCAGTAAAAGATAGAGCATGCAATGGAATGGCATGCTGGATCACCAAAAGCCAAAAACTTCAAGTTACAGGTTTCCGCTGGTAAGGTTATGCTGAGCGCATTTTTTGACCACGAAGGGCTATTGTTGGGCGACTTTAAAGAACCTGGTGTCAACATTAACTCTACCCACTACTTGGAAACACTAGACAAGCTACAAAAAGTTATCAAGAATAAACGACCCGGCATGCTTTCTGGCGGTATGATTTTCTTGCTCGATAATGCTCATCCGCATGTTGCAAAGATTGTGTAGGAAGCATTAGCTTGGAAGAAGTGGAAAATTCTGCAACATCCCGCCTATAGTCCTGGTTTGTCAACCATGTGATTTTCATTTGTTCAGGACCTCTAAAAAAGCTCTCAAGAGGCAACGATTTCACACAGATGCAGACGTAATGAACGCGGTAGACACTTGGTTCAGTGAGCAACCACAATCCTTTTTTGCGGACGGCATTCGCCGCTTACCTGTATGCTGTTTGAGATTTAGATATTAGAACGGGTTTTTTAAGTAATTCGCCTACTCTGTAGCGAAGGAGTTATGAATGCAATTCGTAATCCAGCATACCGTAGTCGAAACACAGCTGCGGGCGATTTGGAAGCAGATTGTTTTGTGTTGGTTTCCATACTATGGTATGAGTGCCGGTCGTTCAGAAATCAATGGCAAACTACTAAACGTAAATTTGACAAGAATTCGTACACAGCCAAAATTTAAAAAAAAAAATAATTTTGGGATTGACTGCAACGTCATGTAAAGGATATGCAGCTATCGAACCACAGACGCATAGCAGGTTCCAGCGTAGGGATATGATTTTGTTTCTTTTGTCCAGGATTGTCCAGATTGAATTGATTGAATTGTCCAGGGTTGTCCAGGTTGAATTGATTGAATTGTCCAGGATTGTCCAGGTTGAATTGATTGAATTGTGCAGGATTGTCCAGGTTGAATTGATTGAATTGTGCAGGATTGTCCAGGTTGAATTGATTGAATTGTTCAGGGTTGTCCAGGTTGAATTGATTGAATTGTCCAGGATTGTTCAGGTTGAATTGATTGAATTGTGCAGGATTGTCCAGGTTGAATTGATTGAATTGTCCAGGATTGTCCAGGTTGAATTGATTGAATTGTTCAGGATTTACAGTAAATAGTTCAAGCTGGATCTACGTACCATTTACAGTAAATACTTCAAGCTGGATCTAAGTACCATCTACAGCAGGGGTGGCCAACACGAGGCCCGCGGGCCGCAAGCGGCCCGCCAGGAGTCATGTTGCCGCCCGCGGAGTGGGAAGCGACTATGTGGTCGAAGCTGTAGCACGCTTGCTTGTTTACTTTAATTAACACAAA
>OY992885.1:88379424-88474424 GCA_963921405.1 Cepaea hortensis
GAAATGGTGGCTAGTCTTTCCCTTACTTTGGCAATCGACGAGCCCAGGCGAACCCCCATCCGATCGTACGTATGACACTATCGGCATAGCTCGCTACTCCCCCCTCCCCCTTTTTTCAGTTGGTGTGAACAAATTAGGAAGCTTAGAAGCAACAGAGATGTGGTTTTTAAGACGAATGTTGCGAATTCCTTGGACTGCCAGAGTAACTAACAACGATTGCCTGAAAGAGGCTAATGAAACTAGAACACTATATCAACAATAAGAAAGAGACAAACATCTTTCTTTGGTCATGTGATGAGAAGAGAAGCATTGGAGAACATCGAGGCAACTGGAAAGATCGAGGGGAAGAGAGGCAGAGGCAGACCAAGAGAAATGATGCTGGGCGGATTGAGACGGTGGCATGGTGGAATATCATCAGCAGAGTTGATCCAGAACACCAAAGACCGAGATTTGTGGAGAGCCATGAACGCCTACGCCAGCCGGCATGGCACTTGATGATGATGGTGTGTCATAAACCGTGTTACCAATACCAGAAAAAAGAATCAGGATTTCGAACTTAAATGTTACAAAAACATTCTTAGAATGTCGTGGATCAAGCAAAAATAAAAGAAAATGTAAATATTATATATGATTTGAACAGCGGCTGAAACTCTCATAAAGAAAAACATCTTTCGAACATTGAAATACTTTGACCGTACTGAAAGAATAATGATTTAAACAAAGAAACCAAATACCAAATGTTGCACGATGTATTGCCTGGCATATTTCGCTACATCTCGTCAGCTGCATACTGCAGTTATAAATCATATGACGTAAATAAATGAATAATACTTTAGTTTGAACACTTAAAACAGGCAGTCACAGATATTGTTCGAATGTGGAGCGAAATATACTAGATAATATAATGCAGCTTGTTGTTCGTGGCGTCTGTCTTTACATTCGCCAAGGTTATACATTATTTTGAATACTGATTTAGAAAGAACAATAATGCAAGGCAGGGTTCCTGAAAGACGGGGGCGAGGTTTGCTAAATCGAAGGCGGACTCAGGACGTAATCGTTTACTTTATATTTTCCATTATTCAACTAATCTTTCCCTTGTCTCCTTTGCGTTTAATGTGTTTTCCATTTCTATGATTATTGATAGATTATATTTACCGAGGAATTTAATTACCGCCTCCTTTAAAAACTGTACATGGTTAGTTGTATATGTCATACCAAACACACACACACACACACACACACTCACGCACCTACACACATACAGAGAGAGAGAGAGTCAGAGAGAGAGAGATAGAGAGAGATAGAGAGAGAGAGTTAGTCAGAGAGAGAGAGATAGAGAGAGAGAGTTAGTCACAGAGAGAGAGAAAGAGAGAGAGAGAGAGTTAGTCAGAGAGAGAGAGAGAGAGTTAGTCAGAGAGAGAGAGAGAGAGTTAGTCAGAGAGAGAGAGACAGAGAGAGTTAGTCAGAGAGACAGAGAGAGACAGAGAGAGAGACAGAGAGAGAGAGAGAGTTAGTCAGAGAGAGAAAGAAAGAAAGAAAGAGAGAGAGAGAGAAACAGAGAGAGAGAGAGAGAGAGTTAGTCAGAGAGAGAGAAAGAGAGAGAGAGAGTTAGTCAGAGAGAGAGAGAGAGTTAGTCAGAGAGAGAGAGACAGAGAGAGAGACAGAGATAGAGAGAGTTAGTCAGAGCGAGAAAGAAAGAAAGAGAGAGACAGACAGACAGACAGACAGACAGACAGACAGACAGAGAGAGAGTTAGTCAGAGAGAGAAAGAAAGAAAGAAAGAGAGAGAGACAGAGAGACAGAGAGAGAGAGAGAGTTAGTCATAGAGAGAGAGACAGAGAGAGAGAGAGAGAGTTAGTCAGAGAGAGAAAGAAAGAAAGAAAGAGAGAGACAGTGTCAGAGTCTTGCGTAGAGCAAGATAAGTAGCTCGTTTTCTGGCAAGTGCGAAGCAATATCAAACTACCAAATCACACGAAGTGAATATCCGAAACTATTATTCACAAGCTTTATTTACGCGCTGCATTTATTATCGCACAAACATCGCGCAATGACAATCCATAGCAATCATTACGAAAGAACAATATCAATACAATACATAAAGATACATGCAAGCAATAAACATCTCACTTACAAGTCAAACTATTCAAGCGCTCGAACCAGTCTCCCACTGTCGTACAGGCTAGCTCTCAATGCAGATTCAAACACCACTCGCAGACCCATGCGACCTGTCCATTCAAACACCTAAGCCCGTCTGCCAGATCTGGCGTTCTACACGCTACACGCCAGTCGGCGCTCATGTCAGCTGGTGTGACCCCTGCCAGGTTCACGGGGTGTACTGCTAACCAGCGGTCGTTTAAGCGTCACTCAATTGCTGTGCTTGGCTGCTTATACGGGCGTCGTCGAAGACGCCGCATTCCCTCTGCAGTGTTTAACATCACTCAGGGTTGCGTGTTGTTATGTTGTCTGGCGTTGGTACAGACAACGCGTCGCAACCTCGGATGTGAGACCTTGACACTCTCCACACCCCTTTTTCATGGAAGGATTTCCTTTCATGTACAATATATATAGGTGTTATTAAACCTGTCAAAGTCGAACATTATACGTTAATAGTTATTATAATTATATACAGGTGACTAGTAAGCAATATGTATACAACAATTGTGTTGCACTATGAAGTACAACAGTCAAGTACAATCTATTTAATGGGCATTACCTCGCTGTGACACAGCTAGTCCGGTAGGTATCTTCTAAACTGGCCCCTACCTCACAACCAAGAACAAAAATACTAAAATCATCAGGTCAGGCCGTGAGCATCTCCCTCTGAGATAGCTCCATCATCAGACCTCTGTTTAGAGTTTCTAATGAAGGTCAACAGTTTTGGCAATATACTGTCCATATCTAAACGACGTCACATTGACATGTTATCGAGATAGAGATAGAGAGAGATAGAGAGAGAGAGTTAGTCAGAGAGAGAGAGAGATAGAGAGAGAGAGAGAGTTAGTCAGAGAGAGAGAGAGAGAAAGAGAGAGAGAGAGTTAGTCAGAGAGAGAGAGTTAGTCAGAGAGAGTTAGTCAGAGAGAGAGAGAGACAGAGAGAGAGACAGAGAGAGAGAGAGTTAGTCAGAGAGAGAAAGAAAGAAAGAAAGAGAGAGAGAGAAACAGAGAGAGAGAGAGAGTTAGTCAGAGAGAGAGAGAGAAAGAGAGAGAGAGTTAGTCAGAGAGAGAGAGTTAGTCAGAGAGAGAGAGAGACAGAGAGAGAGACAGAGAGAGAGAGAGAGAGAGTTAGTCAGAGAGAGAAAGAAAGAAAGAAAGAGACAGACAGACAGACAGACAGACAGACAGACAGACAGACAGACAGACAGACAGACAGACAGACAGACAGAGAGAGTTAGTCAGAGAGAAAAAGAAAGAAAGAAAGAAAGAGAGAGAGAGAGAGAGTCATAGAGAGAGACAGAGAGAGAGAGTTAGTCAGAGAGAGAAAGAAAGAAAGAAAGAGAGAGACAGAGACACACACACACAGAGAGAGAGAGAGAGAGAGAGAGAGAGAGAGAGAGAGAGAGAGAGAGTTAGTCAGAGAGACAGAGAGACAGAGAGAGATTTAGTCAGAGACAGAAAGAAATAAAGAAAGAGAGAGAGAGACACACAGAGAGAGAGAGTCAGAGAGAGAAAGAAAGAAAGAAAGAGAGAGAGAAAGAGAGAGAGAGAGAGAGAGAGAGAGAGAGAGAGAGAGAGAGAGAGATGGTTACTAGCATCAGAAGAAGCAAGTCCACATTCTTTGATCATGTCATGAGAAGGGGAAGCTGGGGTACATCGTGACAACGGGAAGGCTGGAAAGGACAGGAATCTGTAGGAGACCAATGACGACGAACCTCTCGACGTTAATAGTTTTTGTCCTGTTCTCAGAATCCTTTTTTAGATAAGCACCAGTCGTTTCCCCGACGTTTTTGCATCTCCACTGTATATTATTTCAGAGTCTATGGTATACATATTATTGCATCCTTCCTTTTGAATTTGCTTTACCACGACGACGCTTCTTTAATGTATTAATTGTTAGGACTTCTGGTACCCAGCATGGCGGTTAGGCATTGAACCGCTACGGCCTCTGGAGTATTTATCTTTGTGGCTGTGGTTTGCATTTAGCATTTTTCTCATGTTGGACTGGTAGTATATGGTTCCGTCGCCCTAATACTGAGTGAGTGAGTGGCGCGACTCTGTGAGCTGTGATATTCACGTGGAAAGCTTTTAATGTCCGCTTTTGTTTGTACAGTGACCTGCATGTTCGGAACAATGGCTAACGGCTGTTGCTGAATTGACTGATTTGCCTTTTCGATTCACGAGTGCATTTTTCAGGAGACTCCTGGGAGTCGGCGCTGGAGCTACGGAGTTCGTGCTTTATGCGACGCTTTTGGTAGGTCGCCCTGTGGATAGAGGCAGAGCAATGTGAGAAAACACGGGTCAATGAGGTATTTCTGGTGACTGCCGATTCCATCGACGATGGACTGTGGCTTTCGTGGATGACTTTTGTGTTGGCATTCTGGCGGCGGCATTATGCACAGTGTCCCTGTGCGGGCTGCTGGATCGCCGAGACTCCTGTCTGTTCCACTTTTCACATTGGACAGTGGGGAGCATTTTGTGTGATATTCACTGGCACAGGAACGGAGCATAATGGGGACGACCCGTTGCCGTGAAGTTGGAACCTCGACTAACAAACTAACAAGAATTTGATAGTTGTATACAGCTCAGTCGCATTCATTATGTTACAAATGTCATAAACATTAATATGGCAGCGTTGTAAAACATGTTACGATGCCATTTGCGTTAATGACATCTTCCAGGCGTGTTATTCACGTGACATTTAAAAAAAAATAAAACTTAGTAAGAAAACGCCATGCAATTATAACACTTTTTTAACTTTCGGATTTCATGTATTTTTTCTGTTTTCCGGATTTTTCACGATTTTTAGACAGAAAATAATTCTAGGTCACACGCTGCCATAGAATAAATGGGGACAGTTGTATTCTGGATGTGGGGATCGGCTGTGTGTAAAAATGTCTTGAAGGCATTTTGCTTCAAATAAGTAATATAATTGACTCGTTCGTTAACTGAAGCCATTATTGTCACTTTCGTAAAGAGGATGTGTACTGGAAGGTCGCGAATGTTGACACCGTCTGGTTGTGAATAATCCCTTCAAATGAGGAATGAAGATTTGAAAGTAAAAATTAAGAAATACGTTCAGTTAATGAAGAGATAAAGAGCTTAGGGAATTTAGACAAGAACGGCACATAAGACAGACAAGAATGGATTTCTTAGGTTGATCCTTTCTGGGGTTGGTTAGTTTTTATTGTAGTTTGGTGTATCTTGTGTGTCCACTGGTTGACTGGAGAGATTGCTATCTTCTAGCTCTTGATTGTCATTATAAGTTGTAGAATGTTCATATGTGTCTCTCACAGGCCGCCAAGAAACTTCGTCTTTGGAGAATGTCTCTGTTGCTATCTTTTCATCTGTCACTTTATCACTGTATATATATCAGATTTATTTGGTCATTTGATAAGAAGAAGAGGCAGAGGCAGACCAAGAGAAATTATGCTGGGCGGACTGAAACAGTGGCATTGAGGAATATCATCAAAGTGGTGATCCAGAACACCAAAGACTGAGATCTGTGGAGAGACGTGAACACCTACGCCAGCTGGCAGGGCACATGATGATAATGGTGATGTTGATGATATTGGTGATGATGATGATAATGATGATGGTGGTGGTGGTAAAAGCAGGCAGGTAGTCAAACCTTGTTCGCAGACGGTGACCAAGCCACATTATTTTAGATATCCGTATAAATTATGTACTGGTGTCGTTCTTGTGATTCTTCTGGTGTCTTTGTTTCTCTTTTTGTCTCTTCTAATGATCCCCAAAATATTCTCAAGCATCACGGTAAATATACCTCGATATTCTATAGTACTTTCCTCAGAGGCAATATTCGGCACTGGTAGCACAGTAATGATTTAACCATAGGGTTTAATCGTTATTTGTTTGCTTTTCTGTTTGATTTCGGGGTGGTAGAGAAGTGATAGTAACTTATCATCATTGGCACCTTACCGTCCTGAAAGACGATAGTTTGTTACATTGTGCTTCAAAATGGCATAATAACTGCAACTCATGGCGGTAACGAATTTGGCTGATCAGACCACTTCGCGTTGTAAATGTTCGTCCACAAGGGATGCATGTGAACACACTGTCATTTCTACCATCACGCACCATCTAAGATGGTGAGGTAATAATTGTGTTGTGTAATTTTTAGGGAAAACCTGTCTGCGCGAACGCACAAAAATACATTTCGCATTAAAGCAATTTTTGTGGTTATCTAAAATCATTAGAATACAAGAGTTCCTGATGTGAGAATGATGGGAGAAGCCTCGTTATTTCATTGTCTGCTCCATCTGCAACTCTCGGTTTCTTATACTTAAGTTATGCAGGAATAAGACAGGAATATATAAAGTAATCTGCATGACACACTGCGGCTAGTAAACTTGCTTGATGCTACGGTGGTCATGTGTTCGAATCCTTTCAAAGCTTGATTTGGGTTTTCATTGATCTGGGTTCACAGATCAATCCAGCCTAATAGGTATCTATAAGTGTTCTGGAAAATAAAGAAAGATCCTAACGGGATGTTTAACTTTACACCAATCTAGTGCCCATTAGTCTAAAAAAACGTGACTGAAACCATATATAATATTCCTCAAAGTGTGAAATGACTGATTATTGTACATTGTGGAAATACGAGGGTTGTCCAGGACTGATGTAATCTATAGATAACTTGAGAGATGAATTGAAATTACATGTACTATTTTTCAACGTAGTCATCTGCCACTGCAACACATATTTTTCCCATCGGGCTACTAGCTTCCGTATTCCGGCAGCATACTATTCTTTATGATTGGTCCTTGAGCCATTGGCATTCTACTTGACACACTTCATCATCCGTGTCAAACGTTTGTGCTTCGAAGTGCTGATTTAGAGAGCCAAAGAAGTGAAAATCACTTGGAGACAATTCAGGACTGTAAGGTGGACGTGGCAGTACCTCCAATCGCAGTCGGTCAATAACTAGCGTAGTCTTGACAGCTGTATTGGGTCTTTCATCGTCGTTTTGAAGAATGACACCCTCGTGGACAGTCCTGTACGCTTATGGTGAATTACTTTCATGAAAGCGTTTACACTATTAAAATGCTGATAAACGTGCTATAATCTGTTCTTTAAACACACATGACAGACAAAAATGAATGTCATAGGGATGTTAACTTTCTTTCAGCAACATTTTTTCATCACAACATGCTGTTCCTGCAGAGGAGTCAACTGGTCCGATGCTATTTTGAAAAACAAAGCGCTGGAAAACTGCTGATATCTGTCCATTTCACCAGAAAGTCTCAGATGTATACTGCTCCCTTTGAAGTAGTTTTTTATTTGTTGTAAGTTGCATGTCCTTCACAGGACGTAGCAGTCAACCCCAGCATTTTCGCTGTTCGTAATTCCTGAGCAAATTTTACATTCAGTAGTTTGCCATTGCTTTCTGAACGATCGTCTCCTATACCTTTTTTCGAAAATACCAGCACCGCTGTGTTTCGAATCCGGGTATACGGGCTCACAAACCGCGTTCGCAAACCCTTAGCCACAGAGGACGGCCGTATAAGTAGTTACTTAAAGTAGTTACTCAACTTAATAATCTTCGTTTTTGGGTTATCCTTTCAAAATCCGGATACTTACTAGACGACCATCGTAATGTGGACGCTTCGAAATGGAAATCACAGTATCGTCGTATGAATAAATAAATGTTTTGCGTATCCTTTACAGGTCATCGCTGTCAACATCAGCATCTTTCAGCTGATTGTTGATTTCTTGACAAGATTACGCTCAGTAGTTTGCCATTGCTTTCTGAGCGGCCGGCTCATTTATCCCGCAAGTCACCAGCGCGGGTAGAACCGCTTCCAATTCTCGCGCTCTGCGAGACCCTGCGTGGATAAACGGGATTACGGAGAAAGTCGTGTAACTCCTCGGCCAGAGAGACCGGCCGTCGTATGTATTAAAAAAAATTTTTTTGCATATCCTTTACAGGACATTGCTGTCAACACCAGCATCTTTCAGCTGATTGTTGATTTCTTGGCAAGATTACGCTCAGTAGTTTGCCATTGCTTTCTGAGCTGCCGGCTCACATACCCCGTAAGTTACCGACGCGATTCGAACCACTGCTGATTCTCACCGTCGTCACGTTACTTACGACAGTATACGAGATTACGGAGAAAAGTCGCTAACCTCTAGGCCAGGAAGCCGGCCGTCGTATGTATGGTCAGTCAGTATTTACATACAATTTTGCATGTCACAATTTTGCATCTCTACGAACCAAGCAACATCACTTACCACTAGCACGCATAAGAATATCTTCTTCTTTTAGTACACGCCCTGTGCCGTTGGTGGTCATGCCCGTCCACATCCTTCTGTCGCGTGTGCTGTCAATTATTTCTGATACTGATGTTCTTCCATTCCATGATATCAAATTATCCAGCATCTTCTCTTCTCTTCCACGATTTTCACGTTGTGGCAACATACACCAGCTTTCCCCTTCCTCGTGACGTGCCTACAGAATGTGGACTGTACGAGTATGCGGGAATATAGTTATTGTGACATCTGTGGACACCGCTGCTGCTACTTGTGATACGCTGAATTCTTTAATGTCATGATTTTGACGTTTGGTTAAGTATCCATACTGGTTAGGGGGAAGGGCCTCCACGCCCGAGGACGATTACGTCCAAGAAGATCGTGACCTCGTACCGCACCAACTTTCTAAACTATTATTGTAATCTTTCTATCCATCTTCTGTGAGACCATTTCAAAAGTATTTAACTAATTAAGTGCCATGGGATGATTAATTGTCTAAAACTTTCCTTTCATTTTTTGTTCAATTTTCATTTGAACTTTTTTTTTTTAAACAACTTTCCTTATCTGCCATGGGCTTATATATCGCCGAAATGTTGTCATTGCAATATTATACCACATGCCTGCTACCGTAATAACAACTTTTAAGTCATAACTGTGACACACCCCTACTTCTCATTTTCCGTCATTTATTTCTGTTTGGTCTAAACTTACTTTTTATTTCGCACAGAATCTGTTAAAGTCAAGATTCTGTGTGATATTGCTTATATGTTATTGCTTATTATAACAAAATATGACTAAGGAGCTTGACGAATGAAGAAACACACACATGCAGGAGAACGTTTCGAACGAAGTCTTTATCAACGGGATCCCAAGAATGAAGCACTAAAAATATAGCACTAACGAGCGTTAGAAATGTAATATTTCCCCGAATAATGGCCTGTCCAGGAGACTAGGAACAAAGAATTGAAAATATCCATCAGAAACAAACGGTGGAGAAAACATAAAATGAAACATGAAGCGAAAAATACAAAAAGAAAAATAGATTAATGTGTCTATATGCGTGCATAAATATGCAATTACATAGCAGTTTTCACACTCACTAACGCACCAATTATGCAAATACGTACACTCAGATGTATATACACATTTATACACAAACACATACATACACACAAACATAAAGCGGGGGAAAGAAAAATAAACACCGGATAAGCCAACGCATTTTCATTTCGAAACGCATTATTTGATACGTAAATAATTGACACTACTTTTGTATTACTACGCCGACCCACCAATGAACAGCGTACCTCCTTCTCGGAAACTGAATAAACCATGAGGAGATTAAGCTTTGATAATACCTGATGTTTCAGGGCAGACAAACTGGTCCTTCGGGAGCAGAAAACATTACGTCAAGATAACATCAGTGTTCAAATGAGCTTCCGAAGAGTCTCTGGTTTATTTCATTCTCAACAACAGTAACTGTCGGCTTATGTAAGTGGGTTTTGTTATTCTGTATGCGCGTATGGGGAAATAAATAATAGATTACAAAAGATAGGATGTCGATGCTACGTTGTTTCAAAATACTCTCATTTAGCCTCTTAGTTTTCTTTCTGCTTAATCGTCATATTCGGCGTTTTCGTATTCTTCATGTTTAAAAACGATTTTCATCTCGTTTTGTTTCTTACGAGTTTCTTACTTGTCCCATGGGCATCGGGAAATAGGGATGGGAGGTTTTAGAGCCCACTTCGAACTTAAAAAGTTACTTAGCCTGCTCCCGGTGTCGGGCTTAGATTTTCTTATACTTCAACCATTTCATTCTAGTGACATAATATGTCCGTTAGATTTTTTGAATAGTGACATTGGATCAGCTCTGATAAGGGCAACAACAACAAAAATGTCCCTTGTGAATATTACGCATCTTAAAATTTCATCGGCAGATGGGAAAGATTAGGCATGACGAAAGTTTCACATGGGAAACTTATTTACGAGTAGATAGAGCCAGTTACCTTGGATGAAATCTGTCTAGAGGAAGACAGTCTTACATAAATGTGTTCCAAAGTGGCAACTACTTGCCAGTGATTTAGAAAGTCACATACCTAGGTAGGTGCGCAGCGGTAGCGTATTGAGCAGATGCTTGCTGACTGGCCATGGGCCATGGGTTCCATCCGCAACAGGGTGGATCCGAAATTGTAAAACTGAACTGGCCTCCCCTGTCGACCCAGCCTAAAAATTGATACCAGGAAATGTCTTGGGAAAGTAAAGACTGCCGGCTTGAGACTTACCCCACCCCCTCCTTGGTGCCAATTTATCTGGACAAATATGCGTCCACCGCCATGTGCCAAGTGCGCTTCAAGCTGTGGAAAGAGGTCCATTTTCATTTGCTTACTTCTGCTTGGCGAAGTGGATACGGACGCAGTTCGTAATCCCGCATACCATGTTTGAAACACAGCTGCTGATGATTTGGCAGCAGAGTCGACTTGCGTTGGGATTTTAATAAAATGGTATGGGTCCCGGTCATTCAGAAAGCAATGGCAAACTACTGAACGTAAACTTGCCAAGAGATCACAAACAGCCACAAATACTGGGGTTGACTGAGACGTCCTGTAAAGGATATGCATCTAACTTCTAACTTCTACTTGAGTATGATAAACTTCCGTGGGGAAAGGAACGATGAAGTAGAATTAAGTAAAATATTTGTCTTCGTCTTATATCTGTAGAAAACAAATGTTTACCGTGTACTGCAATAGGGGTATCAATAAGGCACAGATTTGCTGAAGAAGTGAAACCCTTAAATGTGTGTGTGTGTGTGTGTGTGTGTGGGTGTGTGTGTGTGTGTGTGTGTGTGTGTGTGTGTGTGTGTGTGTGTGTGTGTGTGTGTTCTGAAAAGGTAAAGAACAAACTTATAATTTTCTGATGGGGTCACCACTGCGTTCAATGCATGTCCTCCAGCGCCGATATATTGCTTGGATTCCTGTAGAAAACAAATGATCTTGGTCACGTGTGTAACCATTCATGAACTACATGCTGTTCCACTTCATCGGATTGAAAAAAGTCTTTCCATCCAATGATTCTTTGAGTTGTGCAGACAGGCTGAAACCACCTGGGGTTAGCTTTGACGAGTACGGGCAATGTGGTTCTGAAATTGGAGGTCCCTGATCAAAAATCGGATAACAGAACGCTGCTCCACATTCGTGCATGTCAAAAATGGAGCGGCCATCTTTAAACTATCCGTATGACGTAACCATGGTCGTCTGCACCATGATGTCACGTGCTTAACACTCTTGACATCCTTAAGAACAATATTGACAGGTTACAAGACAATGGCATGGTTTGTAATTTCTATCACACTTTTAAGGCTTTCATATGAAGCGCCCGCCCGCCCGCCCGCCCCCCCCCCGCCCCGCCCCCCGTACGTCTAAAACACATTTCAAGATATGAAGAATATTCTCTGCAATTTATCTTTGTCAACTGAGATGAGAAAAGAATTCTTAAGAGTTATATTGAGCCATTCCTGATGTACGGAAGCGAATCATGGACAATTAGCAGAGAAGTGAGGAATTATGTGGAAACTTTGGAGGTGTGGTTGTTTAGAAGAATTAAAATACCGTGGACGGATAGAAAGACCAATGACGACCTGAAAGAAGTCAACCCATAAAAAGAACTGGTAGCTCGCATCAGTAGAAGATAGTTCGCTTTCTATGGGCATGACATGAGAAGGAGAAATCTGCGGTATGTTGTAAACACAGGAAGGCTGGAGGAGAAGAGAGGCAGGGGAAGACCAAGAGACAAGATGCCGGACAGTTTGACATCATGGTATGGAGAAATCTCGGTATCAGAAATTATCCGCAGCACAAGAGACAGACGGTTGTGGACAGACATGATCACCAACGCCACACGGCATGGACTAGACCACTGAATTCAGTTGAACTGACTCAAGAACCGACATCACAGCACTCTGGACATTCCCTTTCGTGTTCCGTTCTCATCTTCAACAGTCAGCGAAGAGTTCCCAATACTAATGGTACCAGTAGCCGTCTACGTATCGGTCTGGCACTTCTTCGGAGCAATTATTATCGGCCAGATCATTTGGTTCTGTAAAGGACTTGATATATTATTTAGCCGTGATAGGAAACAACTTCTTTGGATTATAGATGACAGCCATAGCTATTTATAAAGCTGACGGAATCGCTATTTGCTGGTTCTAGCGTGTGTCGGGGGTATTAATAACAAGATCTGTAGCCACTCCACGAGACTGTTTGTGTTTGTTTAACAACATTGCTGGCACCGACATCTCTCCTAATGGCCGATATATTTGAAGATGTTGATGGGAAATTCAGGGGGATCTTCGGAGGGAAAATACGCTTTGTTTTTTTTTTATTGTTATGCAACTGCCGGTTTTATTTTTCTACTACTACTACAACTACTGCTTCCAGTACTTCTACTACTACTACAACTACAACAACAACAACAACAACAACTACTACTACTACTACTACTACTACTACTACTACTACTACTACTACTACTACTACTACTACTACTACTACTACTACTACTACTACTACTACTACTACTACTACTACTACAGCTACTACTTCTACTACTACTACTACTACTACTACTACTACTACTACTACTACTGCTGCTGCCGCCGCCGCCGCCGCCACCACCACCACCACTACTACTGCTGCTGCTGCTGCTACCACTACTAGTGCTAATGGGGTTTGTCCTTCAAGAATGATGATGCCCATTCATTTCATCCAGTGGGGTTGAAAGTTTGGAGCTGTGAGTTCTAAGATGGCTGGTAATGCCTATTTTGGCTCGAAATGTTCTTTGACAATGTGGGCAAAGAATGCTTGACGTTTCAGGAGGAGAATCCAGTCTTTTTTTCACAGCTTTTGCAGTCCTGTTTGCTTCATACGTGACTACACCCTTGCGTAATGATGTACGCCATGAATTTCGGTCTTTGGCAGCAGTCTGTGTCATGATGAATTCCAAAAGCTTTCAGTGGTATCTTTAAAGCGTTTCTTCTGGCCGCCCTGTGAGCGTTTACTTCAGCGCAGCTCGCCATAAACATTCGTTTAGGGAACCTATGATCTGGCATGCGAGTCAAGTGACCAGCCCAGCGAATCTGATTCTTCATTAATAGTGTGTACAACTACTGCTACTACTACAACTACTGTTACTCCTCCTCTTCTTCTTCTTCTTCTTCCTCCTCCTCCTCCTCATCCTACTACTACTACTATTACTACTACTACTACTACTACTACTACTACTTCTACTACTACTACTACTACTACTACTACTACTACTACTATTGCTGCTTCTGGTGCTACTACTACTACTACTATACTACTATTACTACTACTACTACTACTACTACTACTACTACTACTACTACTACTACTACTACTACTACTACTACTACTACTACTACTACTGCTGCTGCTACTACTACTACTATTATTATTATTATAATTATTATTATTATTACTGCTACAACTAGTACAACTACTGCCATTTTAGAACTCACGGCTCCAAACTTTCAACGCCACTGATTGAAATGAATGGTCATCATCACTCTTGATGGACAAATACCACCAAGTCAGTCAGCTAGTACATCAGTCAGTCAGCTTGTAAGTCAGTCAGTCAGCTAGTACGCCAGTCAGTCAGCTTGTAAGTCAGTCAGTCAGCTAGTACATCAGTCAGTTAGCTTGTAAGTCAGTCAGTCAGCTAGTACATCAGTCAGTCAGCTAGTACATCAGTCAGTCAGCTTGTAAGTCAGTCAGTCAGCTAGTACATCAGTCAGTCAGCTAGTACATCAGTCAGTCAGCTAGTACATCGGTCAGTCAGCTTGTAAGTCAGTCAGTCAGCTAGTACATCAGTCAGTCAGCTTGTAAGTCAGTCAGTCAGCTAGTACATCAGTCAGTCAGCTAGTACATCAGTCAATCAGCTTGTAAGTCAGTCAGTCAGCTAGTACATCAGTCAGTCAGCTAGTACATCAGTCAGTCAGCTAGTACATTAGTCAGTCAGCTAGTACATCAGTCAGTTAGCTTGTAAGTCAGTCAGTCAGCTAGTACATCAGTCAGTTAGCTTGTAAGTCAGTCAGTCAGCTAGTACATCAGTCAGTCAGCTAGTACATTAGTCAGTCAGCTAGTACATCAGTCAGTTAGCTTGTAAGTCAGTCAGTCAGCTAGTACATCAGTCAGTTAGCTTGTAAGTCAGTCAGTCAGCTAGTACATCAGTCAGTCAGCTAGTACATCAGTCAGTCAGCTAGTATATCAGTCAGTTAGCTTGTAATTCAGTCAGTCCACTAGTAAGTCAGTCAGTCCACTAGTAAGTCAGTCAGTCAGGGACGTTATGTCACGTCCTGTGGTGTATTCAACATATGATGTAAAGAAAATCAACTACGGTATTAAGGTGTACTGGACATGTGGTGCTTGACCCAAACTTGTAAAGACAAATCAGCACTCAGTGGTCAGTATCACACCTATCGCTTTTAATATTTTACTTCCCAAAATAGTTCTGGGTAACTGTTTTATATTGGGTCGACCCGTGAGCACAGGTCAATTTTTAAAATTCGAATTAACCGGAATGCGGGTGGAACCCAGGCCCACCAGACTTGGAGGCGAGCGTCTAATTGCCACTCTCCCGCCGCTCCCTCAACATATGCTACTAGACCCATATTTGTCTAATCACCACTCACTCGCGGCTCCCTCAACATATGATCCTAGCCCTATATTTGTCTAATCACCACTCTCCCGAGGCTCCCTGAACATATGATCCTAGCCCCATATTTGTCTAATCACCACTCTCCCGCGGTTCCCTGAACATATGATACTAACCCAATATTTGTCTAATCACCACTCTCTCACGGCTCCCTGAACATATGATACTAACCCAATATTTGTCTAATCACCACTCTCTCACGGCTCCCTGAACATATGATACTAGGCCCACATCTGTCTAATCACCACTCTCTCACGGCTCCCTGAACATATGATCCTAGCCCTATTTTTGTCTAATCACCACTCTCTCTCGGCTCCCTGAACATATGATTCTAGCCCCATATCTGTCTAATCACCACTCTCTCGCGGTTCCCTGAATATATGATCCTAGCCCCATATATGTCTAATCACCACTCTCTCGCGGTTCCCTGAACATATGATACTAACCCAATATTTGTCTAATCACCACTCTCTCACGGCTCCCTGAACATATGATACTAACCCAATATTTGTCTAATCACCACTCTCTCACGGCTCCCTGAACATATGATACTAGCCCCATATCTGTCTAATCACCACTCTCTCACGGCTCCCTGAACATATGATCCTAGCCCTATTTTTGTCTAATCACCACTCTCTCTCGGCTCCCTGAACATATGATCCTAGCCCAATTTTTGTCTAATCACCACTCTCTCTCTCGGCTCCCTGAACATATGATTCTAGCCCCATATCTGTCTAATCACCACTCTCTCTCTCTCTCGGCTCCCTGAACATATGATTCTAGCCCCATATCTGTCTAATCACCACTCTCTCTCGGCTCCCTGAACATATGATTCTAGCCCCATATCTGTCTAATCACCACTCTCTCGCGGTTTCCTGAACATATGATGCTAACCCAATATTTGTCTAATCGCCACTCTCCCGCGGCTCCCTGAACATATGATCCTAGCCCTATATCTGTCTAGACCAACCGGCACTCGGCTTGTCATCCGATCAACACAATGCTGACCACCTCTACCTCCCCAAACATTTCCTGGTTTCTATTTTAGGCTGGTTCGACATGGAAACCCAGATCCATTCGTACACAAAAATATCTACCTGTCAGTCAGTCAGTCAGTCAGTTATGAAGTCATCGTTAAGGCTAATTCGACCCCAGAGCCGTTAGTCAGTCAGACAGTTAGTTAGTTAGGTTAGTTAGGTTAGTTAGGTTGGTTAGGTTGGTTAGGTTGGTTGGGTGGGTGGGTGGGTGGGTGGGTGGGTGGGTGGTTGGTTGGTTGGTTGGTTGGTTGGTTAGTTAGTCGAGGTTCCAACTTCACGGCAACGAGTCGTCCCCATTATGCTCCGTTCCTGTGCCAGTGAATATCACTCAAAATGCTCCCCACTGTTCAATGTGAAAAGTGGAACAAACAGGAGTTTCAGCAAGCTAACAGCCCGCACAGATACGCTGTGCATAATGCCGCCGCCAGAATGCCAACACAAAAGTCTTCCACGAAAACCAGTTCATCGTCGATGGAATCGGCAGTCACCAGAAAGACCTCAATGACCCGGGTTTTCTCACATGGTTCTGTCTCTATCCGCAGGGCGACCCGCCGAAAGCGTCGCATTAAGCACGAACTCCTGAAAAATGCACTCGTGAACCGAAAAGGCAAATCAGTCAATTCAGCAACAGCCGGCAGCCATTGTTCCGAACAAGCAGGTCACTGTGCAAACAAAGGTGGACATGTAAAAGCGAATATCACAGCTCACAGAGTCACGCCACGCACTCACTCAGTAGCAGGGCGACGGAACCATGTACTACCAGTCCAACATGAGGAAAATGCGAAATGCAAATCGCAGCCACAAAGATAAATACTCGAGAGGCCGTAGCGATTCAATGCCTAACCGCCAAGTCCCAGTCAGTCAATCAGTCAGTCAGTCAGTCAGTCTGTCTGACAGTCAGTTATGAAGTCATCTTTAAGGCTAATTCGACCCCAGGGCCGTTAGTCAGTCAGTCAGTCATCGTTAAGGCTAGTTTGACCTCCAGAGCCGTCAGTCAGTTATCGTTAAGGCTATTTCAACCTCAGAGACGTCAGTCAGTCAGTCGGTTAGTAAGTCGGTCAGTCAGTCAGTCAGTCAGTTAGTCAGTCAGTCATAGTTAAGGTTAGTTCTACCCCAGAGCAGTCAGTCATGATTAAAGCTATTTCGACCTCAGAGACGTCAGTCAGTCAGTCGGTTAGTAAGTCAGTCAGTTAGTCAATCAGTCATAGTTAAGGTTAGTTCTACCCCAAGAGCAGTCAGTCATTGTTAAAGCTATTTCAACCTCAGAGACGACAGTCAGTCAGTCGGTTAGTAAGTCAGTCAGTCAGTCGGTTAGTAAGTCAGTCAGTCAGTCAGTCAATCAGTCAGTCAGTCAGTCAGTTAGTAAACCCATGTCCTGAGCAGCCAGTCATTGTTAAAGCTATTTCAACCTCAGAGACGACAGTCCATCAGTCGGTTAGTAAGTCAGTCAGTCAGTCGGTTAATCAGTCAGTCAGTCAGTCAGTTAGTAAACCCAAGTTCATTCGTTAAAAAAAAACACATTCTGCCTGGGATTCGAATACGTGACCACCGAGCTGTCACGCTAGCAGCTAGCCATCACCCTACCGTGCCAAGAATACGTGACCACCGAGCTGTCACGCTAGCAGCTAGCCATCACCCTACCGTTCCAATACGTGACCACCGATCTGTCACGCTAGCAGCTAGCCATCACCCTACCGTGCCAAGAATACGTGACCACCTAGCTGTCACGCTAGCAGCTAGCCATCACCCTACCGTGCCAAGAATACGTGACCACCGAGCTGTCACGCTAGCAGCTAGCCAATACCCTACCGTGCCAATACGTGACCACCGAGCTGTCACGCTAGCAGCTAGCCAATACCCTACCGTGCCAATACGTGACCACCGAGCTGTCACGCTAGCAGCTAGCCAATACCCTACCGTGCCAATACGTGACCACCTAGCTGTCACGCTAGCAGCTAGCCATCACCCTACCGTGCCAAGAATACGTGACCACCTAGCTGTCACGCTAGCAGCTAGCCATCACCCTACCGTGCCAAGAATACGTGACCACCGAGCTGTCACGCTAGCAGCTAGCCAATACCCTACCGTGTCAATACGTGACCACCGAGCTGTCACGCTAGCAGCTAGCCATCATCCTACCGTGCCAATACGTGACCACCGAGCTGTCACGCTAGCAGCTAGCCAATACCCTACCGTGCCAATACGTGACCACCGAGCTGTCACGCTAGCAGCTAGCCAATACCCTACCGTGCCAATACGTGACCACCGAGCTGTCACGCTAGCAGCTAGCCAATACCCTACCGTGCCAAGAATACGTGACCACCTAGCTGTCACGCTAGCAGCTAGCCAATACCCTACCGTGCCAATACGTGACCACCGAGCTGTCACGCCAGCAGCTAGCCAATACCCTATCGTGCCAATACGTGACCACCGAGCTGTCACGCCAGCAGCTAGTCAATACCCTACCGTGCCAATACGTGACCACCGAGCTGTCACGCTAGCAGCTAGCCAATACCCTACCGTGCCAATACGTGACCACCGAGCTGTCACGCCAGCAGCTAGCCAATACCCTATCGTGCCAATACGTGACCACCGAGCTGTCACGCTAGCAGCTAGCCATCACCCTACCGTGCCAATACGTGACCATCGAGCTGTCACGCTAGCAGCTAGTCAATACCCTACCGTGCCAATACGTGACCATCGAGCTGTCACGCTAGCAGCTAGCCTCTACCCTACGCTGCCAATACGTGACCACCGAGCTGTCACGCTAGCAGCTAGTCACTACCCTACCGTGCCAATACGTGACCACCGAGCTGTCACGCTAGCAGCTAGCCATCACCCTACCGTGCCAATACGTGACCATCGAGCTGTCACGCTAGCAGCTAGTCAATACCCTACCGTGCCAATACGTGACCACCGAGCTGTCACGCCAGCAGCTAGCCAATACCCTACCGTGCCAATACGTGACCACCGAGCTGTCACGCCAGCAGCTAGCCTCTACCCTACCGTGCCAATACTGACCACCGAGCTGTCACGCTAGCAGCTAGCCATCACCCTACCGTGCCAATACGTGACCACCGAGCTGTCACGCTAGCAACTAGCCATCACCCTACCGTGCCAATACGTGACCACCGAGCTGTCATGCTAGCAGCTAGCCTCTACCCTACCGTGCCAATACGTGACCACCGAGCTGTCACGCTAGCAACTAGCCATCACCCTACCGTGCCAATACGTGACCACCGAGCTGTCATGCTAGCAGCTAGCCAATACCCTACCGTGCCAATACGTGACCACCGAGCTGTCACGCCAGCAGCTAGCCAATACCCTACCGTGCCAATACGTGACCACCGAGCTGTCACGCTAGCAGCTAGCCAATACCCTACCGTGCCAATACGTGACCACCGAGCTGTCACGCTAGCAGCTAGCCAATACCCTACCGTGCCAATACGTAACCACCGAGCTGTCACGCTAGCAGCTAGCCAATACCCTACCGTGCCAATACGTGACCACCGAGCTGTCACGCCAGCAGCTAGCCTCTACCCTACCCTGCCAAGAACCGTACTGGTGAGACACATCATAATTAGGTCAGTCTTGGCCATTGAACACAGACGGCTGTCTTGTGAGGTAAGCTACTTTGTGGTTTATATCCACCAGTTCTTTTCAAACGCTGTATTCATTGAGCCAGCCCTAGACACCATTCACATTTACTATAACGCCGTGCCGAGCCCTGCTGTCTCATTCCTACAACCGCATACAAGATAAATTGATAACGACTGATACGCGATCACAACAACAGGGTCTGAGAATTCACGAGGGAGCCACTAAGATTACCAGAAATGTTGTTATAAATACACTGTTGCTCGGGCTTTCGCCATTTGGCCCAACGCCATGCCTGTACGTGTAATTCATTCAAACATTCATATGTCTGTGGGTAGATCGTCTTTTATCTAGATTCGGTGAGAGGAACGATTTATTCATATTAGGCGTGATCATATGGCTTTATTACAAGCGTTTGAAGGGTATATCAATAGGTATGACAGCATAAAACAAAATAACTATTCGTCCGACCAAGAAAAAGCAATTTAAGCCATGGATTACATCAGACACGTTAGAATTAATAAAACAACGAAGGGAACTGAAACAGAAAGGAAGTGAATCCGATAACAGCAACTCAAGACATAAGAAATAATTCACGAAAGGACAAAAACCAATATATACAAGATTTCTGTACCAGAATAGAGCAATATCATAAGACTGGAAGAGATTACGAAATGTTCAAAGAAATTAAGTTATTGACAAGAAATGTTCAACCTCAATTGAATGTTATCTGTGACAAGATGGGAAATAACTTAAAAGAATCTAGATAAATTCTAGAAAGATGGCAGAAGTACTGCAGTTTAATGTATGATATGAGTGACAGTGAGGATATGAATGAGATACGTGAGCCAATGACAGCAGAGACAGAACCTGAACCCTAGTTAGATGAAATTGCATGGGCAATAAAGAACCTGAAGAATGGTAAATCACCTATATGTGATTTAAAGCGGGAGGAGAAGAAAGCATACAGATTTATCACGCATTATGTAAAAAGATATGGAAATATGGTATTTGGCCAAAAGATTGGAAGAGAACTATTTTCATTCCAATACCAAATAAGGCAACCTGAAATTATGCACCAACTATAGAACTGTTGCCCTGATCAGTCATGCAAGTAAAATTCTACTAAAAATCATAATGAGAAGACTTCTTAAGAATATGGAAGAAGAAATTAACGTGGTTCAAGCTGGATTTAGACAAGGAAGAGGAACAAGAGATCACATTCTCAACATGCGTTTAATAATAGAGAAGTGCAGAGAATTTAATGTAAACCTATTCTCATGTTTTGTGGATTATTCAAAGGCATTTGACTGTGTACAACATCAGAAACTTTGGGAAATCGTGAGGAATTTGGGCTTTCCATCACATGTAATGCATCTCATAAGAATTCTCTATCTAGACCAACGTGCTGCAGATAGAATAGATGGCGATACATCAGATTGGTTTAACATCAAGCAAGGAGTCCGTCAGGGATGTGTGCTGTTCCACCCCCCCCCCCCCCGTACGCCGAAAATATAATGAGAAATGTAAGAGATGATGCCCTAAATATCGGTGGTCATGACATACCAGAGATTCGGTATGCTGATGATACAGTATTGATATCCACAACACAGAATTGTATAGAAAACCTAATAGCCTCAACCCAATTGAATAGTGAAAATCACAACTTATATCTTAACATAGCAAAAGCAAAGATAATGCATACAGATAAAACTACTATGAAGAAAGAAATATATGTTAATGAGGAAAAATTGGAGGTGGTGGAAAATTTTGAATATCTTGGGTCATTGATTACCAACAACGGTGACACAATGAAAGAAATTAAACGACGAATATCAATTGCTCTCCAAAGACTAAAACAACTGAATAAATTATGAAGTGGGACAGACAGAACTACAAAAATTAGATTTTTAAGAGCATGCATCTTTCCCATTGCAACATACGCCTGTGAGACCTGGACACTTACTAAACAAGCTGAACAGCGCATAAATGCACTTGAATATAAATGTTATAGACGAGTTCTAAGAATACCTTGGGTAAAGAAAAGAACAAATGCTTCCATACTTCAAGACACGAATATTGAAGACGGCTGGCTATTAAAGACGAAAATCAAAGAAAATTGAAATATTTTGGTCAATTGAAACGCCACGAAAGTTTGTAGAGAAAATAATGGTAGGGTATATGCCTGGCAAGAGAGGAAGAGGAAGGTCAAAGAGAAGATGGGTGCAGGATGTGGCGGATGATCTCCGGATGGGTGTATAGGACGCGGGACATCTTGCTTATGATCGAGAGGTTTTCCAGAAGGTTGTTATGGGAGCGAGATTCTGCAAAGGACATGCTACTGAATGAATGAATGAACTATCAAGAAGCACGTATAAACATGGTGCTCGTCACAAGAACGAACGAACGAACGACCGAACGAACTTTTAGTTCAGAGTGTTAACTGATTAAATTCCATGGGATGATTAATCATCTTAACGACTTTCCGTATCTGCCATAGGCTCATATACAGTAATGTTCCTTATGCAAACCCCTTTAATTTATATATAATACATGTTTGCTACCATATTAACAACTTTTAACTGTGACACACCCCCACTTCCAATGTTCCTACATCAATTTCTGCTTAAATCCAACCCTACTTTTTGTTGGCACTGATTCTGTTAAGAATTGGGCACGCAGGCCTGAAGATGTCAAGGTAGGTGTCCAGGCGTGCAACGCACTGCTTTATAAGACGACAGTTACCGTCCGCGAAAAAGTACCGTCGTTGCTCATTGATTCATTTGGTCAACGTGGTCAGAACGTCTGTACCGCTGTTGGAATCGGTGCCTTGCTGTGTTTTGAAGAAAACAGCTTTTTGGGTCCATTTTATCTGCCAGTCTGTCGGCGACCTGTTATAGTTGGGTCCCTTATGGTATTTCTTTTCTGTACCTGCTTGCGAAAATACTTTTGCCTGTTTCTTCCTTATATCTAAGCATTTCTGGCTTTGTGTTGATTTCTTCTTTGTCGCTAGTGTTCATGTCTGGTCAGGTTCGCGCACTTCTAAGACTTGGGTTTGTCAGATTCCCGCCCCGTCCCATGGTGTTCTTCATTCAAGGAGTGATTCATCGGTAATCGACCCGAACCTGTCTCCATCCATCTCTCTTGTATCTTTGTCTGTCGTTGAATCTTCGTGGTCTATCTGTTCTTTCAAATCCAGTGTCTTCCACTCTCGTTCTTAGTGGAGTGTAGTCTCTTCTCCTCCTAGTGATATGTACTTTATTACACAAATAAACCCGTGATATTACTTTAATATATTAGGAAAATAAACCCGTCATATTACTTTAATATATTAGGAAAATAAACCCATCATATTACTTACTTTACTATATTACACAAGTAAACTCATGATATTCATCATCCAATGCCTTACCGTCTGGCGTGAGCGATCATGCCTCTCCACAAATTACGATCTCGGACGTCGTGGATCAATTCCTGTGTTGACTCCCTTCCATGCCATGACACAAGACTGCGAATAATAACTTCACGCTGTCTTCCTCTATTTCTCTTGCCACTAATCTTTCCGGTTGTCACAACATTTTCCAGTTTTTGTCTTCTCATAACGTGGCCAAAAAAAAAAAAAAAAAAAACGAGGACTGCCTCTTTCTAATGTTTGTGATAAGTTGTCTTTGCGACTCAGCTTCCTTTAAAACATCCTGATTGCTCTTTTTGGTTGCCTAACTAATTTTCAGCATTCTTGTATAAAACCAAATCCCCAAGGCTTCCGGTGATTTTTCGCCTGTGTACTAATTGCCCATATCTCGCAGCCGTATGTTAAAACTGGTTCTATGTAACATGCAAGAACTATTTTCCTGACTTTCAAGGACAGTTTCTTATTGCACAAAACGTTCTTCATTTTTGACAGAATGCAGTTTTTGCTTGTCCTGTTCTGCTCTTTAATCTCAGTGATCCATCTTCCATCTGATCTTATACACGTGCCTAGATATGTGAATTTCTGCACTTGTCCCAAAATAACTTCCTATACTGTAATTGCACATTTAGGCACAATATGTTTCTTTGATATCGCCATAACTTTTGTCATTCTGTTATTCATTCTTTCACTTTATGTAAAGAGGCAAAACGAGCATGGCTCGAGAAAAATTGCACAGAAATCGAAAAACAATACAACAATAAAACTACAAAATTAATGCACAAAAGAATTCAGGAGATTACTAATAAAAGAACACATTCATAAGCAGGATGTCTGAAAACAAAAGATGGGAAAATCATAATAGAAAAAGATCAGATTATACATGTATGGTCAGATTATGTGAAAAACCTTTATGATGATAACAGATAAGAACAGTATGATATTCGAAATCATAATGAAAGACCATCAATTTTTAAGATGGAGGTTCAGAATGGTCTTAACCACATGAAAACTGGCAAGACCCTCCAGTTCAGACAACATCACAACAGAAAAGATTAATGCTTTAGACGAATATGGAGTAGATCAAGTCACAAGACTGCTGAACACAATATATGATACTGGAGATATAGAAAACGAAAACGTAAATTATGTAATTCTGTATTTATTGCAATCCCAAAGACATCAGGAGCCTTGTAATGTGATCAACATTGAATTATTAGTAAAATGAGTTACATCACAAAGATTTTGCTAAGAATTATCATGCAAAGCGTTAAGAATAAAATACAAGCTGAAATTGGAGAAGAACAGTGTGTTTTTGTAGAAGGAAAGGGTACAGTAAATGCTGTGTATATGCTGCGATCAGTTATTGAAGGTTCTATAGAAGTAAACAAAGATCCACATCTTTGCTTTATTGACTACACACAGATTTTCGATAGAGTAAGACATGTCAACATGATAAATATGCTTGAAAATCTACAAATTGATGGGAAAGACCTTAGACTTGTCAACAACATATATTGTAAACAACAAGCTGCCATAAAAATTGATAATGAAGTAGTTCAATATCAGCCTATTAAGATAGGTGTGAGACAGGGATGTGTAATGTCTCCAGATCTTTTTTTTCCTGTACAGTGAAAATATTTTCAGAAATATAGAAGATATGAAATAAATTTACATTGGGGGACGAAACATTAATAATATTAGATATGCAGATGATACAGTATTTATTGCAGACAATGAACAGGATCTACAACATTTCATAGATGCTCTTGTTGCACAAAGTGAACAACTAGGGTTAGAACTGAATTGTAAGAAGACACAAATTATGGTCGTCACTAGGAAGAAGGAAATATCATAATGTAATATACAAGTAAATGGGAATATTCTTAAACAAGTGAATCGGTACAATTATCTCGGACAGTCATAACATCTGATTGGAGATGCCTTGGTGAGATTAGAACAAGAACTGCCATGGCGATGGCAGTCTTTTGCAAGATGAAAACCATAAGGACCAATAAAAGATGTCAATTGCAACAAGAAAACGAGTGCTGTAGTACTACATAGCGCCTGTTCTTTTGTGTGTATGTGAAGCGTAGACAGTGAGCAGACAAGCGGAGAAACATCTGATGGCTGCGGAAATGTGGTTTGTAAGGAAAATGCAAAGAATACCATGAACAGACAAAAAAACCAATGACCAAGTCCTACAAGAAACAGATGAAAATCGTAAACCGATTAGAGAAATTAGACATAGACAGTCAAATTGTTTGGGACATGTTATGAGAAGAAATAAATTTGAGAACCTGGAAAGATCGAGGGGAAGAGAACAATGGGAAGGAATACAGAGAAGTAAATACCGGATGACTTGACCACGTGGTATGGTCGAGACAAGAACACTGAGCTGATACGCGACTCTGGTGATCGAGTGATATTGCGAATCATGACTGCCCACGCTTATCGACATGGCACATGATGGATGGATGGATATTAAACAAATACACTCGTGAAATTACTTTACTATATTAGACAAATACACTCGTGATATTACTTTACTACATTAGACAAATACACTAATGATATATTTTACAGGACATCGCTGTCAACATCAGCATCTTTCAGCTGTATGTTGATTTCTTGGCAAGATTACGCTCAGTAGTTTGCCATTGCTTTCTGAGCGGCCGGCTCAGTTATCCCGCGAGTCACCAGCGGGGGTCGAACCGCTCCCAGCTCTCGCCCTGCTACGAGACTCTGCGTGATAAACGGGATTACGGAGAAAGTGTTGTAACGCCTCGGCCAGAGAGACCGACCTAATGATATTACTTTACTAATATGGACGAATAAAGCGATAGTACTTTGCTACGAGGGGCCCTCAAAATTGAAACCTGAATTTTTTAATGTTTTTTTAGGTGCATTTATTCTGAAAAAGGTAAAGAACACATGTATCATTTTTCTATGTAGTTCTGGTTAGGTATGGCGAGTACGAGAGATGTGGTACACACTGAAAGTGGAGGTCTTCGATGGGTTCAACCGTTTCACGGGCAGTGTGGGGTCGAGCATTGTCATGTTGCGAAAGGACATCTTTATTCAGAAGTCCACGACGTTCAGGTTTGATTGCGGGTCGAAGATGATACCTGAGAAGATCTGCATATGTATCACTGGTGACATTTTCCCCTTTCGGTACGTAGTGCTCTAAAATAACGTCTCGTTCATCCCAAAAGTCAGCATAACCTTCCATGCAGATGGCCGTGTGCGAAACTTCTTTGGCTTCGATAAGGGAGGATGGCATCATTCTTTGCTCGCTCTCATCGTTTCCGTCTCGTGGTAGTGAACTTAGGTTTCATCTCCAGTAACAATTATTGATAGGAAACCATCACCTTCTGCTTCAAAACACTGCAACAGTTCTTGACAAGCATCAATGCGCCGTTATTTTTCAATTTTGGAGTAGCTGCCATGGAACCCACCTTGCAGACACTTTGTGGTACTGTGTCGTTGTTTGTCCATCAAGAATGATGATGACCATTCATTTCATCCAGTGGGGTTGAAAGTATGGAGCCGTGAGTTCTAAGATGGCTGATAAGGCCTATTTTGGCTCGAAATGTTCTTTGACAACGTGGACAAAGAATGCTTGTGGTACTGTAGCACACCATGGATGATGTGGTGTGCTGAACCTTGACTGATGTCAAGACGTGCGGCAATGCCACTGGCACTCAATCCGCGGTTGTTGTTGTTTTGTTTTTTTTGGTACGAAGCCTTCAACGGCTGCAATCGATTTTGGGGTCCCTACTCAGTGTGCTTGACCTGGTCGTGAACAGTCTGTCACAGAAGTCACGCTGTTTTGAAACGTCCTACTCCATGCACTTCCTGGACTGACATGCATACATCACCATACTGGACCTTTTTTAGCCGACTAATTTCTATAGGCTTCACCCCTTCAATTATCAAAACCGGATAACAAAACGTTGCTCCTCATTGGTGCATGGAATAAAGTAGGTCGACCATCTTTAAATTGTCCTTATGATGTCACAATTTTCGTCTCCACCGAGATGTCACGTGCTGAACACTCTTGACATCCCTAAGAGCAATATTGACAGGTTATAAGACAATGGCATGGTTATTGTAATGTCTGTCAAACTTTTAAGGTTTTATTTGAAGCCCCCTCGTGTATTAGACAAATAAACTCGGGATATACCTAGCTAGAAAACTGCCGCTTGGCACTCAATTTCTCCCAGCATGACTACAGACATTTTTTTGTTAGTTTTCCTCAGAGAATTGAAAGCATTCGGTCAAGCAGCTAATCAGAATAGAGTGTTCTACATTACATAGGCTGAGTCAAGAAACTGTCAAGTGATTAGTCGTGTGGGAAATGAATGATCACCTCATACAGACAGCGATGCTTAAAAGCAGGACATCAGACAGAAACGGAAAGTTTCAACACAGAGCCACAAACAAAATGTTGCACGATTTATTGACTGGTATATTTTGTTGGATCTCGTCAGGTGCGCACTACAGATGGCACCTTGCCGTCTTGACAGATAATAGTTTGTTACACTGTGCTTCAAAATAGGCATAATAACTACAACCCATGGTGGTAGCGAATGTGACCGATCCGTCCAATTGGTGCTGTAAATGTTCGTCCACAATGGATGCAAATGAACACAAGGTCATTTCCACCATCATGCACAATCTTACGTATCACACGCTCTGTGTGTGACCTATCTGCAATCATTTTCTCCTTTGTTTTTAATCCATTTTCTGATCTTTTCCATTCAGGCAACGCAAACAGCACCGATTTGCTCTCTAAGTGCAATATCAATGCCTGTATCAACCATGTCCCGCTGAAACACATATTTGTATCGTAGTAGAGACCGACCCCGAGATCTCTTACCCATCTGTAATTCACCAAAAAGATGCCCTTTGGTATTCTACCATCATCCATCCTCTTAACGTGTCCTATCTATCTAAGTTCACGAAGGCTGAGCATGGAACAAACCGTCACACTACCTGATGTTTCCAATACTTCAGTATTTGTAATTTTTGTCTTGCCACTTAATGCCAAGTATTCTTCGCAGACACCGCATATGAAAGCTGTTTAAACTTTTCTCTTGGTGTGAATAAGTTGACCAGGCTTCAGTACCATAAAGAAGAGTACTAAGGACACAGCCTTGATAGACCAGGAGTTTAGTTTTGGGAGTCAGCTTCCTGTTCTCTCAGACTCTGTTTGTTAACCTGTTCATTGTTGTTGCTGCCTTACCAATCATGATGTTAACAAGAGTTTTGGTGATTTTGGTTTTTAGTGATTCAATCGTGATGTTGATTTCCTGGTCTAGGGATAATTTACTGTTTAACTCTGATCCTAGATTTGTAAAATGTTCTATTGTCTCCAGTTTGTCGTCGTCAATAAAGATTGATAGTACCCCATGTGCACCTTGTGACATAATCTGTGTCTTCTCATTTTGCTAATTGTGAAACCAAATTCATAACAAGCATAGGAGGATGCAGACAGTAGACGTTGTAATTCTTCTTCAGATTGGGTCGTAATTGTAGCAGCATCTGCAAAAACCAACTCTCTGATCAGTACCCTCCTAATATTGCTCTTGGTCTTTACACTCTGAGCATTGTAGAGGCCGCCATCTGAGCGTGAGTGAATGTATATACCACAATCCTGATCACGAAAGGCATATTTCAGTAAAAGAGAAAAATATATTCCAAAGACAAGTACATAACCTTGCTTAACTCCACTCTTAATTTCAAACTCTTCTGAAGTTGCACCATAAAACTTGATTATACCCTTCATACCTGTGTGAAACGATTCCACAATGAACAGAAGGGTTGGCGGGCAGCTGATCTTCTTTAGTGCCGTGAGCAGACCATGACAACTGACCAAACCAAATGTCTCTGAGCCTGGAGCGGACACTCGAACATCTCAGCGACGGATCCCACATTTATGGAGTTAAGCTGCACTGTTTTGTAAGGTCCTTGGCTTAGTATATTCTATTTCGACAAGCGTGTTTCTTGATTGCTTTAACTAGCCTCTGATTGTCACCAGTTTACCTAGAAGGCAGCATGTGTGTATCTCTTATAGTCTGATCCTTGCCCCTTGACCTATCCGGTAATGGGAGAACTTACCAGTAGATATGCTACCGTTGGCAGGGCTTTTGGAGGTCATTGGGTCACATGAGTCATTCGCTCATTTAGGGGTCAGCCTGGCCAACTTGAACGCTCGATCCTTAAATTCAGGTGTGCTGATGGCGTGGTAGCGGTTTTAACCCCTTACATCGGTCAGTTGGATTAAGATGTTGACTTCTCGTCCTTGACTTGGGATCGTAAATTACAAGTACCTCAGATGTCGGAGTGGGTTCGCCTGATGGCGAGGGACACTGATAATAGGGAAACATAGTCCACACGCAAAATCAGTCAATTGCAAGCTCCAGAGTAGTAGTAGTAGTAGTAGTAGTAGTAGTAGTAGTAGTAGTAGTAGTAGTAGTAGTAGTAGTAGTAGCAGCAGCAGCAGCAGCAGCAACAGCAGCAGCAGCAGCAGCAGCAGTAGTAGTAGTAGTAGTAGTAGTAGTAGTAGTAGTAGTAGTAGTAGTAGAAGTAGTAGTAGTAGTAGTAGTAGCAGCAGCAGCAGCAGCAGCAGCAGTAGTAGTAGTAGTAGTAGTAGTAGTAGTAGTAGTAGTAGTAGTAGTAGTAGTAGTAGTAGTAGTTGTTGTAGTAGTAGTAGTAGTAGTAGTAGTAGTAGTAGTAGTAGTAGTAGTAGTAGTAGTAGTAGTAGTAGTAGTAGTAGCAGCAGCAAGAGAAGGAGCAGGAGCAGGAGCAGTGATAGTAGTAGCAGCAGCAGCAGCAGCAGCAGTAGTAGTAGTAGTAGTAGTAGTAGTAGTAGTAGTAGTAGTAGTAGTAGTAGTAGTAGTAGTAGAAGTAGTAGTAGTAGTAGTAGTAGCAGCAGCAGCAGCAGCAGCAGCAGCAGTAGTAGTAGTAGTAGTAGTAGTAGTAGTAGTAGTAGTAGTAGTAGTAGTAGTAGTAGTAGTAGTAGTAGCAGCAGCAGTAGTAGTAGTAGTAGTAGTAGTAGTAGTAGTAGTAGTAGTAGTAGTAGTAGTAGTAGCAGTAGCAGCACGTGTATGTACTACGCTTGGGTTCAAAGCAAGCAAAAGCAAAAACCAATAAAAAATAAAAAATTGGCCCATGTTAATGTCGAGACACGCGCCGATTCAGTTTGACCCCAGCAGGAAGATACGTAGTAAAGGACGGAATATATGCCTGCGTAATCAACTGGTCGTTGGAACTACAGGAAACAACAGTCTTTAATATCATTTGAAGGAGAGGTAGAGCACTTTATGGCATACCCCGCGTCCTTTACAATGTTACTGGGTAACAAATCATGGCATTTGCATGTTCTAAAATCAAAATAGTGGGCTAATGATGAGAAATACATTCGCAGGTGATGATCGGCACTCGTAGACGGTGCGGGAAATTAGTGGACGCAAGATTGCAGTTTGGTGGACACAGTTATGGCGTCCTGGGTTCAGGGCCGTCTGTACAGTAAAGAATGGCGTTTCTACTGAAAAAGGTAAGAGATTGCACATTGTCACACATTTCACACATTCTCCTATGTGGTTATCTTAGACCACGCAGCATCATTTCTCTGGGTGGTCTGAGACTATGGCGCGGAGAGTGTGTTGCTTTCATAAAGGTATTCGTAAATTATATAAAGGAAGAGTTTTTTTCTTTTTTAGCATATCCTTTTACAGGACTTAGCTGTCAACACCAGCATCTTTCAGCTGTATGTTGATCTCTTGGCAAGATTACGCTCAGTAGATTGCCATTGCTTTCTGAGCGGCCGGCTCACATACCCCGTAAGTTACCGATGCGATTCGAACCACTGCTGATTTGAACCGTCATCACGTTACCGACGAGAGTATACGAGATTACGGAGAAAAGTCATAACATCTAAGCTACGAAGCCGGCTAAAGGAAGAGTGCATTTCGAATATTATACTTCCTTATCGGCTTGCGTCTGTGGCTAAGGGATGGCAAATGCGTTTTACAATTCCGTATATCGGGTTTGAAATAAACTGTGGGCGGTTTGGAAGTAGACCACCTTTCATTGATGTTTAACAATGGTGTAAGCGTCCTTGAGTAATGGCATAGAAGGTAATCAACACACGAACTGATCTATGACGTCGGAGATCGCAATGTCTGGAGCAGCATGATTGCCCACGCCAGCCGGTAAGACATTGGATGATGATGATGATGATGATGATAACTGATGATGATGATGATGATGATGATGATGATGATGATGATGATGATGATGATGATGATGATGATGACTTACAATTTGAAATCTTTTTGCCCTTTCATACACTCTTCCTGACTGTCCTAGCTGTCTCCATACTGAACGACTATTCTTCTGTAGATTTCAAAAGGTTTCACACAGTCTGATAAATAAAAAGCTAATAACGTCTCGTTTTTCATCCACGGTACAAGTTTACTACAAGTCGATAGCGGGTCAGTCATATTTTAATCGTTATTGCGCATGCACACACTGCGCGATCCTCGCGACCCCTACATCAGGTATTGCTAAAGTGCTAGTTTCTGTCCTGAAGTAAAACTTCTTTTTTTTTCCATTTTTCATACTCTTCACACACACCTTATAATAACGTTCCTGTTACTTAATGACTTTCCCTCGTCAATGCGATTCCTTAACTCAGTTCTCCGGAAACTCAACAGGTAATTCGACCATGGAATGTAACCAAGGACGCATCCCATTTGAGCGCACCGGAAATACCAGTTTCTCCGCCGTCACCTGACCTTTCACATTTGACCCCAGATGAGATCAGCGTTATCAATGAAGTCATCAGACGACAAGAGGAGTTTGAAAGACAGGAAGCAGATAGGGTCAAGTGAGTATACTTGTATCTGTGTGTGTGCGCGCGCGCGCGCGTGTGTGTGTGTGTGTGTGTGTGTGTGTGTTCGCATGTGTGTGCGTGCGTGTGCCACAGAAAACGATGTCATCAATTCTTAGTCTTTTTCCGATTACATCGACTTATCTATGCTATAAGACACGAGACTAAGTACACGGGTTATATCTTGGTCTACCGGTCCTCTTGGGTCACGTGGAAGCGCCATTAACAAAATTTAAACTAGGGTAGGAGAGTACAGGAGGTTAAACTGTCTATCACACTTGTCCAGTAAAAATCTATACCAAAACGTGAGAAACGCAGCCAAAACTTTATCCCTGGTCATTCTCCTATCAACATTGTTAGAAACATAATAGGTTCCAGAGCGCAATCCTAATCAAGAACCTTCATGGAGGGTCAGATCTCATAAACAACATTCCATCACAACGGTATTTAAGACACTAGGAAAGAAAGGCACGAGTAGACAATACTTCGGAATGCAGGTAAAAGTAGGAACCAAGCATATCAGTGGAAGAAGAGGCAAGAGTGGCTGGGACTTCAACGGCACGGATGGTAGCCAGAATCAGCAAAAGGTAGTCACTATACGATCATTTAGCGAAATTCGAACACGGAACCGCACCCCAGTACATCACTGTCGCACCTACGAGGGTAAGTTAATAAGCAAGTCACAAAAGACTGTAGAAATAAACTAAATATGATAACAACTTGAAACCAGTTTATTTTTACACATACATTGTCCCTTTATTTCTTAACACAATTTCCACCAACATTGATGCACTTACCCCATCGTTTTATCCGTCCTCCCAAAGCGGCTGCATAGAACTGCGTGCTCTATTTTCTAAACCACGTTTTCACTTCCCATTCACCTTCGGCGTCATTCGCGAAATGTCTCCCGCCAAGGTGGGTTTTCAGTGTTTATACTGACAAATGTTTATCCCGTAAAGCGGTGCATAGTTGGGTAGAAAAAGTTACCAGGGCGAGTCAATAAGTAAGTCACACAGGTCTATTGGATGGCAGGTAAATGAAAACAAAGCACGCAGTTCTATGCGGCCGGTCTGGGAGGACTGATAAAACGATGGGATAAGTGATCTTCATCTCGAACGACTTGGTAAGTAGCCAGGACTGCCCTTGGTAATAAATATCTAAATAAATATGCTGTTAATAAGCTGTCTGTTGTTTTCCAGATTGATACTTGTGTCTAGAGCAGTTGTGAGAGTTGAAAAAACACCAGTTTGTTAGCGTTCAGCCATCTTATTTCCATCTTCCTGTCTGTAAATTTGTCCGACCTGCGCTGCCTCTTTGGTTTCATTATTCCATTGTGATGTTCTTTTAATTCTATTGTGTTTGGTGTTCAAATTATCTCCTCCCCCCCCCCCCCCGGTATTGCTTGCAGGGTTTTCATGAAAGCTGATTTTAAAGATGTTCAATTCGTTGTCTACACATCCACTATCTTCAGGCTCACTCTCATATTGCGTTCACTGTTTGAGTATTTACAACTGTAAGAAAAACCTATTTCCCCCTGATACCATCGTAGTAGACCGCCTTACGTTTTTTTCTTTTATGACATTGGTGCCAGTCGTTCAGAAAACAATGGCAAACTACTGAACGTAAACTTGCCCAGGAATCACTAACAGCCAAAAAATACTGCGGTGACTGCTACGTCCTGTAAAGAATAGCTAACTTTTTAAACCAGGATAGTGTATCTGGCCTGCTCTGACAAGGGCGAAAGACTCGGAGGTTCAGTGTGTACGTTACTCACATTAAAGATCTTTCGGCTGCTGGAGATCGAATAGAGCAGGTCGGGCATTGACTGCCCAGGCAGATTTCCATATTTGACAAGCTACCCATAAAAATGTAACATGTGATTTAGCCATACACACATTCGGATTCTTCCCATCCTATGGACTGCGTGCACTGTACTGAGACCCACCTTGTGTGATCTGCAGTGGGAGGCTGGAGATATCCGTGTGCAATGAAAGCAATCATTTACAAACCAAACCAAAACTAAATGCTTTTCTTTGTCGTTTGTCAGATTTTTTTTTTTTTTTTTTGGACGTAATTGCGTTGTGTCAGTTTACAGCAGAGTTGCGATATTTGCACCTTCACGCGTTGTTACTTCTTAGTCGCTGCTTGTTCTTATACTTTTGTCATATATTTTTTTGTTTTGTTTTAATTGTTTGTATTTTAGGTGTCAGTTTTTACATATAAAGTCAGTGAAGTCATGATGACTAGCTAAAGTGTGATACTGGTAGTGATGACGAATACTTAATAAATTAATGCCAGTGTTGAGGTTGAACCATTTGTCCCGTCATCCGCGCACCGGGTGTTTAAGATCAAGCTCTCTTATCCTTTCGGCCATGTCGACTGATGATAGTGATTTAACTGTGGCGATGATAGTGATTTAACTGTGACGATGATTTTGATTATAACTGTGATTATGGTTGTCTTAATATGAAGATAGTGATGATCGTGGTGATGGGGTTAAGTTTAGTCATGATGATTGTTACTAATGATAATGAAATGGTAATAATAAGAAGAATAACGATTATTGATGATAATGGTGACGATAATGATTATTGTCAAAGGATCCAAAGAGATCCTATAAGCTAATCCCGGATAATAAGATAATTATCCTAATCTATCCGTCACACTCAGAGCAGACGATTACAAAATGGCAACACCTGGGGGATTGTTGCACGTTGATTAGAGACGAATTGGAACAGACATATAGTTCAGACAAACACATACATCAAGATCCAAGTCAGACTTAGGACAAACCGATGGAGACACAAATTTCCACTCGCTCAGTTAATTACTAAAGACAGTGTCAACGTTATAACAAAATAATTTGAACCCAGAATAATAGAACTAACGAGATTAATTGTGAATATCGTATTGGAAACGGTTCTCAGAAGAATCTGTCTGAATTAGAATTGATGGTGTCTGGATGCGAATGTCAGCATACGGAGGATTAATGAGTTGAATGATGTGAGTGAATGTCTGCGGATGTTTGAGCGTGGAATACTGGCAATCAGGGTCACCATGAATGTCTCCGCTCCCTTCCTCTGACGATACACAAGTACTTGTGTGTAGGCGAAGACGACGCTGACTTTCTTCACGACACAGGATTTACACATGCAGTTGGTTATAACTTCTCCCAGGATTCTGACACTTGGCTTTCTGCTCGCATTCCTAAAACTGATTTTATTTGATGTGATAATTTTGAGTATCGTAATTCAGATGACCGTAAAAGGGGGTAATCTGGAATAGACGAAAAGAAGAACCCGACGAGTACTTCCAGCCGCACCCAAACGTTCATCCCCACCCCTCATTATTCACTATTATTCAACTCAAGATCTCCTAAATCGAAAATAACAGATCAACCGACGATCTGCAACAACCAGACCCCTTCCCTCCTAACACTAGATAGTTTTCTGAGAATGATCCAAAACAAAGAATCATTGGCCTTCGATAGAAATCCTACATAGAATCCTAACAGTAATATCAATGCATCTTCTTCTCAGAAGCAGACTTCATAATAGGTGATACCCAAATAAGGACAATAACTACCAAAGTAACCAAACAAAACAGAGAAGATAGTAAGCTCCGGGTTACAGCACGCCACAGGATGATGATAAGATGAATTTCACAAATCTCCCCGAGAAAGGAGTCAAACGATTTCTATTCGCCCGTAGAATTAGATTTCAAGTTAATGAGAGAAACGTTTTTGAATGTACTATAACAGAACAATCCTAAATGGAACATGTCAGTTTATTTCTTCAGATTTTTTTTTTAAAGTTTTCTCAAACGCATAGACCGCCCATCCACCTCTCAGAACACAAAGCAACTGAAAATAATTAGCAGCTGACAACCCTGACGTCACGCATATCGCATTTAGGCAGCGCTCAGTGAAGGAATGAAAAATACCGGAGATTCTCTACTCTGTCATGATGCACACAAACCTAAAGAAAGACATAAAGACACTTTACGATATAAAATACATACAAATATGATTTATTATAGATCGATGTCACAGAGGAAATTACAGCATGAAGGTGATTCAGCAGACTCGAGAGTGACTCATTCCGTGACAATTATAATTATGATTTTGATTTTGATTTTGACGTTTAGCAAAATGGTGGCAATGGGAAAGGAGATGTTGAAGATGACGACAATGATGAATAACAACGATGACTGTCGTAGTCTTGGTGGTGGCGATAATAACGACAAAGAGCGATGAAGGTGATGATGGTAATGATAATGAAGATGGCAGTGGTTGCACTGATAGTGGTTGTTGTTGCCATGGTAGTGGTGATGATAATTGTGATGGTGGTTGAGGTGAAGGCTTTGTAGTTTTATATATATATATATATATATATATAGTCGCTCGCCTTGAACTCAAGCATAGTCCATACACGTGCTACTTCTTCTAGTGCACTGGACTGATTTTTGCAAGTGAGCTAGCTTTCCCTATTGCCAGTGTCTCTCGCCACCAGGCAAACCCCCTCCGACTTCTGCGATACTTGTAATTTATGTCACCAGGTTAAGGACGAGAAGTTAACATTTTAGTCCAGCTGACCGTTGTCAGCTTACTTAAACAAGCTGAACAGGGCATAAATGCTTTTCAATATTAATGTTATAGACAGGTTCTAAGAATATCTTGGGTAAAGAAAGAACAAATGCATCCATACTTCAAGAGCTTAATATTGAAGAGGATTGGCTATTAAAGACGATAAAACAAAGAAAATTGATATATTTTGGTCACTTAAAACGTCATGAAAGTTTAGAGAAAACAATAATGGAGGGGTATATACCTGAGAAGAGAGGAAGAGGAAGGCCAATGAGACGATGGTTGCAGGATGTGGCGGATGATCTCCAAATGGGTGTACAGACGCGGGACATCTTGCTTGTGATCGAGCAATTTTCCGGGGAGTTGTTGTGGCAGCGAGGCTCTGCAAAGGACATGCTACTGAATGAATGAATGACCGGTGTGTGTGTGTGTGTGTGTGTGTGTGTGTGTGTGTGTGTGTGTGTGTGTGTGCGTGTGTGCGTGTGTGCGTGTGTGTGTGTGTGTGAGATAACAATTTAACCCTCGTGTGCCGACTGGTCTAGACAAATATGGGGTTAGCACCAAATACCCCACATCCACGACGTGTGCACAAAGATTCATGTACTTGTTTGTGAACTTATTTGTCAGTCAAATGTGTATTCATATCTCCAGGTGTATAACGATTATATTGCTGTCTAAACTACCAAACAGAAAACTGCGAGAAGAATTAAACAGTCTCCAAGAACAATTGACGAACACGTCTGAAGATCGGAACGAGAACAAAAAGTTGGTGGATCTTCGCTTATGTAGACTCTGCTTCAAGACAAAGTTTGCGGATGGCGTTGGGCGGGTCTGTCACGACTGCCAACAGCGTGTTTGCCAAGGATGCGGTGCTTTCTCCAAGCCCAGGTGGAACGCTAGGAAGAACAAAGTTAGTGCAATTTGTTGAATTGTTAAGTGGTTGTTAGTTGCATATCATTTACAGGACGTCGCAGTCAACCACAGCGTTATTGGCTGTTTGTTATTTTTGCAAGTTTATGTTCAATAGTTTGCCATTGCTTTCTGACCGACAGGAACTCATACTATTGTATGATAACCAGCGCTAGACGGTCTGCTTCCAAATCGCCTGCAGATGTATCTTGAATGTGGTACGCGGGATCACGAATTGTGTTCGTTACCCCGTCGCCACAGCCAAGTGCTATGAACAACAAAGCAAGTGACGTTTGTTCAACACTACATTAGTATGCAAACAATATTATATCCTTTTTGTCTTTGGCATGTTTGACTTTAAGATATTTTTTTTTTATCCCATGCATATCCTATTTACAGGACATCGCTGTCAACACCAGCATTTTACCACTGTTGTTGGTATTTTGGCAAAATTACGCTCAGTAATTTGACATTGCTTTCGAGCGACCGCCTCACATACCCCCTAAGTAACCAACGCCACGCGATCCGCTTCCGAATCTCGCGCAGCTGTGTTCCCCTACGTGGATATACGGGATTACGGAGAAAGTTGTTAACACCTTCGCCAGGGAGACCGGCTCTTTAAGACAATAGTATCATGTAACGCAAAAGTTAGAGGCCCTTTTACAGGCTTTGAGCAGTATAGAGTATATGGTGATTGTCGTATATATGTATATAAATAATCACACCGTATTGTTTGGCACTCATGGAATGATAAGAAAGAAATAGAGAGTAGAGAGTGCACTAGACAACATATTTATAAACTGTCTTAGCGGCCTCATAGGGTTCGCCAATGATATGTATGTATATTTAATTTTTTTTTTTTTTTTTTTTTTTAGCATATCCTATTTACAGCACGTTGCTGTCAACACCAGCATTTTACTGCTGTTGTTGATGTCTTGGCAAGTTTATGTTCAGTCGTTTGCCAATGCTTTCTGAACGACCGGCTCCCATACCAACACGTTAAATCCCCAGCGTGACACCGTCTGCTGCCAAATTGCTCGCCGCTGTGTTTCGGACGCGTGATAAGCGGCTCACGAATCGCGTTCGCAAGCCTTTAGCCACGGAGTCCGACATGTATGTGTAATACGTGTACTATATTTGTTCAGACCAGTTGGTACTAGATGGGTGAAGTGGTCAATATCACAGCAGCCGCCTTCACGCCCCAGACAAATTCCTGGTACCCATTTAGACCGTATCGTCCTGGTAGCTCACGTCAATGTAAAAACTTCTCCACGATGGGGATTTGAACACATGACTACCGCACGGGCAATCCAGGTACCAACCAGTGCATTAACGCGGCTCACAGTAGTAGGTTGGGTTGAGGATAAATCTGTCTGATTTAGAGGAAGTTTCACTTCGAAATTAAAGATTGCTAAAGGCAACATCCATGTCACGCAGACAACTCCCTGTGTGTTACTGTGCTATCCCATAGACCAGGGGCGGGCAAACTACGGCCCGCAGGCCGCATGCGGCATTTAGGAATAAAAAATTTTACTTCGTTTTTAAGTTATTTTGTTGAATTTTAAAGAATTTCATGTACTGTTATCATTATTTCAACATTTTTGATAAGATTTCTTTCTAATTATCAATTTTTGTAAACAGTCCTTGGCCTTCGTAATGTAATGCTTCTTCTTCTTCTTTCTTCGTTCGCCTTAAATACTATAACTGAAATGTTGCTTCTTGTGTGAATTTAACTGTCCCTTTTAGTTCACTCAGCAGTCCATAGAGTTTATCTTCCACTGTCGTCTCTCTTGGCCAGAAGGTTTGCCTAGACATGTTGTAATTTGGGCAGTCTTGGATTATGTGCACTGCTGTCTGCGACGATAATCCGCACGTGCACATGGCTGATTCACCAATCTTAAATCTTGTATACATGTGGTTGCGTAATCTATTGTGTCCTGTTCTGAGGAGCAGAATAATGACTTGTTTTGGTCTGTCCATAACGTGGTAGTCGTCTTGAGCAGTTTTTTTGGTGGCTTTCTGACTGATTTGATCATTCTTTTCTTTTGGTGGTAACGGGCACATCAGGCTGTTCTTCTTTTGCTCCTTCCTTAGCCAATCGATCAGTTCTGTCGTTTCCGGGTACTCCACAGTGGGATGATATCCACTGTATGGTGACCTTATGCTGGCTGCTAAGTTCAGAAAGTAGTGTCCTTAATACTGGCAATTTCCAAGACATCATTTCGTTTTCGTTGAGGTGAGTTTCTTGCAAGTAACATGCGCTTACCTTTTATTGGTCCTAGATGGTTTCTAGTTATATTGTTTTGTTGCTGAATCCCTCCGCATTCCAGTGCATTAGCTTTAGTCTTTGTTTGATATGGCCAGACGCTCTATTCTCAGGTCCCCTGGCCCCACAGGACATCTGAGAAGGACCTCCAGTAGTTGTGGTTGGACTCTTTCGAGGCATATGGCTCGGCACTGCACCTGCCTGGGGGTCTAAAGTAGGGCGAGTACCGTAACATTTAGCCGTAGTCGACATATTTCATTGCGCGTGATTGGTGGCATCCTGATTTCTGTGGTGCGCCTCCAGGCTGGTTGCCTCTTTATTCAGCACCTTTCCTTTGCTAGAGCAGACTGTGGTCTTACTCGAGTTTAGGTGTGTAGGCACGCACACACATGTCTGCGCATGTACGTACTAGCACACACATCTAGAGCGTTCTGTATATTTCTCGGCGCCAGTGACTCGCCGCCGCCCCTTCTCCTGTTAGTTAAAACAGTTCCGCCACGAGAAGGCCAGAAGTTGGACTTCTGCTGCATAGGTGATGAATTCACGAGCCATTCGAGTATTTATGTAAGTTTGGGCGCTCACCCCACCCCGACCAATGGCTACATACAGCAACATTTGGAACCATGCTATGCTAAAATGCGAATTTATCGATTTTTATATAGAGAAATATTTATCGACAGTATCAAACAAAACAATTCGATTTCGGATACAATTTAACAACCGAAGGGAGGGAAAGGAAATACCTGGAGTTTGTGAGAATTTTGGAGAAACAGCAAACTGTTTTCACTAAACAGTCTTGAATTCAAGATGCTGCAACTGAAGCTAGTCTTGTGCTGTAACACATACTTGTAAAACAGAACAAGCCATTTTCTAATGGCGAGTTCATCAAGGAATATTTGCTAGATGCAGCAAACATTATGTGTCCAGAACAATCAATCAAACACAGCAGATCTGACAACATTACTTTATCCAGGAGAACTGTGGTCAGACGTGTTGATAAGATAAGTAACAATGTTATGCATAAACTTCAAGATGCAAATAAACAATTTTTGTGGTAGTCTCTTGCATTGGACGAGAGTACCGATGTACATAATACTGTCCAAGTATTGGTATTTATACGTGGAATAAACACTTCTTTCAAACTCACTGAAGAGTTATTGAGTGTTGAGTCACTCAAAGGCACAACCACAGCCCATGATATATTCAATGCTTTTACTAACTGTATTGAAAGAACTCGGTTAGTTCGGAACAAGATGACAAGTGTTACAACTGACGGAGCTCGTGCTTTGACTGGAAAAAATGTAGGTCTGGTAAAGTTGATAAGTGATAAGATTAAAGCAGAATATCCAGACCACACATTATTACCACTTCACTGTGTGATTCATCAAGAAAGTCTGTGAAAAACTGTTTTGAATATCAAGCATGTTACTGACCCAGTTGTCCGTGTCATTAACTTCATCAGATCAAGAGGACTTAATTACATATAGTTCAAAGCATTACTTGACGATTTGGAAACTGAACAATCCGATGTCCTGTACCACACCAGTGTTCGATGGCTGAGTCTCGGCAAGGTGTTGAGGCGAGTGTGGGAACTCAGAGAAAAAATAGTGATGTTCCTAGAGATGAAGGGCATTGAATGTGACTGTAATACTAATATTGTCAATAAAGAGTGGAAGTTAGACTTTATGTTTGCCATTGAAATTATGGAAAAGTTAAATGAACTGAATTGACAAACTTCAGGGCAATGGTGTGTTCGCACATGAATTGTATGTACATGTAAAATCATTTCAGGCAAAACTCTCACTGTACTCCAGACAAGCAAGTGAAAAAGATTTTATGACTTCCCTTTGCTGAAACAAGAAACCATTTCTGGTGAAATGACTGAAAAGTATAAAGCCCAATTAGATGCACTGATTGAAGAATTTGGATGGAGATTCCAAGATTTCAAGAACGTAGAGCCACAGTTCAATATTCTCAGTTCCCCTTTCAGTGCAGAAGCTGATACAGCCAAAGGGGACATACAGTTGGAGCTGCTTGACTTAGAAGCAGATCATGACCTGAAAGAGAAATTCAAGTCAGATGGTTTGCTGGATTTCTATGGATCTTTATCACAAGAATCATTTCCCAACTTGAAAAACTTTGCAGCTAAACATTTATCATTGTTTGGATCAACATACAATTGCGAACAAGCATTCTCTTCCTTGAAGATCAACAAATCTAAGAGTAGGTCTTTATTGTCGGACTGCAACTTGCATGCTGTCATGCGAATTTCAACAAGTAAACTTGCTCCAGATTTCAAGAATATTGTCAAAAAGTGCAAGCAGTTACATTCATTTCATTAGTATCACACGACGTTCTTATGATAAGTGCGTGCGATGGTCGTTGTCTAGGTAACGATGCTCCTGGTGTGTCAATTGAGCTATCTAACTGTCTCACAATGCAACTCACCCCAGTAATACACATCCATCAGTCAGTAAACAAGATTGAGTTGGCGCACATAATCCTTTAATACAGAAAGAACACGGACAAACGGAACATCCTTATATATCCAGACACAATATAAATCCACCGAATAAGTATATCCTCCTCACACTTAAATCCGCACACATCACTGCCTTCTCAAGGCCTCCTTACTCTCGAATGTACACGACATGTATCCAGCTACTAGCCCCAGCTGGACCTCACACACGACAACCCACACAATGGGTATAGGCCTACACTCACTATCCACCCCACTCTGGGTTTTATGCCTGCATTCAAACTCGGAGAACAACACAATCCAGGACGGAGCTCTATCCGTCCTACCTCCGCTTCTATCCTTCAACTCCCGACCCGTTCGGAGTCAAAACATCAACTATCTTAAACGAACTGACCCGCAGTCGGTCTCTTCTCTCACTCACTTTCAAGTCTCCTGACTTCACACAACACTAAACTGTCTTTCGAACCATCCACCCTAGGGGTATCCACTCACACCCGCCCCATTATTTCTCAGGGTTGATTGTTTTTCTCGTAGCCCCGCTACACAGGTCACTCATCTCAATGTCAATGACCCAGGCATATGTCATTATCCCCCCCCCTTAAAAGAAAACATCGTTTTCAAATGTTGGGAGACTAATACTTATCAAATATGTGACCCAGACATATTGCCTGGGTAGTCGTAAGTATAAATCCCACTTACTCTAGCTACCACACTCAATAATACATCAAATGCTCATAGTACACTCCCCTATTCCCCACACATCAATACAGCAAACTTTCTATCTTGTGTACCAATGCATGAACTAATACATCACATAATAATAATACATCATAGGAAACATCATATCTGTGTATCTGCAGGTCTATTAACATCCTCAAAAAGACACAAGCTATTTGTGTACCGACCCTATATCAGGTGGTTCTTTTCTTGCCTCAAACCTCCATCTATGATTCCTGTCGATGCTGTGTCTACCCTTCATATACCAATGCCTCATGTTTCCTATATCTTTAACACATCTGTTTGCTAATCCTGGTTCAGTGATGTCGTTGACACTCTTTTGAACTGCGTTAACATTGCTATCTGCATATTGTACTGTTACACTGGAGTCTCTGTTTAGTCTGACCTCTTTATTAAATCCTGGCCAATATACCTGACATCCTGCTCTATGCTGCTTCCGCCTTACTCCTATGTGCCCTGCACATGCCCTATCCTGAGCTGATCTAGTATCTCGGTCTCTATATGCTAAAGGTACCACTCCTTGCCCGCATGCAGTTCCGCCATCTGAAAACCTGCGAGTGAGAACATTATTCTTCCTTTTGAAGCACCATCTACCCTTCTTCGATTGCCTATGTCTGACTTTACCACACCCTTGGAAACATTTGTCTGTCGTATTATCTTGTCTCTGGGATTCCCTACAGCTATATTTGATATCCATTCTCACCTGCTCAGCTGTACTATCCTTGCCCTGAATTCCTGTGTCTACTTCAGGTGCCTCTTCTTATTCAGCTATACTCTCTAATTTAGGTTTTCTTTTGGTACCTACCTCGCTACTACTTAAACTATGTTTCTGGTCCCAATAAACTACTTCTTCTTCTGTACAATATTTAACTCCTGTCACGATTCCGATGATCAAATCTGCCACTGGTGAGTCTAGAACACACGCTACCACTCTTCCTGTGATATATGGTGTTTTTAATGATATCACGGCTAATGGGTAGAATTCTACTGTCCCATTAAATGTAACCTAATCTTTTCCCCTGTATAATCCGAAGGATGTATTAAAGTTTTCCTAACCCCGATAGACGTACATCCGGAATCCCTAATTGTTAACGCTGGTCTATCATTGACGAAACCATGGTGCATCTTCATGCTTCCACCTGCATGGACTTCTGATCCTGCTTTCACTGTGTGACCACATATTAAGACTGGCTGACCGTCTTTTTCAAAAAGAGGTTTGCACCCACTACAATTCTCGTTGTTAAGCGTCTCAATTACTTGCGCTGCATTAGAGTGCTCCGTTTACCTCATCGTACAATGATCGCTGACATGCCCCTTCCTTCCACATTTAAAACAAGTGATCTCCCTTTTACTGTTGTTCGGGTGTCCATCTGATGGTTGTGCATCACACTCTGCCATTTTGTGTCTCCAGCTCCCACAATTCCAGCACCCGGCATAACTATTTGGACGCCTCTGGAAATTTTCCCTTTTGTATGGGTACAAAATTAATTTGGTTATTTCGGGATTTGAATTTTAAATATTGAGCACAACCCACTACTGGCAACGCTGATCGTATTCTGGTATGAACCTAAGGCCTATCCACGTCAATATGGAAGCACTAGACTCGAGTTTCGCCCTCGTTTGAGCTCGTCAGTAGTGCATATCCCTGACCGGATCCGGAAACAAGCCCCGGATCACTGACGTGTGAAGCGGGTGTGTAACCACGCGGCACACGTTGGACACACACAGCCAAATTATCATAACAGAATACCACATTCAAATTCCGAAATAACCAAATTAATCAATTTGATTATTGCTCATTGGATTTAGGAGGCCTGGTGTTCCTTGCCAATGAGAAGTCCTGATCGTTTCGGGTCCACATCGATTGACGGACGTCAGTCGCTGCGATTGGGCAATCTTGAGCATGGCCTACGATGGGTGACGTTGTGGTATTCTGTTATGATAATTTGGCTGTGTGTCTAACGTGTGCCGCGTGGTTACACACCCGCTTCACACGTCAGTGATCCGGGGCTTGTTTCCGGATCCGGTCAGGGATATGCACTACTGACGAGCTCAAACGAGGGCGAAACTCGAGTCTAGTGCTTCCATATATATATATATATATATATATATATATATATATATATATATATATATATATATATATATATATAGACACACACACACACACACACACACACATGCGGCCCGCCAATAGCTTTACATTTGTCAATTCGGCCATACGCACAAAAAGTTTGCCCACCCTTGCCCTAGTCCATACTTACCCACTATGCATCCGTCCTGTTGATTTCCAACTTTGGCATTCAAGCCACCCATTATGGTAGTTACTTCAGAATTCTTGCATTTCTTGAAGGCTTTCTCTAAATCACTATAAAATTCATCAATGCTGTCATCACTACTGTCTGCTGTTGGTTCATAAACTTGTATGACGTTGACATCAAAAGGTCTTCCACTCAACTTCACCAGTAACACTCTGTTTGATACAGTCCAATTTCCTTTGATTGATTTTGATCTCTCTGTATCCATTATAATTGCTACTCCTCGCTTTTGTTTCTCTCCACCAGAATAGATTATTCTATATTCCTCAGATGTCATTAATGCCCATTCCTGTCCATCTGGTCTCACATACACCTAACAGGTTAATATTTAATCTTCTCATTTCATTCTTAATGTTATCAAATTTCCCATCCCCACTCATAGTTCTTACATTCCAAGTTCCTACTTTCAATGTTGATATTCTTTTGCACCCAGTCGCCTGATGACGGTCTGGAATCACCTGGTGCACATGACTACCCCTACCGGGCGAGGTTGCTCCTATGGAGCACCCATTTACGCTGTTTCTCTGATTATAAGACTGCAGTACATAATATTCTTGGCATCTGTAAAGAAGGTAGTTTGCCATTGCTTTCCTTCCTAGAGTGACCATACTGGTCGATGACCGTAGCCAATGTCTCTCAAAAAAGAGATCCTCTGCCTACCGTCGTGAAACTGGAGACCATAACCTACAACTATCTGTCGGCTGCTGCTCAACTTCATCCACCACCTGCACGCATGGCTTCACATAACCCTGATCGGGGGAGGGGGTGGGATAAACGGGTACTCCACCTTGCCCAAGGGTGTCCCGTAGGCTACTGGAGGGAAGGAGGCACCCATCAAGGCATTACTAGCATGCTATTATATTTTAAATATTCTCTAAGCAAACGTAATTGCACCAGCATTTGGGAGAGAGAGAGAGAGAGAGAGAGAGAGAGAGAGAGAGAGAGAGAGAGAGAGAGAGAGAGAGAGAGAGAGAGAGAGAGAGCTATTTGTTCAAATTGAATGAAATTTACAAACATAAATGACATTTCCTCTATACATATTTATCAACATAAACTCCATAGACTTCCAAGGCCTTACGCCGTTAATGTAAGTAAATTGTCTTTAAATTGTGGGTGGCCTTAAGAGGCCAGTAAAAAAATGTTGTTTCCCCACAGAGGAGAAATCTTTTATTCAAAGAGAAACACCCTTATCTTTAAAAGTTTAGTTTTAACTATTAAACATAAACATAGAATTTAAAAAGTGGATCATAAAATGTAAGTAAATAAAGATTAAACAAATGTTGTATAAATATTTTAATAGTAATCTTCTAAAAATTGCAAAGGATTGACTGCGGTATTGATTGTTTTATTTCTCAAAGAAAAATAAAAGATTTTAATGTTAGTTGTTGGTATTACACCTAGGTATGCCATTTTCATTTTCAAATTCTAGTAATTTCCCTTGTATTAGTATTAGATGTTTGTGTCCCCCTACCAAGCGCAGATTGCTACTGCAACCATAGATTAATCTTAGGCAATTTACATATAAGGTAGAACAAGAAGACGGTGGAGAGATAATATATATACAGATCTACAAGCACTTGGAATCAACGACTGGCAAGAGAAGGTCAACCAGAGAGACGAATGGAGACGGATTGTATCTGCAGCAAAGAATCTCAATGGCTCGGAACGCTGAAGAAGAAGAAGAATTTACATATAAACTTAAAGAAAGTCAAATATACAAATAGAAACGCAAAATTTGATCTACAAGCACTAAAGAGTGAGGAGATAAAAGATAAATTCTACGTAGAGATAAAGAACAGATTCGATGCATTGTCCGATATGGAAATATTATTTCAAGACGTTAGTGACCAATAGGAAATATAAAAGAAATCAGTCAAGAAGCTGCACTAACAACAATGATAATCCCAAAAATATAGATAATAGGACGCAAGAAATGGGTAATGGAAGACATCTTAAAACTCATGGAAATAAGAAGAAATAACAAAAATAACAAGGAAATATACGAAGAGATTCACAGGAAAATTATAGGCTATGCAAAGAGGCAAAAGAAACATGGCTTGAGGAAAATTGCAAGGAAATTGAAAACCAACACAACATCCAAAATACAAAATTAATGCACACAAGAATTAATGACATCACTAACAAAAGAACACACACATCATCAGGTTGCCTAAAAACCAAAGATGGCAAAATCATAATAGAAAAAGATCAGATTTTACATGCGTGGTCAGATTATGTGAAAGAGCTTTATGATGATACAAGAGAAGAACAATTATGATCATCAGAATAATAATGAAGGACCATCAATTTTGTTTGTTGGGGTGGTTTTCTTTTAGATATCTAGCAATTCCGCAGAGCCGTCTCCCTGGCGAAGGTGTTAACAATTTTCTCCGTAATCCCGTATATCCACGTGTGGGGAAACAGCTGCGCGAGATTCGGTAGGGAATCGGGTTGCGTTGGTTACTTACAGGGGTATCTGAGATTGTCGCTCAGTAAGCAATGCAAAATACTCTGAGTAATCTTGCAAAGACATCAACAACAGCGGTAAAATGCTGTTGTTGACAGCGATGTAAATAGGATATGCGAAGAAAAAAAAATTCCGCTGAATGCTTGAACATAAGTGTAGTGATCAATCAGGGCATTACTATCATATTATTATGATATTTGAAATATTCTCTAAGCAAACTTAATTGCACCAGCATTTAGCAGAGAGAGAGAGAGAGAGAGAGAGAGAGAGAGAGAGAGAGAGAGAGAGAGAGAGAGAGAGAGAGAGAGAGAGAGAGAGAGAGAGAGAGAAGAATGGGAGGGGGGGGGGAGAACTATTTGTAATATTTGTCAACATAAGCCCCATAAGCTTGCACGGCCTTTCGCCAGTGCGAAAATGAGTGCACACAGGCCCTGATTGTACCAGACCAGGTTTTGTCCTACTCACTTCGCCTGTTAATTTTCATCTCTCTCATACCTATCACCTAGGCTAGGGGTGGGCAATCTACGGCCCGCGGGCCGTATGCGGCCCGCCACCTGATTTTATGCGGCCCGCGAGGGCATTTAGGAATAATAATTTTTTACTTCGTTTTTAAGTTATGTTGTTGAATTTTAAAGAATTGCATATACCGTTATGATTGTTTCAACATTTTTTATAAGATTTCTGTCAATTATCAATTTTTGTAAACAGTCCTTGGCCTTCATAATGTAATGCTTCTTCTCCTTCTTCTTTCGTTCGCCTTAAATACTATAACTGCAATGTTGCCTCTTGTGTGAATTTAACTGTCCTTTTTAGTTCACTCAGCAGTCCATAGAGTTTATCTTCCACTGTCGTCTCTCTTGGCCAAAAGGTTAGCCTAGACATGTTGTAATTTGGGCAGTCTTTAAGTATGTGCTCTGTTGTTTGCGACGATAATCCACACGTGCACATGGCTGATTCACCAATCTTGAATCTTGTATACATGTGGTTGCGTAATCTATTGTGTCCTGTTCTGAGGAGCAGAATAATGACTTGTTCTGGTCTGTCCATAACGTGGTAGTCGTCTTGAGCAGGTTTTGGTGGCTTTCTGGCTGATTTGATCATTCTTTTCTTTTGGTGGTAACGGGCACATCAGGCTGTTCTTCTTTTACTCCTTCCTTAGCCAATCGATCAGTTCTGTCGTTTCCGGGTACTCCACAGTGGGATGGTATCCACTGTACGGTGACCTTATGCTGGCTGCTAAGTTCATAAAGTAGTGTCCTTAATACTGGCAATTTCCAAGACATCATTTCGTTTTCGTTGAGGTGAGTTTCTTGCAAGCAACATACGCTTACCTTTTCTTGGTCCAAGATATTTTCTAGTTCTAGTGTTTTGTTGTGGAATCCCTCCGCATTCCAGTGCATTGGTTTTAGTCTTTGTTTGGTATGGCCACACGCTCTATTCTCAGGTCCCCTGGCTCCACAGGACATCTGAGAAGGACCTCCAGTAGTTGTGGTTGGACTCTTTCGAGGCATATGGCCCGGCACTGCACCTGCAATCATTATTTATTTATACTGCTTAGTAACCTATAAATAATTAATAATTACTTATTGTGATAGGTTGATGAAAGCAAATTGGGCATTTTATACAATATATATATATATATATATATATATATATATATATATATATATATATATATATATATATATATATATATATATATATATATATATATATATATATATACATGCGGCCCGCCAATAGCTTTACATTTGTCAATGCGGCCCTACGCACAAAAAGTTTGCCCACCCCTGCCATAGGCCATACATCTAAGGTTAGTCACATGCCCTTGTGCAGGACATCGCAAGCAATATCAACATTTGTGTCTTTTTATTATTTCCTATGCAATTTTAGCTCAGTAATTTGCCATTCTTTTCTGACCGATCATTACTCGTCCCTTGTGAAAATCAACCCAAAACGGATGAGCAGAGGGTGAATTTGTTGAATCAATAAATCGCTGTCTTCTCTGTGGAAGTTCTCTTCTCTTCTTCTTCTTTGCGTTCATCCGGAGTGTTTTTTTAGATGTTATTGCGGTGTGTCTGTTATGCGCCCTTGGGCCGAAACCCGTAGGCCAACACATCCGACTATAGCGTGCTTTTTTGACCAGGTAGCATTCCTGGGAGACTCTCACTTTTGTGGTGCCATCTACAACCCAGCTGGCCAAGTTGGAACGGTCGAAGACAAGGGTCATCCCTCAAAGGAAGGCAGGGACAGTCCATAGCATTTTCCGCCATCAAGGTTGCTTCCATAGTTGCAGGGCCGACACATAGCGCCCTGGTACTGGGCTCACCGAGGGAATCGTCACGTCCTGCTCATGGCTGCTTTAAATCCTCACTTCAATATATTGGTCATTTCGTTTGCCCCGGACCATTCCCGCACAAACCAGACAGGTTTGCAGACGGTATCCACTCAGCGAGTTTTCGGACATGTGCTTGTCGTTGCGCCCGTCAGAGCTGTTCCAGGCACGACAGACATTCGGAAAACTACCTAGTCAGAGCTGTTCCGAACAAGAGCGGCATTCGGAAACTAGGTAGTCAGAGCTGTTCCTAGCACGAGAGACATTCGGACGAGACATTTCACTCGGACGTAATTGCGTAGTGTCAGTTTTTAGTTTGCCACCCGTAGGACGACACTTCCAACTTCCGGCGGGCATTTTTAATGAGGTTTAGCCTTCCTCTGGTTTCAAGGCACGTTAGACTGTTGTGATGTCGCTCACATCTCAGCTGGTCAAGATAGAACGATCAACGACATCGCGGTCTGCCCTCAAGGGAAGGCAGGGGCAGACCATGGGCATTCCCTCGCTATCCAAGGAGGCTTCCATAATTGCAGAGCCGGCACATATTGCTCTGAGACTGGGCTCACCCGAGGAGTTGCCACGTCCTGCTCATGGCTGCTTTAGTTCCTCACTTCCGTGTGTTGGACATCTCGCTTGCCACTGGTCGCTCAAGCACACACCAGGAGCGGTCAGACTGCGGGCGACATCCACTCGGTAAGCTTTTTCTTTTGACTTCGGACCACGCAATAGGTTCGCTCGCCGTGCGTTCCATTTCGCGTCATTGAGACGTTCTTCCACTTTTGTCTACACTCTATGAGTTAGATACAGACAGTTGTCGTAACCATTTCCTTCGACTGGGGCACTTTTCTGACTTATTGTACTCGCTCACGAGGTAGGCTACATGTGCTGCCGGCTCAGCACCTTACCTTCGTGCAGCAGTGAACGAGGAACGGCCAGGCCCTCTCATCCGGGAATCCATCATATCCCCCAGCTGAGAGCCTTCGAACATGTATCATACCTGAGCATGTAGCTTGCTCTATCTCGCCTCTATTTTTCGGTAGGTGGGTATCGGTCCGGCTCTCAGATCCGAGGGTTTGTGGCTTAGAGGCGTTCAGCCAGAGCCCTCAACAGGGAGCCTTAGAGTTTTGTCCGGACCAAGGTCTTATGTCTTCGTGTACCTGATTTAGTCTATTGACTGCTATCCTCAGCCTACCTGCAGAGCAGCAGGTTGTGTCTCTCTTAGTCTGGCCCCTAACCCATAAGCTGTCCGATATGTAGTTTTCATCCATCGGCAAGCAGATGGGGTCAGTGGGACACGCAAGCCCCCCCCCCCACCCCCACCCCCCCCCCCCCCCCACCCCCCCCCCACCCCCCACCACCACGGCAAGGTGGAGACACATCGGGGGAGGAAGTTCGCTTGAACTGATTAAGTGCTACGGGATGATTAATCGTGTAAGCGACTTCCCATATCTGTCATGGGCTTCTATACAGTAGTTTTCCTTTTGCAACTCCCTTTAATTTGGTATATTATACAACATGGCTGCTACCATACTAACAATTTTTAAGTCATAACTGTGACATATTCCTATTTCTCATATTCCCACATCCATTTTTGTTTGGTCCAAACCTACTTTCTGTCTGGCACCGAATCTGTTAACAGATCAGAAAGACTGTCTACCTCTCGCTCTGATGATGTAGCATTATGTCGGAGTGTGATATCAGACAAGAGCTATCTTATCTTGTTCTTATCTACCCACTAATCTCGTTGCCTAACTCTCGCTCGTCTGCCTTGAACATTTCTGCCGAGTATCATTTTTATAGAAGGACATAGAGCACCCAAGCTCTTAAAATTTCGTTAAACTATAACGAGGTATTGGTATTGTTTTCTAGACGCTTCAGTTTGAACTTTAACGTTGACGTCTTGTTCAGAAATTAATGGCAAACTGACTTGATAGACGATAGTTTGTAAAATAGAGGTATACCTTTCCCTAGCACAAAGCCCGGGTTGAATTTTTAAACCATGTGTTGTCCATGCAGCACGATCCCTCTCTCGATCTGCCGAGTTTACTACAGAAGAAAGGTAATGCCCATGCATCTAGAACAAGACAAGCTGCAGAAGCTGCCGGATAAGCAATTTTGTGCTGTTAAATAAATATCCTTCGCCGATGGAAATAAAACAAGAACAGATCAGATATGTGCTGCCAAGGCTAAATTTCATATTAGAAACCCCGCCACAAACAATATTTATGTCATGTGTGATTCTGGTATACACCCTTTAGGATTCTCGCCGGTACGACGGAGTTCGTGCACTATGTTCAGATGCTCCTTGTGTGATCTATGAGAGAAGACTAGATTAATTATGGAGATGCTGGCTTTTAGTGGAAGCGATCTGTGAGAGAAGACTAGAGTGCTTATGGAGGTATCGGCTTTCAGTGGAAGTGATGTATGAGAGAAGACTAGAGTACATATGGAGGTATTAGCTTTCAGTGGAAGTGGTCTATGAGAGAAGACTAGAGTACTTATGGAGGTAACAGTTTTCGGTAGAAGTGATCTGTCTGAGAAGACTAGAGTGCTTATGGAGATGTCGGCTTTCAGTGAAAGTGATCAGCTACAAAGTCCAAAACCAACACTAGCTCTGCAGAACGCACTGCTCTTTTGCAGGAACGAGATATGACAACATTACGCTGAAATAGATGTACTGAAAATGTGCGTGTCCTTTGCAGGACGTTGTAATCAACCACGGCCCCTGTTAGCTTTTGTGAATTACTAGGCAATTTTACAGCGTGGCCTGCCTTTCTGAACGAGAAGTCAACATTGAAGTCCCACGTACCGATGTGGGGAACGAACCCACTAACCCACCATCAGAAGAGTGTGTTAAACCTCTCAGCCACAGTGACCTTCAATAGCCGTACTACGCTGGATTATTACCATAAGCGGAAATCTCACATCCATTCTCTAGCATTTCCTCTTTCCTCTTTATCTCCTCTTTATCTGCTTCTGTTAGTAGCATTTCCTCTTTATCTGCTTGTGTTAGTCGCCCAAATATTATGTTGTATACTTTGTAATATTTTCTGAGATATATTATTTGTTTGATCTGTAACGTCTGTTCAATTTGCCTAGGGTCCTTGTAAGACATGTACATGAATATGTGCTTGTTACTTATGTTTGTTTGTTTGTTTGATTGTTTGTTTGTTTGTTTGTTTACGTTCGCTCGCTTTGAGTTCAAGCGTAGTCCTTGCGCGTGTTATTACTTCCACACTGATTTTTGCGTGTGGATTAGATATCCCTATTACCAGTGTCCCTCGTCTTCAGCGAACCAACTCCAACTTCTGAGGTACTTGTAATTTACTTCCCGGGTCAAGAACACGAAGTCAATATTTCACTCCAACTGACCGGTGTAGGGGTTGAACCCGCTACTTTGGCATCAGTACACCGGAAGTTTAAGAGCGAACGTTCTTATCCATTCGGCCATGCTGACTTCGCATACATGTTTGTACTATAGAGGAGCGTCAGCTTTTACGTCATGTCGGCTGTTTGTACTATAGAGGAGCGTCAGTTTTTACGTCATGTAGGCTGTTTGTACTATAGAGGAGCGTCAGCTTTTACGTCATGTCGGCTGTTTGTACTATAGAGGAGCGTCAGCTTTTACGTCATCTCATCGTTTGTACTATTGAGGAGCGTCAGTTTTTACGTCATGTCGGCTGTTTGTACTATAGAAGAGCGTCAGCTTTGACGTCATGTCGGCTGTTTGTACTATAGAGGAGCGTCAGCTTTTACGTCATGTCGGCTGTTTGTACTATAGAGGAGCGTCAGCTTTTACGCCATGTCGGCTGTTTGTACTATAGAGAAGCGTCAGCTTTTACGCCATGTCGGCTGTTTGTACTATAGAGGGGCGTCAGCTTTTACGTCATGTCGGCTGTTTGTACTATAGAGGGGCGTCAGCTTTTACGTCATGTCGGCTGCAAAGCTGCATAAATAGGGTAAAACAAGCTTATCTATTTGTTTTGTACATGGAATTCTGCATCCAATATGACGTAAAATCTAAATCTCGTCTGTATCATGTGTGCATGCTGTATTATAGGGTGTGTTTGCTGTATCTAAGGCAAAGGTTGTCGTATGGCAGATACTGCTGTTAGAGCACGAATTACTTAGCTCTCACGTATTCTAGGTCACGACATATGAGGTTCTGTGGCCAGTTCCGTTCCTCATTTCGTCCCTAACAATTCTGAAAATTGTCTGGTACACATTTTTATAAGGGTGGGTTGACCCCGGAGCTGTACTGGTCAGATAAAATTCTGCCTTTGATAGAGATTGAACTAGTTTAGTTTAGTTTAGTTTAGTTTAGTTTAGTTTAGTTTAGTCGACGGATCAACATCACAGCACACGGGTGTAACCCATAAGTGCTCCGTTCTACTCCTAACTCAAGCTTTAGTCCGGAAAATCTCAGTTCATTGCATGAACTCCGTGGCACCGGCGAGGATCCTGAAATACTTTGGGTAGATTTTTAACTCGAAATTTTTCCCGGGCAGCGCCGTTACGCTACTCTTTTTCGGTTTCCAACTGCCAAGGGATTTTTTACGTGCGCAACAATATACACGGCCGTCCGATATCGCTACCCAGAGACCAGATGAAATTTTGTTACTAGAAGTTCACATGAAAAATCCTGGCCCTCACCGGGGCTTGAACCCGGGATCTCCAGCACCCGAGGCGGTCATCATACCTCGAGACCACTCAGCCCCCTATGAGATTGAACCCTACCACTAACTTGACAGGGCAGAGCACTAACCACTAGACCACTTTAGCTACAGCTAAAACGGTTATTACATGAGAATAGTACGTCTGTGGGTCTCTGCCTAGCTTGTGTAACAAACGAAGTGTTATATTCACCACTAACTTGACAGGCCAGAGCACTAACCACTAGACCACTTTAGCTACAGCTAAAACGGTTATTACATGAGAATAGTACGTCTGTGGGTCTCTGCCTAGCTTGTGTAACAAACGAAGTGTTATATTCACAACAGACAGTTCGGGGCCGCTGGAGATGTAAGCTGTGTATTGCACGCAGGGAAGTTCTATGCCGTACGGGAGGATGGTATCACAGCACGCCAGACCCCACAGAAGAACTCAAGAAGAAGCTGTCGGTAGTCGTCGATCCTGAAGCAGAAATGGGCGCCGGACAAAGGGTTGTAAGTATTTGTCTTGTGTACATGTGGATCAAACTACTGAACGTAAACTTGCCAAGAAATCACAGTCAAACAATTCAGGGGTTGACTGCGATGTCCTGTTAAAGATATGCAACTAACTAACATGTGGGACACGAAAATAATCTTTACACTCATAGTATTTGAAAAGGAATCTGCTAATTATCTTTACCCAAATGGATCTTGGCTTACTGGGGAGATGTGTGTGTGGGTGGGAATGTGGGTGTATGGGTGAGGGATGTTTTTTTTTTTATTGGGGGGGGGGAGGGGGGGTCAAGTTATGTATGGTTGGGGATGGTTGATTTGGGGTGGGTGGGTGGAGGATGTATGGGTGGGTGAGTGTGTGTAGGTTGGGGGATGGGTGGGGTATATATGGGTGGGTGCGGGATGTTTTGGTCGGTGGGGAGAGATTGTGTGGGTGGGGATGTGTGTAAGTTGGGGATGTGTTGGTGGGTGCGGGATGTGTGTTGGTAGATGCAGGTTGATTGGATTGGTGGGGGATATGTGTGTGTGTGAGTGGGGGATGTATGTTTGGGGGATGTGTGTTTGACTGGGTGGTTGAGTGTGTGTGGGTGGTGAGGATATGTGGGTGGGTGAGTGTGTGTGGGTTATAGGATTGGTAGGGGAATGTGTGTGTGGGTGGGGGATGTGTGTAACTTGGGGATGTGTGTGGGTAGGGATTTGTGGGTGGGGGATGGGTGGGTGGGGCATATATGTATGTCTGGGTGTGCGTGTGTGGGTGGGTGGCTGGGGGATGTGTCTCATAACATGGTAATATGTATTGTTTATGTTTACAATATTCATTTGACAATGTTTTTTTTTCTATGTGAATGTATCATGCACTATTGATGAACGAAATACAAGTGATTGGAAGGGTCGAATGTAAGACGGGTAAGACGGCATGCCCAATTTGTTACCCTTTGAAAATAAAGTTTGTTCGTTCGTTCGTCTACATCTGTTAATAACTCTTTCAGTTGCAACAGGATTTCTCAACACATTCATAAAGAACACAATAAGCACAATACAATCTAATATTTACGAGGAGAAAAAAAATTTCGGCCTCGTTCAACCGGCTTCTGCAGCGTCGGTTATAATTGAGATCCGCTTTTTATTTAGTTTAGCTATATTTTTTTCTTTTCCTTTTTTTTTTAATTGTTCGAGTTAGTTCAAAACAGGACTGGTTATATTTTCTCCTCTCTGCTCTTCGTGTTGCTTGGTCTTATGTGGCTCCCGCTGACTGGCATTTTCATTTTTGCATTGAAGTGTTTCTGATGAGGACCAGTCCTTAGGAGTACATGCCAGAAATAAGCATAATCAAACAATCAAGCTTATCGTCATATGCCGACGATGTTTTAGTGTATCGCCAGGGTAAGGATAGAGATCAGGTTGCTGTAGAACTACAAACCGAACTCAATCGCATAAGTACTTGGTGCGTTAAGGCTGGGGCAATGGTCAACCCAACAAAGGCAACAGTAACTTGGTTCTCGTTGAATAATCATATTGTCAACACTCCAACACCAACTGTAAATCTGTGTTCAGAGACGGTGGAAAGAACGCAGGCAATGAATTACCTAGGGATACGGTTTGATTGAAGCCTTGCTTATAATGAGCACATAGACCAGGTGATAATAAATGCCAAGGGGGGTTGGCTGTGATGCGGGTGATGGCGGCAGCAAATTGTGAGCAGCGCCATCTATGTCTTCTATACGAAGGGCTGGTCATGTCTGTTTTTGAGTATGCGATGGCAATCCTGACTCTCAGCCGTAAGCAGATAGAAAGGATGGAAAGGGTACAGAATGAAGCTATGCGCATTATTCTTGGATGTACAAGAGATACAGCAGGCAGGGCGATGCGCTACCTTCTTGATTTTCCAACCATTGAAGACAGAATACAAGTCTGCAGAGCTCGCGCCTACCACAGAGTTAACGCAAACACACAACATCCACTGCATAGTGAAATTATGAAGGTGAAGGGCAGCAGGTTAAAAACAGGACGGTCGTGGATGGGTCAAGCCGAAGACATTCTTCAACAGGTGTGTTCACTTGAGGACTTAGAACCTTACGAGGAGTGGGTACAGGTGCCAACATATTTCGGCACACCCTTTTCAGTTTGCATCCAACTAGATAGAAAATGCAGACAAGAAAACCCGGCAGCTATTTAGGCGGAAGTACAAGCGTTGATTTTCGAGAATTCCCTAGACGGTGATGCTGTCATTTACACAGATGGGTCGGTCGTCCGACATGTGAGAAGCCCATGGGCCTTTACGGCTCAGGCCGGAGGGAGAATTGTGAAGGAGGACTCAGGTGCTTTTGCTGAGACCACAAGCAGCCTGACTATGGAAGTCATGGCAGTAAGTAAAGCAATAACATGGCTCGAGACACAGACATTCACTAGGTCATGTTTCCTTAGCGACTCAATGGATATGCTCAAGAGGATAGAGATGGGGGAGATCCGAAGAGACTGGTTGCTGTCTCTGGAGCGGTCTCGGCTGGCAAAGATTAGTTTCATCTTCGTGCCAGGGCTTGCGGGAGTACACGGGAATGAGCGGGCTGACAAGCTCGCAGGTAAGGCTACTGTGGAGGGCGGACGCGCTATGGACCAGGCTGACATGACATTCTGAATGCTCTACGAGAAGTAAGACTTTTGCGAGAACTATGTGATGACTGTGAATCTACAACCATGGCCAGACTGCGAGAACAGCAAATTAAAAGAGGGGTGGCCAAACAAAAACACTACGCGGGAAGCCAAAGAAGACTGATAAACCAACACAGAACTGGTGTCGTTAGCCGCTACACGCTGCGGGATTTGCTGAGGAGGGGATCCGAGCACTTATGGACTGAATGGTTCGATGTGCAATGAGGATGATCTGTCGACTAACTAACAAGCTTACATAAGTTTCAAAGACACAACATTTACTGTTTTCTTCTGCCAGCTATCCTATCTGGAACACACACCCTCAACCTACCTACGCCAAGCCATTCTTCCTTTGACTACCCCCACAAGCCCACTTGATGTCCTTGCCATATTGTTCATCATTATCTCACTTTCTCTTGTCAGCATGTTTAGATTCCCCTCTAATTTATTTGCTCTGCGGGTTTCAAAGAATGGACATTCTACTCACACGTGTGTTAAGTGTTCTCAATGTGTCCCGTTCCTCGCCTCATGATTCCGTGGAATGAGTCTAGTTCTCCTCCAAAGCTCACCATTAATCATTCTGTCATACCATTTCAGACCTTTTATTCTGCACAGGCACTCGTTAATGAATGCTTGAAGTTTATTAGTAACTGGTTAACCATGAGTTTATTAGTATTTAGTTAACCATGAGTTTATTAGTAATTAGTTAACCATGAGTTTATTGGTAATTGGTTAACCATGAGTTTATTGGTAATTGGTTAACCATGAGTTTATTGGTAATTGGTTAACCATGAGTTTATTGGTAATTGGTTAACCATGAATTTATTGGCCACTGGTTAACCATGAGTTTATTAGTAATTAGTTAACCATGAGTTTATTAGTAATTGGTTAACCATAAGTTTATTGGTAATTGGTTAACCATGAGTTTATTGGTAATTGGTTAACCATGAATTTATTGGCCACTGGTTAACCATGAGTTTATTAGTAATTAGTTAACCATGAGTTTATTAGTAACTGGTTAACCATGAGTTTATTGGTAATTGGTTAACCATGAGTGTGCTAGTAATTATTTAATCATGAGTTGTTTTTTTTTGTTAGTAATTGGTTAACCATGTGTTTATTAGTAATGGGTTAACGATGTTCTCCGTGTTTCTGATCCATATAGCAGTGCTGATTTAGCGTTAAAGTTAACTATTCTAACTTTGGTTCCATATTTAATGTCTTTTGACTTCCCACGAATGCCTACTACTATGAAAGCACGCTGCCTTTCGTATTTTTTATGTTATATCTTTAGATTTGGCATTCACATATTGTAGGTCACAATATTATAAAATATGATAAACAGATCCCCTACTTGCTATTCTTCCTTCCCAGACATTTCTAAGAAATTCTGGAAACTATCATATACGCATAATTTGGATTATCCCCAAAGTCGAACTTGTCATAAGAAAATTTAAAAAAAAACATCATCGTGTCGCTGACACTTTTGCCATGCACTATATAATAATATCTTACCAGATTTCTTTAGTATGCTAAGAAAACATGGTAGTGATACAATAATATTTACTTATTAACAGTCATGACGTTAACAAAGAAACGGCATTTAGTATACTGTATTCGACGAACAATAATCGATTGTTCAAATACATCAAGGTATTATCGATTATATGATTCCAAAAACGCCACTATTATGTATATTGCTGCTTACAGGTTGCTTGTCATCTTTCTTTATCGACAACAATCTGTGTCAACTGTTCCTATTGTTAGCCTTAAAGAGCTATGACACGGATCTTCCTTGGTGAGACCTCACTTCAAGAGGCATGACATCGATCTTTCTTGATGAGACCTCACTTTACGAGTCCTCACTACAAGAGTCCTTCTTCTTCTTTCGTTCGCTTGAAATATGTCTATATCTGCACTGTTGTCTCTTGTATGAATCTAACTGTCTTTTTCAGTTCACACAGTGGTCCATGGAGTTTATCTTCCACTGTCGTCTCTCTAGGCCAGAAGGTTTGCCTAGATATGTTACATTTTGGGCAGTCTTGGATTATGTGCTCTGCTGTCTGCGAGGACAATCCACATGTGCACATGGCTGTTTCACTAATTTTGAATTTTGTATACATGTGGTTGCGTAATCTATTGTGTCCTGTTCTGAGGCGCAGAATAATGACTTGTTCTGGTCTGTCCAAAACGTGGTAGTCATCTTGAGCAGGTTTTGGTGGCTTTCTGACTGATTTGATCATTCTTTTCTTTTGGTGGTATGTAACGGGCACATAAGGCTGTTCTTCTTTGGCTCCTTCCTTAGCCAATTGATCAGCTCTGTCGTTTCCGGGTACTCCACAGTGGCATGGTATCCACTGTATGGTGACCTTATGCTGACTGCTAAGTTCAGAAAGTACTGTCCTTAATAGTGGCAATTTCCCAGACAGGAGCGCCTCAAGTACTGATTTTGCATCTGTCAGTAGCACCACAGGTTGTGTACCATTGCTGGTTTTTAGTAATTTCTCTGTTGCTATCTTGATTGCCTCAATTTCAGCATCATAGTTATGGCAGTACTTTCCTGTCGGTACTCTGGCTGTGTCCCTAGTATTATTTGGGTATTCTATGTACACACATTGTGATTGTAACTGACTCAGAAAGCATGCTGAGGATGGTGAGGACAGGCAGGCTTCGTGCAGAGTGGCTTGCTTCGCTTCGGAGGTCACGGGTAGCAAGCATCACCTGGATCTTTTCTCCTGGGCATGCCGGTGTGCTGGGGAATGAATAGGCGGACAGATTGGCTGGCTCGGCAAAACTTGGTGGAGTATTGATGCATGACAAGGCAGACATGGTTGCGGCCTTGTGGGAGCACGTGTACACCTCGGAGGAGCAAATGGATCACCATAGTCTGGTAAGAATGAGACAGCGAGGTGTGACGAGGGGATCTGGCCGACGTTCGACGCTCAGTGGAAAGGCGAGACGGACATATAATCAGATTGCTACTGGAACTATTAGTGTTGGAACTCTTCGCTGGCTGCTGAGGATGGGGACGGGGCGCTTATGGGAATGTCCCGAATGCTGTGATGTCGGTTCATAAATCAATCAATCAATCTATGTACACGCCCGCTCCTCCATTTCGAACAGCATTTTGTGCCGACCCATCTGTGTAGACTCGGATCCAGAGGTCCTGTGGGTATTCTTCATCAAGGAAGCTGAGAGTGGCTGTTCTGCGCTGCACACTGTTATGATCTTCCTTGTCAATTATTCCTCTCACTTTTGTCTGGATTTGTAATGATAGTCTATGCTCATCTTTCCATGGAGTTCACTCTGGAATAGTTGTTAGGGGGATACCAACTGTGGGCAGATCGGTGGTTTCTCTGCAGAGTCGTTTGGCCTGGTGGATAAAACTACTTCTTTTCAACCGCCCCATAGCTAGGTTTTCAAATCTGTTCTTCATATGGTGGCCTGGCAAGCTGAGGAACTTTTCTGCTTGTATTAGCGTTTTCGTATCTCTGCGCTCACTCAGTGCTTGTCTCCTCCCCATCTTCTCCATTTCCACTATAGGGGTTGATCTCATCCCTCCTGTGGTTACTCTAAGTGCTTGATTTTGCACCTTGTCCAGCTCTTGTAGTGTGGTTTTTTATGCTGAACACCACGCAGTTGACCTATATTCCAGGTGTGGTCGTATGCTCTGTTGGTAAACTTTGCTAAGTATTTTCCCACTGGCTCCCCATGTGGTTCCACTTAGCTTTCTCATGATGGCTATTTTCCTTCTGGCTTTTGCTACTGCTTTGTTGACGTGCATTCTCCATGTCAGCCTGCCATCAAATGTTACTCCAAGGTATGTTGGTTCTTTTCTTCTCTTATGGGGTGTTCCATTTATCTGGATGATCCCTGCCTTTTGTTTTGAGGATAGGGTAAATAGAGTGGTGCTGCACTTGTCAGTGTTTATGCTGACACACCATCTATTTGCCCATGCAGCAAATGTAGCTACAGCTCTTTGTAACAATTTGGTGGCCACTGATGCATGTTCATTTGTGCTCCATAAAACCAGGTCATCGGCGTACATTGCCGCTTTAATTCCATGCGGTAGATTAGCAACGAGATCATTGATGAAGATTAGAAAAAGTATGGGGGACAAGACTCCGCCCTGGGGAACACCGTGACGCAGTAGTACTTTCTTGCTCTTGAGTCCGTCTATCTGTACTCGGGTTCTTCTGTTGTGCACGTATGCTTTCACCCATTTGTACATTCTTCCATTGACTTTACAGTTTCTCAGTTTCTTCATAAGACCTTATTTCCAGACTTTGTCAAAGGCTTTCTTCAGATGTATCCATGCCGCAAGCACCAGCTTCTTCTCTTGGAATGCATCCTCAATTTCTTGAGAGAGGTAGGTTGTCTGATCTTCCGTAGAGTAGCACTGTCAAAAGCCTTCCTGCTGTGGCACAAGGATGTTTTTACTTTCAATGTACTACTGCAGTCTGTGATTGACGATGCGCTCTAGTGTTTTGCAGAGACAGCTGGTGAGGCTAATTGGTCTGTAGCTAGAGGCAATGGAACCATCTTTCCCTGATTTTAGGAGGGGTATCATGATTGCTTCTCTCCAGGCTTGTGGAACACTGCCTAAGGTCCAGCTATTATTGAAGATCTGCAACAGCTTTGCTTTGGCCTCTGTTCCTAGGTTCCTGATCATTTCATTGGCCAAGCATTTCTGAGCTTGAATTTCCTGAGCATTTCATCAGCTCCTGGTGACTTTCTCATTTTCAGTTTTGATATGTCTAGCTCCAGTTCGCTAATTGTGATGGGTGCCTCCAGAACCTCGTGTACTATTTCCTTCTGTCCTGTAGTTGTCGTTTCTCTCGAATCTCTTGTTGTTTCTCTGGACTAATTTTGATATTGTTATCTTGTGCGAATGAGTCCGCAAAATGGTCAGCTGCTTGCTTTCTTGTTAAGATGTTTCCATCTTTAAGTAGTGCAATTTTTGAGTTTCTCCCTGTGCCTCATTGTTAAGTTGTTTTATTAGCTTCCACAATTTCCTTGTGTCTTTTTCAAAGTTCAGAGACTCCGTCTTCTCCTGCCAGCTTTTCCGTCTAGCCTGCAGCTTGGCCCTTTGAAATTTGGCTTTTGCGTGCTGGAATTTATTGTGGTGCTCTTGGCTGGGTGTGGCCTCTGCTTGCTTTCTACACACTTCCACATCGTTATGCGACTGTTCCAGTTCACTACTCCGGTAGGGTTTATATTATTTACGGGCTCCTCTTGGTACTGTTTCTCGCGCTGCCTGTAGTATGCATTTCCCAAACTCTTCAACTACTTTATTTATGTCTTTCTCAGTGTTCAGGTCTCAAACCAGTATGCTGGTACGATGCTTGTACATTGCCCAGTCTGCTTTCTTGTAGTTCCACATCGACAGGGTGCTGCTTTCACTTACAAGCTCATTTTCTACGGTTAGAAAGACTGGCCAATGGTCACTGCCACCAAGTTGTTTCCCAACAATTCGTGTAATGTTCCACTCCAGGTCTGGTGAATGAAAAGCCAGGTCAGGTGTAGTTGTAGTGTGCCATGATCTCGGGTAGAAAGTATGTGGGTCGGACGGCTTGTTAATCAAGATGAATCTATTCTCATCCTGCCAGTCTTCCAGTCTCTCTCCTCTCTGGTCCATGTGATCATAGCCCCAGCTCTGCGACTGGCTGTTGAAATTGCCACACACAATCATTTTTTCTTTTAATGGTAGTGTGTCCAGTGCCTGTGGGCGGTCACTTGGACAGTAGTAATTCATCAGATGTAGGTCTGTACTACCTGTCTTAAGTTTAAGTGTCTTATATTCAGCCCCTTCCATGTAGACTTCGGTTTGGGAAGCAATGATGTTATTTTTTACAAGGGTCAGTATCCCACCTTTTCGCCTGTCCTTTCGGTCAGATCGGTAACACTGGTAGCCTCTGATTTTGAAGGCTATATTTTCGTTGAGGTGAGTTTCTTGCAGGCAACATATGCTTACTTTTTCTTGGTCCAAGATGTTTTCTAATTCTATTTTTTGTTGCTGACTCCCTCCGCATTCCAGTGCATTATTTTAAGTCTTTGTTTAGTATGGCCAGTCGTCCTATTCTCATGTCCCCTGGCTCCACAGGACATTGAGAAGGACCTCCGGTAGTTGTGGTTGGACCCTTTCGAGACATAGGGCCCGGCACTGCACCTGCCTGGGGGTCCAAAGCAGGGCGAGCACCATAACATTTAGCAGTAGTCGACATATTCCATTTTGCGTGATTGCGTGGCATCCTGATTTCTGTGGTACGCCTCCTGGCTGTACAAGAGTCCCGAAACCGATCTTTCTTGGTGAGACCTGACTTCAAGAGTCCTGACACCGATCTTTCTTGGTGAGACCTCACGTCAAGAGTCCTGTTTCTTTGGTGAGACGTCACGCCACGAGTCCTAACACCGATCTTCCTTGGTGAGACCTCACGTCAAGATTCTTGACACCGATCTTCCTTGGTGAGACCTCACTTCTAGAGCCATGACACAGATCTTCCTTGATGAGACCTCACTTCAAGAGTCCTGCTTCTTTGGTGAGACGTTACGCCACGAGTCCTGACACCGATCTTCTTTGGTGTGACCCGACTTCACGAGTCTTGACACCGATCTTCTTTGGTGTGACCCGACTTCACGAGTCCTGACACTGATCTTCCTTGGTGACACCTCACGTCAAGAGGTGGAACCAAACAACCCATTTAGGTAGCAATGTAGCCAAAGCTGGAGGAATAGAGATATTACAACAAGAATACAAACGGCAAGAGAAGCGTTTATAGCCCTAGGACATTTATGGAAGTCGATAGATATTAAAGGTTGCACTAAACTCACAATGCGGAATTTTAGCGTTAAATCGCTTGTTGTTATTGTTGTTGTTATTGTTGCTGTTGTTGTTGTTATCTTCCATTTATGTCATTAGGTTAGGCATCGTGGGGAGGGTTTGTTGGGGTTCCAGCTCCTGGTACTAGCGCCATTCCTCCAATTTCCTATATGATTCATTACCATGATTTTTCTAGAATCAAGTAAATTCTCTACCGGTTTACTAGACCTGTCATAGGTTTCTTACCCACTTGACCCTTTTATATTTGCTACTACCTCAATGTCACAATCAGAAAGACGGAGAACTACTAAAGCAGTTACTAAAAGACCTTCAAATATTCATTAATTGGTGCTGCGTAGAAGAAAAGATCTAAAACTGTATGACTGAACCAGCAATGTGGAGTTCATGGAGAGAACTAAGTAAATGCCAGTGAGTCAAGGGGTGAAGAAAAGACCCTAGCGCTGGATATAATAAAAATCGGGAAACCTGAGAATAGTATAACTATAAGTGGAAAGTACTGGGCAGACGAAATAGAAGAGGACCGACAACCATATGGGGAATAGAAGTAGAGACAGAAATGAACAATATAGGGAGGAAGTTGATGCAGCTGCATGAGATAGCAAAAGCTATAGCCGTTTGGAGTTAGTTAGTTCAGGGAATCTCTCACAATCAGGGTCAATGGAAGGATCGACAGAACGTACGAACGAACGAACTTTAGAATTAACGTTAAGAATTGGCCGCCTATATTGTCTGACATTATGCCTTTTTGAATTCACAGTTCGCATACACTATTCAATTCATACATCTCTCATACATCACAGAAAGGAGACAGGGTAGAGAAAGCACCAGAAAAAGCAACTAAAAAACACGAAACGTGATAAATTGAAATAAGGTTAAAGATAAGACAATGGACGGAAGAAAGAATGACAGGAAATTGGCGAACAGTAAAAGAGAACTACTAAACCTAATAATAACTTTTACCTATGGTGGTAGCGAATGTAACTGATAAGGCCAATTCGCGCTGTAAATGTTCGTTCACAGTGGGTGCATGTGAATACGTGGTCATTTCCACCATCATGCACCATTTTACGTCTCACACGCTCGGTGTGTGACTTATCTGCAATAGTTTTCTCCTTTGTCTTTATTCCATTTCTGATGTTTGCCCTCCATGCAACACGTTCAGCGGCGACTTGCTCCCAATGTGCATTATCAATGCCTGTATCAATCATGTCCTGCTTACACACATCTTTGTATCGTAGTAGAGGCCGACCCTGAGATCTCTTACCCATCTGTAATTCACCAAAAAAGATGTCCTTTGGTATTCTACCATCATCCATCCTCCTAAGATGTCCTATCCAACTAAGTCTACGAAGACTGAGCATGGAATAAACCGTCACACAACCTGATCTTTCCAATACTTCAATATTTGTGATTTTGTCTTGCCACTTAATACCAAAAATTCTTCGCAGACACCGCATATGAAAGCTGTTAAACGTTTCTCTTGGTGTGGGTAAGTTGTCCAGGTTTCACTGCCATAAAGAAGAGTACTAAGGACACAGGCTTGATAGACAAGGACTTTTGTTTTGGCAGTAAGCTTCCTGTTCTCCCAGACTCTTTTTCTTAACCTGTTCTTTGTTGTTGCTGCCTTACCAATCCTGATGTTGATTTCCTGATCTAGGGATAATTTGCTATTTATCACCGATCCTAGATATGTAAAATGGTCTACAATCTCTATTTCGGCGTCGTCAATAAAGATTGATGGTACCCCATGTGCACCTTATGACATAATCTGTGTCTTCTTTGCTAATTGTTAAACCAAATTCAGAACAAGCATTGGAGAATGCAGATAGTAGACATTGCAATTCTTCCTCAGAGTGGGTCGTAACTGCAGGATCATCTACAACAAGCAACTCTCTGATCAGTACCCTCCTAATTTTGGTCTTGGCCTTCAATCTCTGAGCATTGTAAAGGCCGCCATTTGAGCGTGAGTTAATGTATATACCACCATCCTGATCCCGAAAGGCATATTTCAGTAGAAGTGAAAAGTATATTCCAAAGAGGGTGGGAGCTAGTACACAACCTTGCTTAACTCCACTCTTGATTTCAAACTATTCAGAAGTTGCACCATAAAACTTGATTATACCCTTCATGCCTGTGTGGAACAATTCCACAATGGACAGAAGAGTTGGTGGGCAGCCAATCTTCTTTAGTGCCTTGAACAGACCCTCACGACTGACCAAATCAAATGCCTTTGTGAGGTCGATGAAGGCAATAAACAGTGGTTGATTCTGTTCACGGAATTTTTCTTGCATTTGTCGCAATGAGAATATCATATCAATGGTCGACCGGTTCTGTCGAAAGCCACACTGTGATTCGGGGTAGACTTGATCTCCTAGGACTTGAAGTCTGCACAGAACAATTCTGGCAAATACGCATCACAGGCAATCACGCAGTTAACTTCCTTGCTATTACCTACAATAAAAATAATCACCAAGTGCAATACTTTCAAGAAAGCTAAATACACAGTTGTAACAGATGTCTTCAGTAATTCTCTGACCAGACGTAAACAGTAAGAACATCTACGATGACTGGAATTCAAGAGGACGAAGCACTCGTACATCACGCGTTGCTGTGGAAAGGAAAGGTTAAACAGACAAGTACACAAAACTGGCTTGCATTATTATAACATCCGGCGATCATCATGATGTGCCCTGTTTCGCCACTGATTTCGGTCATTGGTGTTATGAATCAACTCTTCTGATGATATTTCTCCATGCCACTGTCTCAATCCATCCAGCATCATTTCTCTTGGTCTGCCTCTGCCTGTCTTCCCCGTGATCTTTCCAGTTGTCACGATGTTCTCCAATATCTTTCTTCTCATCACATGACCACAGACTCTTTCTTATTGTTGTATATAATGTTCTAGTTTCATTAACCTCTTTCAGGCAATCGTCGCTAGTTATTCTGGCAGTCCAATGAATTCGCAACATTCATCTCAGGAATCACATCTATGTTGCCTCCAAGTTCGTCCTAATTCGTTCATTTACATTTCAAGATTAACTGCCATACAGCAAAACATATTTTATATAGCACTTCAGCTATCTCTTTCTTACATTCAATGATAGTGAATTATTGCATATGATACTTTTCATTTCTGAAATGCAGTTTTTGCTTGCCCTATTTTGTTCTTAATCTCTGTTGTGCACCTTCTATCTGATGTTATAAATGTCTCTATGTATTTCAAAGTATCCACTTGGTTAAGAAGTTTCCCTTCTATTTCCATTTCACATTTTGGTACCACTATTTTCTTTGATATCACTATTGTTATTGTTTTCTTTCTTTGCACTCTCTGTTACTACAATGTCCAAGAATTGTTGCAGATCTTTTGCATTATCCGCGACCAATATTATGTCATCTGCATAGCGTGCATTGTTTATATAGGGTGTTTGTAAAGCCTCACTACACTTTGTTTGTAGAAAAGTTTTAAAAATGAAGTACATGACATCATCAAACAGTATTATCTACAGTAAATCCTGATGCAATATGCAGCGAATGGCTGTTGTCTGCTGGAGTAATTTTTTGCACACCAAACAGAATGATGTTGTCAACGGAAGAAATAATTTTTTGGGTTGTACAAGTGTTTCAAAATGGCGGTAGATACACACGGATTATAGCAAAGTTTCCTTATAAACAACCTGCTCATCACACTACGGTTAGAAATTTGTTGAATAAGTTGTCATGAATACTTCATTGATACGTTCCAGCTTCCCCAAAACAGCGTTAGACCATAGCAGTGACTATTGTAACTAATTTAATGAATTTTTTGGACATTTTTTATGACATTGTGTACTTAATTTTTCAAAACTGTTCCACATACAAAGTGTAGTGAGACTTTACAAACACCCTGTATTATAACCTTCGATTAGTATTCCGTTCCTCTCTTTGATCTCTCTCATTATTACGTTTCTAGATAGAGAGAAGAGAGCCACCGATAGTTATTTATATTCTATACTATTCTCAAATAACACGTCATTTACTAAAGCTCAAACCTACCAGAGTCTATTTTCCGTAAACCAAAACCTAAAGTATATTTGTTTAGATTTAATTTTCAGTCCCTCGCAACGATGTTTTAAATTTGCGAACCATTTTGTTAACTTTAACTTCGTGATGGTTGCTCTTGATTTGTGTAATTCTCTTGGGATGGTTTTAAATTTCACTTTAACTAATACTTCTGTAAGTGATGTAAAAAGGGGGTATTTCGTAATCTCTATAGCAGATCTTCTTCTTCCTCTTCTTCTTCTTCTTCTTCTTCTTCTTCTTCTTCTTCTTCTTCTTCTTCTTCTTCTTCTTCTTCTTCTTCTTCTTCTTCTTCTTCTGTTTCTTTTTTTCCCTCATCATATTCTTCTTCTTCCTCGCCTTCCCTTCCCCTCCCCTTCTGCTCCTCAACTTCTTTTTATTGCGTATTTAATCTTCCATTGAAGAAGAGTTCCACAACAAAGTCACAACACCCTTGTAGACTTGGTCATGATTGGTTAGAGTTTGCAGAGTGTGTATTCTACGGGTCGATGTAGCCAGTCTCACACCAAACGTTCTTAGTGTCATTTTACGACATGCAAGATAGGTCACGGGGTGACTATTCTATGCTTCCTTTATTGTTCCCAGAAATGCACAGGCGATTGCCATCTTTGCTATCCTCATATTATGATGGCTTATCTGTTTGTTAGTCTATCTGTCTGTCTGTTTATCTACCCGCTCATCTGTGTATCTATGGCTGTCGTGATCGCGTGCGATGGCGAATCATGATCGCCAACGCTTCTGGGCATGTCACATCTAAGGGATAATGTGACGTATACACGAAACACCGTGGCAGATAACTCACATATACTATATCACGCCGTCCCTACTTGAAGAAAAATCAGGTAACTGTGTTACCATACCGAACTGGCACCAGAGTTTACTCAAATGGTTGTGTACATCGGGAGTAATCAGAGATAATCCCTCTTTACCTTGTGTTCGAACCTGGGCATCAATGACATTAGTATAGATCAAACCTATGCCTTTGTCAGCGGTTTTCAAAGTAGATGGTAATGCCCCGGAGGTTAATAGAATGATCCATCGACAGCACAGAATATTCTGCAGGAACTAAGTGACAGCTTGGTGCATGGCGATACATCTTATGATGAATCTTCTTGCTGACGGCGATTGGAGAGAGGAATTGTTGGGGTAGGGAATCGAGTGTGGAACTGTTGGAGTGGGGAAACTAGTGTTGAACTGTTGGAGTGGGGAATCTAGTGTTGAACTGTTGGAGTGGGGAATCTAGTGTTGAACTGTTGGAGTGGGGAATCGAGTGGGGAACTGTTGGAGTGGAGAATTGAGTGTGAAATTGTTAAAGTGTGGAATCGAGTATGGAACTGTTGGAGAGGGGAATTGAGTATGGAACTGTTGGGGTGGGGAATTGAGGTTACAACTGTTGAAGTTTGGTATTGAGTGTGGAATCTTTTGGAGTGGGGAATCGAGTGTGGAACTGTTGGAATGGATAATCGAGGGTGGAACTGTTGGAGTGGGAAATCGAGTGTGGAATTGTTGGAGTGGGGAATTGAATGTAGAACTCTTGGAGTGGGGAATCGAGTATGGAACTGATGGAGTGGGGAATCGAGTATGGAACTGTTAGAGTGGGGAATCGAGTATTGAACTTTTGGAGTGGGGACTTGAGTATGGAACTGTTGGAGTGGAGAATCTATACTCATCAAGTTCGCAACAGGACATCATCTGTACTCTTCGTCTTATGGGGTGAGAGACAAATTGCTTTCAGGCTTGTTCGGAGTACAGTAGTATAATTCTTCATAATAATTATAGCCAGGGCGGAGGAGGGCCGTTAGGCTTTGAATTTGTAGCTGGGCCTAATGCCAGGAAAGAAGACATTGCATAAATGTTGTAATCAGAGTGTGGCGGTGGAATAGATAGATATAAGAGGCATGTAGAAGTTTAAGCAGCCCGTGGTCTCAAATTGTTTGAAACTACGCCTTCCGACTGCACATAGCAATGTAGAAATATGGATTCTATGTAAATCTCCGGTTCTGTGGAGAAGGGGTTACGGGCGCAGTTCGTAATCCCGCATACTGCGTTCGAAACACAGCTGTGGGCGATTTGGCAGCAGACCGCCTTGCGTTGGTTTTTAGGAAACGGTATGAGCGCCGGTCGTTCAGAAAGCATTGACAAACTATTGAATATAAAACTTGCCAAGAAATCACAAACATTGTAAACAGCTAAAAAAAATGATGGGGTTCACTGCGACGTCATGTAAAGGATATGCAACTAACTTTTAAAACACTCTCACTTGCCTTCCTTGGACAGTTTTGTCCAGTATGATTTTTATAGAAGGAATTAGAGCACTTAAGCTTTTAAACTTCTGGTACGCTATAACGAGTTAGCGGTATTGTTTCCTACACGCTTCAGTTTGGGTTCAACTTTTTTTTTTTTTTTTTTCAAGAATTAAACTCGTTTATTTATTTTGTCGTGTTTCGTTATTTTAAACAAGAAGTTTATATTTTGAAATGTTTCATTTCTCAGTCGTACTTTTAAATATTGCGCAATATCTCATTTCTCCCGAGACCAGCTAAATTAATAATATTTGTTATTGCCAAGCGGCTCGTTTTACCGCTTGAGTTGGTTGCAAAATTAAAAACAAAATAAGGTGATGCGTTATTACATCTGTGTCCGTGGCATTTATTGTTTAAAATACTTCTTCTTCTTCTTCTTCTTCTTCTTCCTTCTTCTGCGTTCATCCGGAGTGTTTTTGTTTTTTTTTTCAGACGTAATTACGGTGTGTCTCGTTATGCACCCTTGGGCCAAAACCCTAAGGCTAACACATCTGCCTTTAGCGGGCGTTTTTTAATCAGGTTAGCCGTCCTGGGGGACTCTCACTGTTGTGGTGCCGTCCACATCCCAGCTGGTTAAGTTAGAATGGTCGAAGACGTCACGGTCAGCCCTCAAGGGAAGGCAGGGGCAGTCCACGGGCATTTACCACCATCCAAGGAGGCTTCCATAATTGCAGAGCCGGCACATTTGACTTCTGCGGTCGTTTTTGTTCAGGTTAGCCTTCCGGGGGTTTCTAGGGACATTTGACTGTTATGTTGTCGTCAACAACTCAGCTGGTCAAGTTAGAACGGCCAAAGACATCACGATCAAGTCTCAAGGGAAGGCAGGGGCAGACCATGGGTATTCCCCGCCATCCGAGGAGGCTTCCATAATTGCAGAGCCGGCACATAGCGTTCAGATACTGGGCTCACCCACGGAATCGCCACGTCCTGCTCATGGCTGTTTTAATTCCTCACTTCCATGTATTGGGTATTTCGTTCGCCACTGTCCACTCCCCACGCAAACCAGGAACGGTCAGTCTGCAGACGACATCCACTCAGCAATCTTTCGCTTCGGACTTCCACGTAAGGGATTCGCTAGCCAAGCGTTCCATTTCGTGTTAATGAGACGTTTTTCCACCTTATTCTGCAGACGACATCCACACAGCAAGCTTTCACTTCGGACTTCCACGCAATGGATTCGCTAGCCAAGCGTTCCATTTCGTGTTAATGAGACGTTTTCCCACCTTTGATTACGCTCACTCAATTAGGTTTTGATACAGACTTACATCGTCACCATTGCGTGCGACTAGGACGCTTTTTCCGCCTTTAGTAACGCTCACGAGGTAGGCTGCATGTGCTGCGGCTCAGCATCTTACCTCCATGCAGCAGAGAGCGAGTAACGGCCAGGCCCTGACATCCGGGGGATATTGGCTTAGAGTCGTTCAGCCATATCCCTCAGCTGAGAGCCTTAGAACTAATGTCTGGACCAAGCATGTAGCAGGCTCAGCATCTCACTTCTATTTAGCAGTAAGTGAGTAACGGCCCGGCCCTCGCATCAGGGGGATATTGACTTAGAGGCATTCACCAATATCCCTCAGCTGAGAGCCGTAGAACAAGTGTCTGAACCAAGAATGTAGTGGCATCGTACGCATGATTCGGACTGAGTGCAATGGATTTGCTTATCCCTAGCCTTTGACTGTCCACAGTCTACTTGCAAGGCAGCATGTGTGTGTCTATTTTGGTCTGGTTCCTATCCCTTGACCTGTCCGAGATGGGAGACCCTACCAGTAGCTGTGCTACCGTCGGCATGGCTCTTGGAGTCGTTGGAACACGAAAGCCCCTCTACCACGGCAATGTGGAGACGCGTCAGAGGGTATTTAAAATATTAACTCTGAGTCATAAGGATATGGTAGATGGAAGAATTAAAAGAAATAACAAGTGGGAAAGAAATATTTAAAGTGATAACTAGAACAGACATAATTTAACTAACCACTGGGACAGACATTTATGGTAGGGGCTAGACACGATACATTGAAAGTAACAAGTAGAACAGATACACTTAAAGTACCAAGTAGATAGATACATTTAAAGTAACAAGTGGGAAAGAAGCATCTAAATTAACAATTAGGCAAGATGCGTTTAAAATAACAACTAAGCTATATACATTGAAAGGTGTTGTTGTTGTTTGTCCATCAAGAATGATGATAACCATTCATTTCATCCAGTGGGGTTGAAAGTATGGAGCCGTGGGTTCTAAGATGGCTGATAAGGCCTATTTTGGCTCGAAATGTTCTTTGACAATGTGGACAAAGAATGCTTGACGTTTCTGGAGGAGGATTTCCTGCAGTGGTTTTTCTGTCCTGCCTTTTCTTTACAGCTCTTGCAGTCCTGGTTGCCTCACACATGACTGCACCCTTGTGTAATGATGCACGCCACGAATTTCGGTCTCTGACTGCAGTCTCCCAGGTGTCATGATGAATTCCAAAAGCATTCAGAGAGATTTTCAGAGTGTCTTTAAAGCGTTTCCTCTAGCCACCTTGGGAGCGTTTATCACAACGCAGTTCGCTGTAAAAAATTCGTTTAGGGAGCCTGTGATCTGGCATACGAGTCAAGTGACCAGCCCAGCGAATCTGATTCTTCATCAGTATAGTGTGGATACTGGGCATGGACGCTCTTTCTATGACTTCAGTGTCTGGGATCTTGTCTTGCCATTTAATCTTCAGTAGCTTCCTTAGGCAGACTGTGTGGAAGTGGTTTAATTTCCTAGCGTGTCGCTGATAAACAGTCCAGGTTTCACAAGCATATAGCAGTGTGGATAATACAACTGCTGTCACGAGATCGCCATGAGTTAACCAGATAATGATAATACCGACGTTTGCTTGGCGTATATTTTCTAGGCCACAACAGTCGTACTAACAGAGTAAACACAGCTGCACGGGTTACATCGGGGCAGCCCATATACACATTTGGTGGTGAGTGAGAAGGAATGGATACACCGCGTTGGCAGTTCATAAACAGTTGAAATCACATAGCCTTGCCCGCTCAGGATATGGAATGGTTCCATCTGTCATCTATAGTTCCGGACATCAGGCGAAAGGGCGGCTGGGAGTGTCACCACTGAACAGAAGATTGACAGTTTATCAACAGGTCGGAAGTGCCCGACTAAGGAGAAAACGGTCAGACTGTCAGTGGGTATTTCCCGACATAAAACGGAATGGCAGATTTGACTGTCACCACATGACAGAAAGTTGAGGGCTGGTTATTGGAAACAGGGAACACCTGCAGTATATCAACAACGTCACGTGCACAATGTAAGTTGTTTGGAAAACCATGATTGGCAGCTTGGAATCGAAACTCTTTGTTGGAACTCGACAGTAACTCTCTAGATTGTTTTGGATGTCTAAACCAGTGATGAAAAATCTAACATTGAGGGAGCCAGGAGGGGGATGGATCCCTGACAGGGGATGATCTGCCAATGTGCCACCTGTGTGGGGGCATAAAGGATAACGTCACGTGGCCAACTTTAGGAGTTGCCATAAAAACCCGAGTTGGGACCAACTAGGGAAACTTGAAAATGTGGATCTAGGCAGACATGCTTGTCACTGCAGCAGTTAGAACATCTAACGTGTGAAGGAGATATTTGATTTAGTTTACACGAGCCTGTATGGCTACCATTAGATGTAATTTAGTGTAAACTGCAGTGCCGTAAGGTATAACCTATTATAATATTCGTTCTAATTAATATAGGCTGTAGCCTTGTTAAAACTAAAGTGTGATGATTAGCACTGTTAGTGGAAAACTAGCTAGAGTAGGGAAGTGATACTTGGCTCTGTTAGTTGAAAATAGATTAGTGAAGTGTGGATAAGCTTTACTAGTTGAGAATCGAGTAATGAGGGATAATTGGGATATTCCCGTAGTGTCCCTGGTGGGCGGGGTTCCGCATTCTGTTTGTTGATTTTTTTTTTCTTGTCTTGGCCTGATGATAACCTATGTGTTCAATCATCTGTCCATGACAGAGTAGGTTCATTGTATTTTCTGAAGCGAGGCAGATGGTCCACGATCATCTAATAGAGATCAGTGACGGGGAGGCTATCACCGGTTATATGATTTATGTTACAGGTTTCCTCTGGTTGGAATGAAGAACACGAAACCCAGAGAAAAGCCGATCCCGGATAAAGTTTGGCGCAGGAAGATTGGCCAACAACTTTACAACAGAGATTATGCTAGAGGAAGATGATCAACCTTGCTCAGTGGAGCTGAATGGTATCCTACCGGATAAATACCGAATGAGTTTAGGTCATACCAGTTTTAACACACCAGTAGTGATGGATATTCAGTTCACTTATGACTAGAACAAAAATAAAGGTCTCTATTGGAGTATAGACAATAACTGTTTAATAGTGAGAACTAGTGAACATTTATCAAGAGACAAAAAGTCTTGTTCATAGGACAGTGTTCCATGTTTGTTTCACCGCGCCGGAATTATGAAGCCGGAGTTTCTATAAACTGTTAGGAACAGTTGTGTTAGGAACAATAACAGTTTTTTTCCACGGATTATATATTTACATGAGATTCAGATCTCATGGTCATCAGAGTTCCGGGAGGAGGACATGTCTGGAGAGAAGGATACGACTTCCGTGAGGTTTATCGTACTGACTCGAATGATGTCGTGTGATCCTTGCCATGATGTGTACACTATGATCCTGAACTTTGAAGGCTGACATACACATTTATGTTATAATACACGACACACATTTTCTTCACATACACGTCTCATATACGTTACACTTTTCTTTTAATAAATTAATCTTTATTAATTTTTAGAAGCAAGAGTTGTTGAGTATGTTGCGTTGGGGAATTATGAGAGGGAGCATAGTACGACAGTGAGAGAGTGACAGGAAAAGGTGTCCAGGGGCTGATGGAGTGTGTTGGACGGAAGCTGGTGGATTCTCCAGAATATTAAAAAGGAGGAAAATATTATAATGTGGGTGTCGGCTCTCTTCACTCCAGGGACGACACTGTAAAGGAGGACACGACAACTGCTTTGTAGACTTTTAGCTTTGTTTGCAGGCTTATTCCAGTTCTGTCCCATACATTCTTGTACAGTCTGCCAAAGGCCACACTGGCCTTCGAGATTCTTGCATTCTCTTCGTCATCAATTGTGGCAGCTTGTGACACAGTGCTGCCAAGAAAGGTGAATTTGTCCACAACACTTAGTCTATGACCATTCACTTTGATATTTGGCACAGTGTGATTATTCCCTGGAGCTGGCTGGTACATAACTACAGTCTTCTCCAAGTTGATATTGAGCCCAAAGTTGGCACAGGCATGTGAGAAAGCTGTAACATTATGTTGCATGTCTGCCTCTGAGTTGGCGTATAGAGCGCAATCATCAGCAAACAGGAGCTCTCTGACGGTGTCGCTGTTAATTTTGGTTTTAGCTTTCAGCCTTCTGAGATTGAATAACTTTCCATCCATACGGTAGTTGATGTCTATTCCACTGTAGTCGTTCTCGAAGGCATTCATCAACATGGCTGAAAACATGAGGCTGAACAGTGTTGATGCCAGGACACATCCTTGCTTCACTACATTGGTGACAGGAAAGGGTTCAGACAGTTCACCATTTTTCTGTACTCTTACCTGCGTACCATCATGAAATAGCCATATTTTGCCATGATCTTCCACAGTCCTTCTCTGCTGACTGTATCAAAAGCCTTGGTAAGGTCAATGAAAGTGGAGAACATTTCGCAGTTCTGTTCCTGACATTTCTCTTGCAGCTGCCTTGCAGCGAAAATCATGTCAACAGTTCCACGTTCTTTTCTGAAGCCACACTGGCTCTCGGGAAGAAGACCTTGATCGAGATGGGCCGTGAGGCGATTGAGAAGAATTCTGGCGAGTATCTTCCCTGCAATTGAAAGCAAGGAGATGCCTCGGTGGTTGTCACAGGATTGGCGGTTTCCTTTAAGTTTGTAAAGGTGGACTATTGACGCGTCCTTGAAATCTTGTGGCATGGTCTCGTTCACCCATATGTTTTTAAAGACTTGGTGAAGCTGCTCTGTTAGGTCCGGCCCACCTGCCTTGTATATCTCTGCTGGGATGGAGTCAGGACCAGGTGCCTTGCCGCTGGAGAGTTGCTAGATGGCTTTGTTTACTTCCACTACGGTTGGCAGGTCATCAAGTGTCTCATTGGTGGGAACTTGAGGAAGGCAGTTGATGGTTTCATCATCGAAGAAGGAAGCTGCATTTAAGATGTTGCTGAAATTCTCTGCCCAGCGATGAAGGATTTCTTTCTTATAGGTGACCAATGTTTCCCCATCTGCACTGAGGAGGGGAACTATGCCTGGTGATGAAGGACCATAGACCGCTTTCAGTGAGTCGTGGAAGTTTTTCAAATCATGTCTGTCAGCAAAGCCTTGAATTTCATCAGCTTTGCTGCTCAGCCAGGAGTCCCGCATGTGCCGAAGTTTCTACTGCACTACTCTCTGAATGTTCTTGAGGGCATCTTTTTTTTTATGTTGACTTCGGGTCATTCAAATGTGCCTTGAGGAGAAGATGTTTCTCGGCCAGCAATTGGTTGATGTCTTCGGAATTTTCATCAAACCAATCTTTATGCTTTCGCGGGGCTGGACACAGGATTTCCATAGCAGTGTTGTAAATTATGTCCTTTAGGGCTCTCCACTCTGTTTCTGTATCCTGTTTAGCAGCAGCATTGGGCTTGAGGCGGTCTTCCAGCATATTTTCAAACGACTGCTGCATTTTCTTGCTGCTTAGGAGGGTGACATTTAGTTGGTTTTTTTTTTTTTTTTTTTTCCCCTCATTTTCATCCCCTGATGACGCCGTGGTGGCCTGATGTGAATGTTTATTTTCGAGACAATGAGACGATGGTCTGTCCAACAGTCGGCACCACACATGGATTTTGTTACCCGAACGTCTTGACTGTCAGTTCTCCTGACGATGACATAGTCAATGAAGTGCCAGTGTTTCGGGCAAGGGTGCATCCACGATGTCCTATTTCTCATGGGGAGACGGAAAATTGTGTTGGTAATCAGGAGATCGTGTTCGGCACATGTCTGAAGGAGGAGGAGTCCATTGCTGTTACAATTTCCGACTCCATGCTTTCCAATAATGCCACCCCAAGAGGTGGTGTCCGTGCCTACTCTGGCATTGAAATCCCCAAAGAGTATAAGTTTGTCTCCTTTGGGAACAGATGTTAATACATTGTGCAGTTCCTCATAGAACTTGTTTTTGACATCATCTTCGCTGGTCATAGTTGGTGCGTAGACTCTCACAATGGTTGCATGCTTCCTTCCATTCAGCAGGGGCAACTTAATGGTCGTGAGCCTGTCGTTTATAGCCTTTGGAAATCCAGCTAATTTGCCGACCAGACTTAATGGCAAATCCACACCGGATTGGCGTCATTCCTCGCTTTTCCTTCCACTCCAGAAAAATGTGTACCCGGCACCTATTTCACAGATTTGGCCTTCTTCTGAAAGTCGTGTCTCGCTGCTCAAGGCTGCAATGTCGATGTTGTACCTGCCCAGCTCTCTCCCAATCAGTGCTGTTCGTCTCTCTGGACCCGACGCGCCTTCTCTATCAAGTAGAGTGCGTACATTCCAAGTTCCAATTGTTAAGGGAATATGGTTTCCTCTTTTAGCTTTACTTGTTTTATCTTTGTTTGTATGTCGACCGCAGTTAGGGTACCCACCAACCGCAGCTAGCTGGTTAGATATTGATGGAGCAGACAATGTTTAAGGTACCTTTTCTAGCCCCTTCCTCATGCTATGGAGGTGAGGAGTGTGTTCCTATAGAGGGCTGCTCAGTCGCTCATGGGGCTGCTGAATCCCACTGCTGCTCTGGTCAGTAGAAGACGACCATATGGCCTAAGCCGTCTGTGTGCAGGTCTTCTACTACGGCTGCCAGCATATCCACGCCTGCCGCTTCGCCGCTCACCCATCACCACAGTACTTGAAGGTGATATATGACGTTGGATGAAGAATGACTTGCGCGATGACTTGGATTAAAGTGAGGAAGAGTTGCGCAATTCGTCGACCTCACTCTCTCGCCTGAGTCCATCTGAGTCCAGTGGCAAGACAAGTCGAGACAACTGGAGACGAATACAGGTGCAGTGGATGACCAGGGCGCTCTACGTGCCCACCTGCCGTGCTCATTACGTTCCACAACGCTTTGCAGGTAACCGCCGTCTTGCCCGTTGAATCAGGAATGATTTCTTCTGCGCAGTCTGCCGAATCCTGTCTTCACATGCTGGGTAGGCATACTCTTGTTTACCGCTTGGTGTGACACCAAATCGGCTACCCACGCCTGGTTTAGCCAGCCTCTTACAGCTGTTGCCCGGGGGGTGGCCGCTGTCGCATGCTGACAGCTACTATAGTATGTTCCGATTTGAATGCCTTCATTCACGATCAATTATTTTGAAAACTGTCTGTTGCATCGTTATGAAATTTTTCCACCCGTCTTATATTTACCCCCACCCAAGAAATATGTCTTTGATAGGTCCAAAAACAACTTAAATCATTGAAAGCGGCGACATTCCTTTGATGTTTTGCTGAACAACGAGTGACTTCTCGCTAAAAAAAAAGTTATGTTTACGGTAATGGGGACCTGCAAATTCAGATGACACACAAAGGCGTATCCTGATTCGTATGGGAGTGGGTGCAATGAAAGAAGTAGCTTACAATCGACAGGGTCGGCTGCATTGCACCGGGTTTTTATCCCATATGGCTCAGTTTCTTTCCACAGCGCGGAAAGCGTCGCACAAAGCACGAACTCCGTAGCTCCAGCGACGACCCTCGGGAGTCTCCGAAAAAAAAATGCACTCTTGAAATTAAGGACGCGGCCCGGAATCGAACATACAACCTTCGGAGCCCGAGTCAGACGGCTTGACCACTTCACCGCGGCAAATCCAGAGAGGGGTGCAATGTGTAATATTAGTAAAGACAGAGAATTTACAGAGGCACGGGGTAAATAATTTGTAAATTAACAGGAAAGTAGAAGGACTATATTTCTTAACTTATTTTTCATTTCCTTCTTATTTCTTCAGCTGATGCTGATGCTGTAATGTTTAGGGCCTGCAATTCGTCTGAATAGTTGGAGCAAAATATCCCAGTAAGTGTGTACGTAGATTACGGTCTGCGATCTGCTCAGACCTTAATCTGTGTCGGACGATTCCAGTAGGTGGATGATTGCTCTCGATTGCATAAAATTCAATCCATCCTTTCTCCAATAGTCCTCTTCCTCTTTCAACACATGGTCCTCAGATTTTTTCCAGTAACTTTTATCAATATTTAATAGCGCGGACAGACAGACAGACAGACAGACATACAGCCAGACAGACAGACAGACAGACAGACAGACAGACAGACAGACAGACAGACAGAACGAACGAACGAACGAACAGACTTTATTTTCAAAGGGTAACAAATTGGGCACGCAGGCCCGTCTTACATTCGGCCCTTCCAATCAATCATCTTTCTTTCATCAACACTGCATAGGTAAACAAAACATTGTCACATGAATTTTATAAACATAAACTATGCATATTACTATGTTATGAGACACATCAACCACCCACCCACACATCTCCCATTCACTACAACTCCACACCCAACCACACACATAACCCACACACACATACATGCCCCTACCCATCCACCACATCCCTACACCTACACATCTCCTCACCCACACACACCTCTCACCCACGACACACCCCATCCACCCACACCCCAAGCACACATACATTCCCCAACCCACACATCCCCCACCCACACACATCCACCCACCTACACACATATCCTCTACCCGTCCCATTACCCACCAACAATCACTCACCCACATATCCTCCTCCACCCACACAACTCCAATCACCCAGCCAAACACACATTCCTCAGCCACACATTCCCCAGCCACACATTCCCCACACACACACACACACACACACACACACACACACACACACACACACATCACCCCGTCAACTCACATATTCCGCACCTACCCACACACAAATTCCGCACCCAGCCACACAATCTCCCATCTCCCCCAGCCCACTCACCGATCCCGAGCCCACCCCTACAAACATCCCCCACCATCTCCTAACCTACACACACTCAGCCACCCACATATCCTCTACCCACCCACACGTCATCTACCCACCCATCCCCCAGCCACACATCCCTTAACCATACACCCCTACTCATATACACAAACATCCCAACCCACACACAATCTCCTCGCCCATACACACATCCCTACGCACCAACACATCCCCCATTCACAAACACACACCTCCCATCCACGCACACACAACCCACACACACATCCCCAACCCATACACTCATCCCCTCACACATCCCTAGACACACGTACTTATCCCTCAACCACTAACACCCACACATCCCTCACTCACTCATCAAAACATACATCTCCTATCTACCCACCCACACTCACACATCCCCCACCCTCACACACATCCTTCACCCACTCGCACACGCAATCACACCCCACCCACCCACACACACATCCTTTATCCACACCCAGCTCCCCTCCCACGCAACACCACACCCACACACAAGGTAGATAGATAAGTAGGCAGAAAGGTAGGTAGGTAGGTAGGCAGAAAGGTAGTTGGGTGGGTCGGTCGGTCGGTCGGTCGGTGGATCGGTCAGTGGGTCGGTCGGTGGGTCGGTCGGTCGGTCGGTCGGTCGGCCGGCCGGCGGGCAGGCAGGCAGGAGATAGATAGGTAGGTAGGTAGCTAGATAGACAGACAGATAGACAGACAGACAGACAGGCAGGCAGGCAGGCAGGCGGGCAGGCAGGCAGGCAGGCAGATAGATAGATAGATAGATAGATAGATAGATAGATAGATGGATGGATGGATGGATGGATGGATGGATGGATGGATGGATGGATGGATGGATGGAGGGGCGGGCGGGCGGGCGGGCGGGCGGGCGGGCGGGCGGGCGGCTGGCTGGCTGGCTGGCTGGCTGGCTGGCTGGCTGGCTGGCTGGCTGGCTGGCTGGCTGGCTGGCTGGCTGGCTGGCTGGATGGATGGATGGATGGATGGATGGATGGATGGATGGATGGATGGATGGATGGATGGATGGATGGATGGATGGATGGATGGATAGATAGATAGATAGATAGATAGATAGATAGATTAGATAGATAGATAGATAGATAGATAGATAGATAGATAGATAGATAGATAGATAGATAGATAGATAGATAGATAGATAGATAGATAGATAGATAGATAGATAGATAGATAGATAGATAGATAGATAGATAGATAGATAGATAGATAGATAGATAGATAGATAGATAGATAGATAGATAGATAGATAGATAGATAGATAGATAGATAGATAGATAGATAGATAGATAGATAGATAGATAGATAGATAGATAGATAGATAGATAGATAGATAGATAGATAGATAGATAGATAGATAGATAGATAGATAGATAGATAGATAGATAGATAGATAGATAGATAGATAGATAGATAGATAGATAGATAGATAGATAGATAGATAGATAGATAGATAGATAGATAGATAGATAGATAGATAGATAGATAGATAGATAGATAGATAGATAGATAGATAGATAGATAGATAGATAGATAGATAGATAGATAGATAGATAGATAGATAGATAGATAGATAGATAGATAGATAGATAGATAGATAGATAGATAGATAGATAGATCCCAGCCAGAAGCCGTGCCTTGTCAGCTAGTTAATTTATATAATCACGTTTCATGAAAGAACCCCCATTTAGAGACACCTCTGAATCTTCGCGCTGTTTGTTTCAAAACGGAAATCATGTGAAAATTTCAAAAAATGCGGGGATGTGTCTTGGTGAAGCTGTAATACTGTTAAAATGATGGACGTAATCTCTAAGTCGTAATTTATATACCGCATATAAACAAACTTTGAAATCTGCTGTAAAATCTCCAGAACAAAAAAAATTTTGTTGGGTGGACATAATGATAAGGTTATATACTAAATCTCATCATTTTCCCTCAGTTGGTTACTGAGATATTGAATTTTATATTGAGGCAACAACAACAAAAACACACTATAGGAGCCACAGGCACGAGCTGGGTGTCAGGCTTGGACTAGTGGGGGATGGGTCCTGAAATGGACATGAGAGTCATCCTTACCAAAGATGCTACCAATGCCTGACTACACCACGTAGCCCCCTCATTGAGAGTAACAAGAAGGGTATACACATTAAAAATAACGACTAGACTAGATACATTTAAAATAACACGTAGTATAGAAGCATTTGAAATAACTGGGCTAGATGATACATTTAAAGTAACAAGTAGGATAGTTAAGTTAATTGCATATCCTTTACAGGACGTAGCAGTCAATTGCAGTATTTTTCGCTGTGTGTGATTCCTGGGCATGCTTACGTTCAGTAGTTTGCCATTACTTTCTGAACGATTGGCACTCATACCAAGTCGTAAAAATAACACGAGGCGGTCTGCTGCCACATCTCCCGCAGCTGTGTTTCGAACGCGGTATGCAGGATTACGAATTGCGTCCATAACCCAATCGCCACAGAGCCGGCAAGTAGGATAAAAGCATTTAAAATAATAAGTTGGCTAGATAATTTAGAGTAACAAGTAGGATAGAAGTATTTAAAATAATAATTTGGCTGGGTAATTTAGAGTAACAAATAAGATAGAAGCATTGAAAATAATAAGTTGGCTAGATAATTTAGAGTAACAAGTAGAATAGAATCATTTAAAATAATAAGTCGGCTAGATAATTTAGAGTAACAAGTAGGATAGAAGTATTTAAAATAATAAGTTGGCTAGATAATTTAGAGTAACAAGTAGAATAGAATAATTTAAAATAATAAGTCGGCTAGGTAATTTGGAGTAAAAAGTAGGATAGAAGCATTTAAAATAATAAGTTGGCTAGATAATTTAGAGTAACAAGTAGGATAGAAGCATTTAAAATAATAAGTTGGCTAGATAATTTAGAGTAACAAGTAGGATAGAAGTATTTAAAATAATAATTTGGCTGGGTAATTTAGAGTAACAAATAAGATAGAAGCATTTAAAATAATAAGTTGGCTAGATAATTTAGAGTAACAAGTAGAATAGAATAATTTAAAATAATAAGTCGGCTAGGTAATTTGGAGTAAAATGTAGGATAGAAGCATTTAAAATAATAAGTTGACTAGATAATTTAGAGTAACAAGTAGGATAGATCTCTTAATAGGTTGATATTGTCCCACGATATCAATCCTTATGGCATCTTGTTGTTTCCAATGTATGTTTTTTATACGTCTAATGTCTTTCCCATCAATGTGTAGATCTGCAAGCATATCCACAATGTTGACATGTCTAACTCTATCAAAAGCCTTTGTGTAGTCAATAAAGCAAAGATGTATATCCTTGTTTACTTCTATAGCACGTTCAATAACTGTTCGCAGCATATACACAGCATTTACTGTACCCTTTCCTTCTACAAACCCACATTGTTCTTCCCCTATTTCCGGTTGTATTTTCTTCCTCACTCTTTGCATAATAATTCGTAGCAAAATTTTTGTGATGTGACTCATTATACTAAATGTTCTATGTTGATCACATTCCAAGGTTCCCGATTTCTTTGGGATTGCATTAAATGCAGAGTTACATAATTCAGAAGGTATATCTCCAGTATCATATAATGTGTTCAGCAGTCTGGTAACTTGCTCTAGTCCAAATTCTTGTAAAGCTATAATCATTTCTATTGTGACGTTATCTGCACCGGGGGCCTTGCCAGCTTTCATATGCTTAAGAACATTTTTAACCTCCATCTTTAAAATTGCTGGTCCTTCATTATGAAATCTAATATCATACTGCTCCTCTCTGTTATCATTATGCAGCTTTATCACATAATCTGTCCATAATAAATTAATGTGTATAGCATGAAAGGTCAGATAAATCATCATAGTCTGGGAATCATGTGTATAGCATGGAAGATCAGATAAATCATCATAGTTTAGGATCATGTGTATGGCATGGAAGATCAGATAAATCATCATAGTCTGGGATCATATGTATAGCATGGAAGATCAGATAAATCATCATAGTCTGGGAATCATGTGTATAGCATGGAAGATCAGATAAATCATCATAGTCTGGGATCATATGTATAGCATGGAAGATCAGATAAATCACCATAGTTTAGGATCTATAAATCATCATATTCTGGAAATCATGTGTATAGCTTCTATACTCTTTACTCTATACGTCTATAGCTTCTACTCTTTTTCTATTATGATTTTGCCATCTTTAGTTTTTAGACAGCCTGTTGATGTACTTGTTCTTTTATTAGTAAGTTCTTGAATTCTTTTGTGCACTAATTTGGTATTTTGACTGTTGTGTTGTTTTTCAAATTTCTAAGCATTTTTCCTAGCCATGCTTCTTTTGCCTTCCTACGTAATATTCTGACTAGTCTGTGAATTTCTTCTTATTTGGCAGGATTATTTTTGTTGAGTCTTCTTGTTTCCATTAGGTGTAAAATTTCTTCAGTCATCCATTTCTTACGACCCACCTTCTTTAATTTTGGAATAGTTGTTTCTGCAGCTAAACTTATTGAATTCTTTAACAATTCCCATTGATCATGCACATCCTGGAATAATATCTCTAGATCAGACAATATATCAATCAAATCTGTTCTGTACTGCTAAGTTGAATTTGTTTTGTATTTCCTTGTCATTACTCAATATACACAAATCATATTTTAATTTAGTGTTTCCTGTTTTATACTTGGCTTTCTTTAACTTTATCCTCCTTGTAAAATGCCAGGCAATAAATCGTACCACATAACTTCTTCTTATACGTACATCCGGAATGTTGGTTTGGATGTAATTGCGTTGTGCCTGTTTACACCAGAGCTGACAGAAGAAACCGCCAAAAAGAGATACAGTCAAAGTTGCTGTGGCGGGTTTTACTGGGAGACTGAGCACGTGTAGATTTGTCCGGAGGGCTACAATGCTAGTAGACAGGCGGGTAGCAAAACAACAAAATTATACAGGGCTAAAAACACAAGACACAAGAAAAATAAAATAAAAATGTCTACAACACGTGGTGTTCGCAAGCGGTCACCCATCTAAGTACTAACCAGGCCCGACGTTGCTTGACTTGGGTGATAGGAGGAAAACCGGTATGTGCCACGTGGTATGGCCGTAGACGATGGAGAACCGGTATGTGCCACGTGGTATGGCCGTAGAGGATGGAGAACCGGTATGTTCCACATGGTATGGCCGTAGAGGATGGAGAACCGGTATGTGCCACGTGGTATGGCCGTAGAGGATGGAGAACCGGTATGTGCCACGTGGTATGGCCGTAGAGGATGGAGAACCGGTATGTGCCACGTGGTATGGCTGTAGACGATGGAGAACCGGTATGTGCCACGTGGTATGGCCGTAGAGGATGGAGAACCGGTATGTGCCACGTGGTATGGCTGTAGAGGATGACTGGTACCGCTGTGTTGTCTGTATACCTGAGGAGGGGACAAGGGGCTGGACGACTACTGGGGCACGCCTCTCTGAGGTCCGCGCGATAATGTCAAAGCCTGGTGTGGATGTCAATCAATCAGTGGTTGAGAGGTGTCCATCTCAAGTGACGTTGACTGAGAGGGAAGCGTCCCGCCTTCGTGACCCAGCAGTCCGTAGTGCCAGCGGAGATGTTCATCCTGAAGTAACGTCAGGAAGCCTGGGCGTCCTCCTCACGGAGGCCATGAAGTTCGATGTTCCATATGCCAGCAATAACTTTCCCCGCTGAGGCAGGGACATAAAAGCTCGTTGGACCATATCTTATATCATATGTTACAGGAACTTTGCCACTGACGAGTGGTTCATGGAGTCATTGTGAGCCGAATGGCCTTACTTCAGGATGAGCACGTTTTGACAATCGGACTCTGCCTTAATGAACTGGGACTCTCTTCTCTCTCAGCCAGGGTCAGGAGAGGTGTCGACACTATTTACCACCTATTTAATGATATCAATTCAGCAATCTTCCTGAATGCACGCTATCTCTGTCTTGTCTGTTTTTGCGTGAGACTGAGGACTTGCGGGTTTGTCCGGAGGACTGTCTCTCAGTATCAACACGTCTACAGCATATGGTCTTGTTTTTACCCCGGAGAGACTGGACACTTGAGGAATTGTCCGGAGGGCTATGTCTTAGAAACCCAGGGACTCGCTGAACAGAAACATGGTCTTGTTTTTACCCCGGAGAGACTGAACACGTGAGGGATTGTCCGGAGGGCTATGTCTTAGAAACCCAGGGACTGGCTGAACAGAAACCCCCAAAAATGTCAAGGGGGAGACAATTACAACACAAGGCCAGCAACACGTGGTGTTGTGTAGACGGTTAAGGGTTAAGGGTTAGGCTTAAGGTTAGGGGTTAAGGGTTAGGGGTTAGGGTTAAGGGTTAGGCCTAGGGTTAGGGGTGCAAGATATTATACGTGACTTCTGTGTTGACATTCAAGAAGGAAATAAGTTGTTTTGCATTTCTTTTGTTGTGTTTTCTTGTGTTAGAGTTGAGTCCAGTCCAGAATCGACATCAAAGAACTCGGGTATTCCCATACGTGCTCCGTCCTCATCTTGAACAACCAGTGAAAATCCCAGTACTAATGAAACCAGATGTAAACTAATTGAAATTGTGTGTGCGCCTGGCCTTTCCAGTCATTACTGATGACGGCTAGAACCGCTAGTCTCTCCATACCGCTCCGTTCTCTCCAGGCTATGGTGATTTACCTGATCTTCCATGCTATACACATGATCCTAAACTATGGTGATTTATCTGAATCCCATGCTATACACATGATCCTAAAGTATGATATTTATCTGATCTGCCATGCTATACACATGATCCTAAACTATGGTGATTTATCTGATCTTCCATGCTATACACATGATCCTAAACTATGATATTTATCTGATCTTCCATGCTATACACATGATCCTAAACTATGATATTTATCTGATCTTCCATGCTATACACATAATCCTAAACTATGATATTTATCTGATCTTCCATGCTATATACATGATCCTAAACTATGATATTTATCTGATCTGCCATGCTATACACATGATCCTAAACTATGGTGATTTATCTGATCTTCCATGCTATACACATGATCCTAAACTATGATATTTATCTGATCTTCCATGCTATACACATGATCCTAAACTATGATGATTTATCTGATCTTCAAATCATGTGTATAGCATGGAAGATCAGATAATGCGTGATATTATAATACATGCTATACACGTGATTCCCATGATACATCCTGATCCTATACTATGATGATTTATCTGATCTTTCATGCTATACACATGATTGCCAGACTATGACGATTTATAGATCCTAAACTATGATGATTTATCTGATCTTCCGTGCTATACACATGATTCCCAGACTATGATGATTTATCTGACCTTCCATGCTATAGACATGATCCCGAAGGACCCTGCTCATATCTCCCTTGCACCGTTGCACTGCTCAGTGTTGCAGACCCAGCCAATCTGCCCTCTGCTCGTTACCTGCCATACAAGCATGTCCTGGGTGGGGGAGGGGGTGGTGAAATCCAACAGGTGGCTCCTAGCTTTCTTGTGTTTGATTGCAGAGGAAAGCTTGTCGCCACAACATCCTTTGTTTTCCGTAACTGTACTTTGTACAGCCGCCCTATACTGTGTTTGTACATTGTGTACATTTTCACAACTTTACCACATTTTACTCCATTTCATACAACTCTCTAGCGGTCATGTTATTGTAATGGTAGCAAGCTACGCTGATAATGCCAGGAGCGCGGTAGGACGAGGCTTGACACGCATACTAAGTTCGGGAAAGAACCAATTCCTCCGTGCAGTCAGGTCCGCAATATGTGAAAGTCCTTCACATCACTGGCCTGTTGCGGTTGTCTTCTTCGTGACTAATTCTTTTCTTTTTTAACTCTGTAAGCTAACTATGCCTGGTAAATTGCTAGCAGAGGCAAAAATATCAACATTAACAAACACAAGCGGAACTATTTAACGGGACCGAATATTGCCCCTCCTCGCGGGAAAATTAACAACGAATATGGACAAATGGCTAATAGACTCCCGCGCCGACTGTTCATGTATGTTCATCTCTCAACTGACAGTAATATCGGGGACCGCAATCACTCACAGAGACACACACAGCGAGATGTTTATGAAGCTTGCATGCAGTGTTCTGCGCCACCACCAGGTCAAGGAAGGCACTATCCCTTTAGGGCTCTAGTATTGATCTATAGGAACTACCATTTTTGTTTTTCTAACTTATGTAACCTTAAGTAGCCTTTAGCAAGATGAAAAACATTCTGACCAATAAAATGATGTCAATTGAAATGAGAAAAAGAGTGTTGAGGGGATACATAGAGCCTGTTCTTTTGTATGGATGTGAAACATGGACAATGTGCAGTCAAGCTGAAAAACATCTGATGGCTGCAGAAATGTGGTTTCTGAGGAAAATGCAAAGAATACCATGGACAGATAGAAAAACCAATGACCAAGTACTACAAGAGACAAATGAAAATCGTAGATTGATTAGAGAAATTAGACGTAGACAGTCAACATTTTTTGGACATGTTATGAGAAGAAATGGACTGGAGAACTTAGTGACAGCTGGCAAGATCGAAGGGAACAGACCAAGAGGAAGACCGAGAGGAAAATACCTGGATGACTTGGCCACATGGCATGGACGAGACAGGAACACTGAGCTGATCCACGACTCTGGTGATCGAGTGAAATAATGAATCATGACCGCCCACGCTTTCCGGCATGGCACATGATTGATTGATTGAACTTATGTAAGCCGTTTTTGTTTGTGAAAATATATATACAGATATGTGTGTGTTTGTGTGTGTGGGTGCTTGTGGTACAATTGTGTCAACACTACTTTGTCAGTTTACATCCAAAATAGTTTGCTGCTTCTTTTCTTTTCTTCGTATTACTCTTATTTTTTCTTCTTACTATTTATCGTTGTTCGAAATCAGTTACGGCAATGTTGATGCAGATCGCTTTATTTCCATGTTATGTGGAGTCTGTCGTTTCTAACGCAATGGCAAACTACTAAACACATGAAGCCTAATAAATCACAGACAAGAAATGCTGGGATTGACTGCAACGTCCTGGAAAGGGCATACATCTAACTGTATTAATCGTCGTGGCAGTTGTCCTTTTCTTATCTGTATGCTTGCTTGCTCAAGCGACGAATGGCCCCGATCAACTATCGGCTATACCAAATCGGTTGTATTTGGGGCCTTATGTTGAATCTTGTTCTTCTTTCTTCATGGAGTTGCTCATATTCGCTTCCTTGATTATCTATATGTTCCTTACTCGATGATATATCACTTATGGATTACCACAATGATCTGCAATATCGCATGTGCTGTTCAATGTGTACACAAACAAGATTGCAAGCATTGAGGCATCAGAGATTGGAAGGGTACTGACATTTGTGGATTATTTGCTTGCGTATAGGCAGGGGAGGGACAGTATGCAAATATCGCAAGAGTTACAGGAGACAATAAACAGAGTGGTCGACGGATAGAAGCATTTAAAATAATAAGTTAGCTAGATAATTTAGAGTAACAAGTAGGATAGAAGATTTACAATAATAAGTTGTCTAGATATTTTAGAGTAACAAGTAGGATAGAAGCTTTTAAAATAATAAGTTGGCTAGATAATTTAGAGTAACAAGTAGTATAGAATCATTTAAAATATTAAGTTGGATAGATAATTTAGAGTAACAAGTAGGATAGAAGCATTTAAAATAATAAGGTGGCTAGATAATTTAGAGTAACAAGTAGGATAGAAGCATTTAAAATAATAAGGTGGCTAGATAATTTAGAGTAACAAGTAGGATATAAGCATTTAAAATAATAAGTTGGCTAGATAATTTAGAGTAACAAGTAGGATAGAAGCATTTAAAATAATAAGTTGGCTAGATAATTTAGAGTAACAAGTAGGATAGAAGCATTTAATAACTTGGCTAGATAATTTAGAGTAACAAGTAGGATAGAAGCATTTAAAATAATAAGTTGGCTAGATAATTTAGAGTAACAAGTAGGATAGAAGCATTCAAAATAACAATTAGGCTTGATACATTTAGAGTAACAAGTAGGATAGAAGCATTTAAAATAACAACTAGCTAGATAATTTAAAGTAACAAGTAGGATAGAAGCCTTTAAAATAACAATTAAGCTAGATAATTTAAAGTAACAAGTAAGATAGAAGCATTTCAAGTAACAACAAGGCTCGATACATTTAACTAAGAGAAACAACGACTGCAGCAGGATATAACAATGTGAAATACAAACAGATAGGCACTCTTCCGACAGACGGGTCTAAATAGTTCTGCAGTGAATAATTTTATATAACTAACACTAACCCTAACCCTAACCCTAAAAATATTCACTGCAGAACTATTTAGACCCGTCTGTCGGAAGAGTGCCAACAGATAGGTATGTGTAGCTCCTGGGGAAAAGTGAGAGTACCTTACAATGGACTCCATAAAGGTGAACATAAATCACAGAGTGAAAGTCCCCCAAAACAAGAGACAATTATTTAATAATAATAATAATAATAATAATAATAATAATAAGTAGTAGTAGTAGTAGTAGTAGTAGTAGTAGTAGTAGTAGTAGTAGTAGTAGTAGTAGTAGTAGTAGTAGTAGTAGTAGTAGTAGTAGTAGTAGTAGTAGTAGTCTAGGACACAACACACGACATTTCGATTATATAATCTTTATCAGGGACGGGACAGCACAGGAAGATCTAAAGGAAAAGAAAAACAGATGTAAATAAAAAACAAAAAGATTATAAAATAATATTAAAACACAACTCCTTCGTTGTCAGGAAAGCTCTTAAGTTGGATTCAGTTCGGTTTTGAACGAGGTTTTTTTTTTTTTTTTTAACAAAGGTTGAGTCCAATTCAGCTGTAAAGTTGACAAATAAGAAATGTGTGGCCAAAGATGTGCAAACAGATATAAATATATAGAGGGAAGACAGCAGCATTATAAAGTTGCATCTACAACAGTATTGATTCCCGCTGGATGGATGAATACCAGAGAGTTGATTAATTGGCTTTCACTTTTAAGTCTAATTAAGTTTTTAGAGAAGCATGGCTTCAATGCTGTGACCCATACATCGTCGACTCCATTGTGGGTTTTTTTTTATTCGCATATCCTTTACAGGACATCGCTGTCAACAGCAGCATCTTTCAGCTGTCTGTTGATCTCTTGGCAAGATTACGCTCAGTAGTTTGCCATTGCTTTCTGAGCGGCCGGCTCAGTTATCCCGCAAGTCACCAGCGGGGGTCGAACCGCTCCCAGCTCTCGCCCGCAACGAGACTCTGCGTAATAAACGGGATTACGGAGAAAGTGTTGTAACTCCTCGGCCAGAGAGACCGACCCATTGTGGTTAGAAGAATTCAAATGGTTAGGGACAGGTTTGTCAGAGTTTTGAATAATATCCCTAAGGTGTTCCCTAATGCGGTCGGCTAAGTGTCTACCAATCCGTCCAATATACTTCATGTCACATCGTTTGCAGATACTACGAGTAACATAATTAGTAATTAGGTTGCGGGATATGCATGTAAATGAATCTTTCAATGAAAATGTGTCTATGCGTAATGTAATCACCGGTGTCAAGCATGTCTTCCGATGACATGTATATGTACGCACAGATGAAGTAACTGTAGGGAGGCGACTATGAACAAGATGGTCACTGAGATATTTGTTGCGGTGAAAAATTACCATAGGGCTGTTAGAAAATACCTCACGAGTGGTTGGGTCTAATCTCAGAATTGACCACTACAGGAGAAAAATATGTTTGATGCTGTGCATGTGGATGAAAGGTGGGGATAAGTTTGGGCTCATTATTAGGAGGTGGCGCTTTCTTGACAAAGGATGTTTCTAGCGAGGCTTGTGTTATACGATTTTAGATAATTAACTGTGCCATGCCGATAAACGAGGGCGGTCATGTTTCGCAATCTTACACGATCACCAGAGACGTGGATCAGCTTTGTGTTCTTGTTCCGACCATGCCAATTGGTCAAGCTATCCATATGTTTACTTTTGTGCCTTCCACTTGTTCATTTCCCCTCAACCTTGCCAGTTGTCACCAAGTTCTCTAGTTTATTTTTTCTCATAACGTGCCCCAAAAAGTTTGACTACGATGGTAAGTTAATAAGTAAGTCACAAATGGCTGTAGAAACATAACTAAATAGGATAACAACTTGAAACGAGTTTATTTTTATACATACATTGTCCATTTATTTCTGAACACAATTTCCACCAACATTGATGCACTTATCCCATCGTTTTATCAGTCCTCCCAAACCGACTGCATAGAACTGTGTGCTTTGTTTTCTAAACCACGTTTTCACTTCACATTCAACTTCGGCGTCATTCGCGAAATGTTTCTCGCCAAGGTGGGTTTTCAGTGTTTATGCTGACAAATGTTTATCCCGTAAAGCGGTGCATAGCTGGGTAGAAAAAGTTACGAGGGCGAGTCAATAAGTAAGTCAAACAGTTCTGTGGGATGGCAGGTAAATGAAAACAAAGCACGCAGTTTTATGCAGCCGGTTTGGGAGGACTGATGAGACGATGGGAAAAGTGCATCAATGTTGGTGGAAATTATGTTGATAAATAAAGAACAATGTATGTATAAAAATAAACTGGTTTCAAGTTGTTATCTTATGTAGTTATTGTTCTACAGCCATTTGTGACTTACTTATCAACTTAGCTTCGTATCTACGTCTAATTTCTCTAAACAATTTACGGTTTTAATTTGTCACTTGTAGAACTTGCTCATTGTTATTTCCGTCTGCCCATGGTATTCTTTGCATTTCCCCCAGAAACAAGTGATTTATATACTTCCATTAGATGTTTTTCATCGTGTTTGTTCATTGTCCACATTTCATATCCGTACAAAAGTATAGGTTCTATGTGTATCTTTGAAACAATTAAGAAAAGATACTTATAGTTTATGTCGTGAGGCGTTGATGATCATGATTGTCCATAGCGTTCTCTCTCGTGAACTACCAACCATTTCTTATACTGATATTCCGCCATGCCATGACATCAAACTGTCCAGCATCATCTCTCTTGGTCTCCCTCTGCTTCTCTCTCCACTCCGACTTTCTCATTGTCGCAGCGTACCTTAGCTTTCCCTCTTCTCGTGGTATTCCCACGGAATGTGGACTGTCTTCTTCTTCTTATGCTAGTAACTAGTTTTCTTTATCACTTTCTCTAAGCGTTCTGTGTTCTCATCATTCTTCTGTGTAACATAATCTTCGAGGCTTTACATTATTCCTCACTTGTTTGCTAATTGCTCGTGATTCGCTTCTGTACATAGTGATTGGCTCTTAAGAACTCTTTATCTTTACTCCGATTGACAAAGATAAATTGCACGAATATTCTTCATCTTGTGATATGCTGTTTTAGACTGAGCTATTCTACATTTAAATTCCTTAATACATGTTCCACCTGATGTTATTAAGGTACTAAATACCTTAACCGAAGGGATTACGGACGCAGTTCGTAATCTCGCATTTGGCATTCGAAACACTGCTGCGTTGGTTTTGTTATGAAATGGTATGGTCGCCGGTCGTTCAGAAAGCAATGGCAAAATATTGAACGTAAACTTGCCCAGGAATCACGAACAGCCAAAAGACGCTGGGGGTGACTGCTACATCCGTAAAGTATATGCAACTAACTTTTTTAAACCTTAACTACATTGACTTATTTCATAATGGT